>CM018692.1:57847080-58217686 GCA_009363875.1 Mikania micrantha
AGTTTACCATCAAAGCAAACTGAGTAGGAGATTCTTCAATATCAGCATCAGAATCTTTGCTTCTCCTGAAGTACTATCTTCATTTTGATCATCCAACTTCTTGATCTCAGCAACACATGCTTTATGTTGTTCATTCTGATCATGATTAAATCTGAAGTCCAATTTTCACCTTCATCTTGTTGAACCATCAATGCTTTGCCTGAGTTAGATGAACCAGCTTGAACAGGAGAATCAATGGGAACAAGCCTTCTTTCTGGATTTGTAGAAGATGACTTCTGATGATGAAAAGGATTTTTATTTCCTGCTTTCTTTGGCTGTTTGCACTGTCTAGCAAAGTGACCTTTCTCCCCACAATTGTAACAAGTGACAGAGGCCATGTCAAAACCAAACTTAGATTCCTTGTTCAAGTTGATATCTTTACCAGTCCTTTTGACAAACTCCTTAGCTCTCCTTACAGCACTTGCCAAAGCCCACATGATGTCAATCCTTTCCATACCATCAGGATCTATCTGAGAATAGTCATCATTTGTCAGATAAGGATTGCCTATCTGTCCTGCTACCAATCCATCATAAGAACTAACCAAAGTAGACAAAAGACCCATATGTTCTTTAGCAATCTCAACAGTAACTTTATCAAAATTTTCAATCTTCAGACTTGTAACAGGTTGATGATGTTCCTTTTGTGAACTGGATGAGGAGGATGACTGACTGAAATGAATCTGAGCAGAAGATGGAGCTTTAGTCGTCTTAGATACAAAGGCTGTCTTCAATGGAGCATGTGAAGATGATTTTTCAACTGTAGGAGTAGAATAATACAATGAAGGGTCTTGAACTAGAGCAACCCGTTTAGCTTCCCACTTGTTCTCTATTTCCTGCTCCTACAGCTTCTGAATGAAATCATTGATGTCCATATATGCCATCATCTTATTCTGTTTAAGCACCATCAAAAATGATTCCAACTTTGGAGGTAGAGCATCTGCTAAACACTGAATTTTCTCCTGAGTAGTAGTCTTGACTTCATGATTAAACAGCTCACTCAAAAGATGATAGAATCTGGCAATCAACTCATCCAAAGATTCATTTCCAACATACATAAAACTGTTAAACTCCTTTCTCAAAGCCTTTGACTTGATGTTCTTCAAAGCATCATTGCCTTCATACCGTTGCTGCAAAGCATCCCACAAATACTTAGAAGAAGTAAACTGTCTGAACTGATGGAAGATGTCAGTAGCAATGGATTGAGATAGAATAGCATAAGCTTTCTTCTCATAATCATATAGCTTCCTCTGTGGCTCAGTCATCCATGTGACTAGCATAGGAGTTCCATCTTCATTCAGAGGCCTCAGATAACCTCCTTCAATCATCATCCATAAATTAGTATCCACTCCATTGATGTGAATCTCAAATCTATACTTCCAATGAGGATAATCATCTAAGGACAACAACTTGGGAGCTTTGTTGGAATTTCTTGTCTCAGTCTTAGTCAACAGTAAAGTCTGAATGCGATGATTCTGATTAGCCATCAATGCTAAATCCTCCATTTAATCAAGAACAACAAGATTCAACACTTAGAAAAATTTGCAGACTGATGGCCGAATGAAACAGCTTGGGGCGAATGTCGGGGGCCGAATGAAAAAGAACTGGAAAATGTAACACTGAGTATGACAACTGGAAGAATGAACTCTTTCGGCGAATCAATTGGTCGAATGAGCTTATTCGACGAATGAAAGACCAAGAAGAGCTATTCGCCGAATGACAGGATCGAATGAGAGCTATTCGCCGAATGACTAGCCGAATGAACTCTTTCGGCGAATGACGACTGATTCGAGTAAACCTATTCGGCTGCCATTCTCATTCGGTAGATCTGAGGGTTTTAGCAACAAAAATTGCGATAACTTTTGATTTAGACCAGATCTAAGTACCAAATTTGGTATAGATCACCACGATATGATTATGAACCAATTGGGATTGAAGTTTGGACAAAAAAACCACAAAAACTCACTAATCTTGAATGAAACAGTAACTTTGAGGCCAAGGCAATCAGGGTTTTGCAGGTTTCGAACAAACAATCTCAGATTTAATGATTTTGATTGAAATCAAGCAGAATCAAGAGCCAAAGCTCTGATACCACTTTGTAGGACCTCGTAGGAGCTCGGAAACAATCCGATTCCAAGAGAAATCTGCTTGACAGCCTCTAGAATAGTGCGGAATCCTATTCCAGGGTTTTCCAATCGAAACCAACCGCAACCGTGGTGAATCGAGAGAGTAGAATCAAGTGTATGTGAGAATCGATCACCACGTGTTGAGAATCGAAGTTGGACGGTAAGAATCGCTCAAAAATTCAAGGGTTTGACACTGGAGTGCACTGGGAAGAATGAGGACTTGAAAAAGTTAGGTTTGAAATGATTTGAACGTGTATTTATAGACTGTAGTCATTCGGCCGAATGAGTGGCCGAAGCAGCTCATTCGGCGAATGACTATGTCGAATGGACAAGTTAGTAGAATGAGTCATTCGCTGAATATAGTCATTCTCTATTCTCATTCAGCGAATGACTTCATTCGTTAGAGTCATTCGCCCGAATGAGCAACACTCATACTCAAATATTAATAAACCAAATCAAACACCCATATAATCAAACTTAAACATTCATAACAATATATAAAGACAACTTCCATTAATATAGCTTTAATCTTTACATGATGATTAATACAAAATTGAACTAGGGACATTAAGTGCATCAACAAGCAGATTAAGACAATTTGTTGTTTTGGATTCCTCAATAGACTTATGTGATGATTTATGTTGCTTTCCCTTAAAGAAAGACTCACATGGTCCTTCAAAATGTAATTCTTTTGAAGGTAATCCTCTTACGAAAGAAAGGGTAGAAAGCTTACGAAGAGTTTGATGATTTAGGTATCTGAATCTTCTGTGCCATAGGCAGTTTCAGAAGATGATGCTTTAGCTATCAAACATGTAGGAATAGATGTTTGAGAGTCAGTAGTCATTTATACCACATAGACATTCCCACTTCTTTTAGCCGTCAGTAGAGTGTGTTGATCAATTAAGACCTTTATTTCAAGAGAAAGAATTTTACAGCTATCCTTGGAGAAAAATGAACTATCGTTTTTGTCTGCCAATTGAGAAACACTCAAGAGATTAAACTTGAGGTTTTCAACCAAGCTAACATCCTTAAAGTGCAGTTTTCCACTAAGGACAGAACCAGACCCGACTATCCAACCCTTCGCATTTTTTCCAAAGGAAACAGATCCTCCATTCCTTGGAATGAAATTATTTAGAATGGATCTGCATCCTGTCATGTGCCTTGAGCCCCAACTGTCCACATACCATAAGTGATTTTGGTTTTTAAAAGCTCTCTGCACATAGTGGATCAAACGCAATAGGTTAGATATAGGTCATTGTTTATTTTAGAAGAAAAGAGAAGAAAAACATTTCGAGAATTTATTTGTTTTGTTGTGCATCATTCATCAACTTCTGCATCATTTGAATCAGTTGTTGTTGATTTTGATGCAAGATGTTGATCTGTGAATCCACAGAAGGTGGGTTCACAGCAACAGGAGAGTAAGAAGAAGGGTTCACCATGGGGTATGAAGGTGGTGTACCCATGATTGATGGCCTGGCAAAGGTAGCCCAGGGTGGAGATGAGTAGAATGACGAATGTGTGTTTTGTCTTATTGTATTATTGTCTTCTTGTCTACTAGCCTTCTTGGACTTCTTCTTTCTATTGGGGGAATTCCCTTTAGATGAAGAAGCATGTTCAGCTTTCGACTTTTAAGACTTCAACTTTTCCCTTATTTTCTCCAAAGGAGTTTTTATCCTTCAATTTTCAGTGAAATGATTGTACTTGAAACATTTTAAACAAAGGTTGGCCTTAGGGTCAACAAAAGTTTCCTGAATAATTTGGGATGAATGGCTTATTAGCCTTCTTTATTGTGTAAGGAAGGTGAGGATGAGAAGGAGGAAATATGATGTCGACCATCGGCCTTTTTCCTTTATCAATATTCGCCTTAGGGTCAACAAAGGTTTCCTGTTGTGTTGTACCTTCTGAACTTTGAGTTGAGCTCATAGCAGGAGCAATCTCAGTTTGTTCAGAAGAATTATTGTTATGAACATTTTCCAGATGTGTTTCTTCTGGTTTTTCCATGCTTGTATTAGTGGGATATACAAACTTTGGAAATTGTCCAGACTGATACACCCTTGGAGGTGTTCTTTATTGTTGGGATTTTCATCATGAAGAGAAGTGGGGGATAGAGGTTCAGAAACATTTTCATCCACATTATTATCAATCGGGGCATAGTCTTCTGGGCGACTAGTGTGGTTGTACCCGATTCCAAACTTAGCCTTGCTACATGGTTGGTTACTTAGAAGCATCCTGAATCCTTTGCAGGACTCAACCCACTTTTCACAGCTGAGTTTAGTTTGAGCCAGTTCATCTTTACAAGCAGAATATTTTTCATGTTGCGAATCAAGTAATGCTTGTAGGTTAGATTTTCAGTTTTTAAGACCGAAATTTGACCATTTTTATTTTTTATCAACTTTTTTATTTCTATATTTTTGTTAGTCCAAGAGTTGCTCAAGCTCTTGGTTTTGTTGTTGTAGCAACACATTGGCTTTCTTTATTTTTGTAAATGCATCAATACATGCTTCAGTGCAAAGTTTTTCAAGAGTAGGAGAGGATACCTGAGCATTAGGAGATTCTGTTTTAGGTTGATCAGAAGCGTGGAGTTTACACCAACAACCATTCGAGCAAATTATGTTGGTTCAGCAGTGATGAGGGCGTAGCCTACATGATCAGGCATGCTGCTCTAGTCTACATACTCTTGTGTGAAAAGAGTTGGTTGGCTTGATGATGAAGAGTGGATAACAGGGCTTTGTGTGTTTATTTGAGGAGGAGATGGTGTAAAAATCTGTAGTGGAGCACGAGTAAGCTGGTACATGCTACCGTTGGCTGCTTGTGCATGTTGTACATTTGGAGAAGGACAGTTTTGCACAATATGAGTTGTCTCCTGAGTGTTATTATGCTTTTGAAAGTGTGAAGAAGATAAGGAATAAGGTGCTGCGAAAGAGTGAGAGTTAGTGTTTGGAAATGTCACATAGGGTGAGGAATTAGTGCTGGGAGTATTTCAGCATTCCCTGGCAAAATGTCATGTGCCATGACACCTGTAGCATTGAACTTTTTCCTCATCTAGACCAATTCTGGTTTTCCTATGGATACCAGGAAATGTTCTTCCTGTCCTCTTATAGAACTTGTTAGTTCTCATGCTCAAGAGGGCAAGTTGATGTAGGATATCCATTTCTTCTAAGTCATCGCTTGGAATCTGATGGAGATTATCCATGATAAAACATAGTTGGTCAGGAATAAAAGAGTGGTCATCACAAGAAGGAGAGGAAGTGATGCGAGTGTTTATATCAATGTGTTCATCATAACCCTGATCATTTATCTCAAAGTTATGACTAAGAAGAGCACTGTTTCCTTGAACATACTCCTCTGTTGATTTAACAGACTTTATTAATTTTCTTTTCTTGTCAATCTCTCGCTCTAAAGTGAGTAGCTTACCATGAATTTGGGTAAGTGAGAGGTTACCCTAGTCTGGCGAAGATCTCATAAAAATAGAATATGTTTCTCATTTATCTGGGAGAGATCTCAAGAAGTGGTTAAGAGCTGAGATGGTTGGCTACACTTGACCAGCAAGTTTTAGTTCACTTAAGAGAGAAGTGAACCTTTCAAATTGCTTAGTCAGTGGCTCATTATTTAGTTGGGTGAAAGTCTCATATTGTTGAGCCAATATCTCCCTTGTATTGGCCATAACATCATAGGTACCCCCGAACTGCTCTTTTAGAGCATTCCACAAGTCCTTAGTGGAATCATGGTAAAGAAGACAAGAATAAATTTCATTTGGGATAGCCATAGCCAATTGAGCATGTGCCTTGGCATCAAGCTCCAGTTTCTAGAAATCTTCTTCTGTATAGTTTCGAGGGTCCTTAGGAACAGACTCTCTAGTCTCTGTGTCCAATACCATTGGTTTATATGGTCCTAACATCACAGACTGCCAACATCCAGAGTGATTGTTGGATAAAAAGTGTAACATCCTTCTCTGCCATATATTATATTGGTGCCTTACCAGTATTGGTGGCTAAGTAGCAGAGCCGGTGTTATGGGGGTCTAGAGTAAATTTTTTTGACATTATGGTTACAAACGATATGAGCAAATCAATGAAAGATGAGTTCTCAAGGTAGTTTGTTTGAATTGCTTTGAAAAAAATTTTAGTTCAATTCCATGCACCTGCAGATTTTTGAAAACAAAAGAGACAGAAAGCACAAAACTAAACAACTAAATATCAAGGAGAGCTTTGAGTGTTAGACTTGAAGGTTAAACCAAGACTAAAGAACAAGGCTCGGATACCAATTTTTGTAAACCTAGTAGGGGCTATTTAGCCAGGAACAAGGGCTTTAGACTCGTGGTCAAAGCCTTTGGTATTCGCTCCCTCTAAAGTTCAACACTTAAACTTCATTTCTAAACCAATCAATGATCATTCATGTTTTCTGACTGAGTTACCTATTTTAGTCAATAAATATAGGTCAAAATTAGTTTATAACACATCTCTACATAACTTAATACCTAACATCATAGATTCTATAAGGTTCCAATTTATTTTCTTTTTGTATTTTCATTTTGATTTAGTTTCTCAAGTTAAACACATTCTCATGGACGGCTTCAGCTAGGTCTTTACGAAGCAATATGGCACGTATACAGAACTGTGTTGACAAGATCAACTTGTTTTATCCAAATGGATGGCTTCAACTAGGCTGGAACCCAGTAATCTGGCACATGTATGGAATCGAACTTATTTTATTTTTGTATTTTTCTAGCTTATGCTATCTGAATGGACGGCTTCAGCTAGGCTGCAACCCAACAATATGGCACGTGTACAGAGTCGGATTCACTTTTATTTTGATGTGATTCAATAATTCTTATTTGAATGGAAGGCTTCAGCTAGGTCCTTACAAAGCAGTATGGCACGTGTACAGACTTGAATTCATGAATCATTGGAAACCTCGTAAGATCCTATGATAACAGGTGTATTCCTTATTTGACTTCAAAACTGTTTATCCCTTAGCTAGTTTTCTAAACTGGATCCCACAAATCAGACATTGAAAGCAATCACCAATAGTTTATACACTTTGTAAAGTCGGCCTATCAGTACATCAAATCATAAAACCCATCCACTTTCAGTTTATGTATTCAATTTTGAATTTAAGACATAACTGGTTAACACATCACTTTCTCAAACAAGAATTTCTCCTTTTTACAATTTTTCAAATATTTTTGGTTTTTCAATTTGACTACTTTTTCTGCCCCTAAAAACCTAAAACTGAAAATATTTTTGATTTTTTTTGAAAAAGTGAAGGAAAAGCAACAGAAGTACTAAAAAGTAAAAATAAAACAAAAGAAACTAACTAACAAGATAATGATCATTTGTTTGATTCAGATGAAGGAATGACTTCATCTTTTTGAAAAACACCATTTGTTGATAACATATATAAAAATCTGGGTTTGTCAAATGCTTTAGTATAAAGATCAACTTTTTGGTTATCGGTGTGAATCTTAACAACATTGATTAATTTCTTTTCAAACCAATCATATGTGAAGTGATATTTAATGTCAATGTGTTTGGTTTTTGAGTGCTGGACAGGATTTTTAATGACAGCAATGGAAGCAGTGTTATGAACAAATATACGAGTGTTAGAAAACTGTAATCCATAGTCCCTGAGTTGTTGCTGAATCCAGATGATTTGAGAGCAACAAATAGCAGTTTCAATATATTCTTCTTCACATGTAGAAGTAGACAATGACGCCTGTTTCTAGCACTGCCAGATAACTAGGCGTTTCCCTAAGAACTGACACCCCGCAGATGTTGACTTGAAGTCTCTTTTGCATCCACCATAATCTGAATCACTATAAGCAGTTAGGTCGAAGTTATCATCATTAGGGTACCATAAGCCTTGATCTGGAGAACCCTTCAGATAACGTAAAATCCTCTTCATAGCAATAAGATGAGAAACTCATGGCTTTGACTGATAAGGAGCACACAGACAAGTAGCAAACATGATGTCTGGATGAGAAGCAGTGAGATACATAAGAGATCTGATCATTCCTCGGTACAGAGTGGCATCAATTAACTCTTCCTTTTCATCAGGAGTAATCCCGTGATTAACAGCCAGTGGGGTACCAGTAGGTTTTGCATCCAACATACTGAACTGGCTCAAAATATCACCAACATATTTGGTCTGATGAATAAAAATTCCTGCCTCAGACTGATCCACCTGCAATCCCAGAAAAAATTTCATCTCTCCCATGGAACTCATCTCGAACTTATCTTTCATAACCTTCTCAAAGTCTTTGCACAGAACATCATTTGTGGATCCAAAGATGATATCATCCACATAAACTTGCACCAAGAGCAAATCCCCATCCATCTCTCTAATGAATAAAGTGCAGTCAATGACACCTCTTCTGAGCCCGTTATTCAGAAGGTGAGTAGACAGTGTCTCGTACCACTCTCGCGGAGCTTGGTGCAATCCATATAAGGCCTTGTCTAGCTTGTAGACTTGGTCACGATGCAATGGATCTTCAAACCCGGGAGGTTGATTGACATACACAACTTCATTAATCACACCATGAAGAAATGCACTCTTAACATCCATCTGATACACTTTGAATTTTTTAAAGCATGCATAAGCCAGAGAAATCCGGATTGCTTCAAAATGAGCAACCGGTGCAAATACTTTATGATAGTCAATCCCTTCAGTCTGTCTAAAACCATGTACCACCAGACGTGCTTTGTTTCTTACCACAATGCCATGATCATCACGTTTGCAGTGCAAATCTCATCTTGTGCCAATAACGTTTGCACCCTTGGGGCTATCAACAAGCTGCCAAACTCCAAGCTTCTTAAATTGCAATAGTTCTTCCTGCATAGCATCTACCCAAGATTCTTCTTTCAAAGCTTCAGTAATGGTTCTGGGCTAAACTTGGGAGATAAAACAAGAATGGGCACAAAGGTTTACATATGCAAAGTCAAGTATGTCAGCAAGACCACCTAATAATAACTGATTTCTGGTCTTCACTCCATCTGACGGATTTCCAATAATATTGTCTTGTGGATGAATTCTATTTATTCTGCCAACAGGGTGAGCAGGAACCTCAACCTGTGGATCAAGATGGTTTAGATTAAGATCCTCAAGAGCAGGTACAATATTATGAACACCTGATTCTGGATCATCTGGATGAGAGTGATTTTCATCTGAGTCTGAACTGTCATCATGTGCCTGTACTGGAACTTGAACTGAAGAAGGTCGCACTGGATCATCAGGGGCATTTGGTGCATCATACATCATCTGAACAACAACATCTTCATCAGTATACATGGGAGGCATGCTGGAAGAGTCAAATAGATCAGAAAAGTTGAACATCTAGTCAGGTGGTGGCATATAATATTTCTGAACATCTACATGGTACCACTCTTCCACATTGTGAGTCGATCTGTTGTAAACTCGCTTATTTGGAGTGCTGTACCCAAGAAAATAGCCTTCTTATACCTTTTCATTGAACTTTCCTTGCTCTTGTTTCTTAAGCATCGTGCATGGAGCACCAAATGGTTCAAGATACTTAAGATTTGGCTTTCTATTATCGAGCAATTCAAAGAAAGTCTTCCCATGTATCTTCATAATCAACACCCAGTTCAAAGTATAAAATCATTAGCAACAGCTTCATTCCAGGATTGAACCAGTAGTGAGGAATCAGCAAGCATAGTCCGAGCATCCTCAATTAATGTTTTGTACTTTTGCTCATCAACACCATTCATCTGTGGGACATATGGAGCACGGAACTGCTGAACAATACCACGTTCATTGCAGAAAGTCTCCATATTGTGATTCTTGATTTCAGTCCCATTATCTGTTCTGAGCATGCGAACCTTGAGCTTACACAGTGATTCAAACTTAGTTACCAGAACTTGAACACATTCGAACGTTTCAGATTTCTCCTTTATAAAGAACACCAAAGAGTATCTGGAATACTCATCAGTAATGACTAAGCAGTATTGATCACCAGCAATGTTCTTGCGATTGACAGGACCAAAAAGATGCATGTGGAGAAGCTAAAGTGGAACAATAATTGAATGAAACTTTTTGGGTTTATGAGACTGCTTGGTTTGCTTTCCCTTTTTACATGAAACACAGATATTAGACAGGTTGAAGTTATTCAAACTCACTCCCTCAACCAGATTGTTGTGAACCATATAATTCATCTTTCTTAAACTCAAATGACCAATCTTCTTATGCCAAAGGATAGAATCTTTCTCTGTTGCCTTTGACACAAAACATGAAGCTGTAGAAGATGTAGGTGAAGCTGTGGCCATGTTGAGAACATATAAATCTTGCCTTCTTGGAGCAGACATCAGAATCCAGTCTTCAGGAATGATAATAACTTTCTTGAGAATGTAGCAGCTAGAATAATCAAACAGAACCTTGTACTTCTTGTCACAATTTTGTGAGACTGAAAGTAGATTGTTCTCCAGCTGCTTCACATATCTGACCTTGTTAAATGAAACTTGACAATTTGAAAGAATTCCTTCTCCAGTAATAAATCCGCCTTTGTCACTAGCAAAAGCTACATATCCTTCTTTAATTGAATGAACATTGGAAAGAAGAGATATGTCTCCAGTCATGTGCCTTGATGCCCCACTATCAACAATCCAAGTGCTGTTAAGAACAGCATTCGGGGCAACCTGAACGTACACAAATCATTAGTTGAATTTGGGAACCCAAGCCTTTACAGTCTTGGGTTGACCCAATGAGTCCAAGATTTCCATTTCAATCCATTGTCCATCTGAGTTTAATTTATTAGGAATTTTAGAAACAGGAATTTTAGAGGACTTGGCCATCCAAACAGTGCTTTTACTGAAAGATTTCTTTAAATACACTGAGGATGGCTTGTATTGTTTGTCAAAAACAACTTTGGGTGTATCATGATCAACCATAACCCGTTTACCCGTATCTTGATATTTGATGGGTGAAGGATTTTTTGGTTTAACCTGAGGTAAGTGACAAGCAGATTTGATCTCTTTGACAGAAAATGGATTTTGTTTTCGATGTGGTGCAACTTGTGGTCTAACCAAATGAGGACAAAATCTAGCAAAATTTCCAGGTGCACCACACTCAAAACAAGCTCGTTTATCTTTGTGATAAAACGGTTTGGGTTTAGAATAAATCGTTTTGTTTTGATGAAAAGCATTTATCTTTGGTTTGTCTTGCTTGAAACCCAAACCCTTTGTCCCATTAAAAACAAGATTGTCAGTTTTGTTGGACTCACTTGCTTCACCATCCTGTGAAGACTTCATAAAACATATGGCTTGGAATAATTTTGAAGACATGTTTGTCTTTGATGAGATTGGGTCAACCTTTTTGACACCAGATGTCTGATTCTTAACCATGGACACTTAAGGAGAAAGATCAGAATCATCCTCAGAATCAAAGACCCAATCCTCAACCACTCCCTCCACAAAAGATTCCTCAGACAATGAGGAACCCTCATCTAAAATGATTCCAATAGGATTAATTACTAATGGGGTTTTAACTTGAAACTCATTAAATTCTTTGCCATTTGGTGAATTAAAAAACAATTTAAGACTGGTGGAGGAAAATGCTTGTATTTTGTTTCTTTTCCCTTACCCTTTAGATCCGTCCCATTACTAATCATGTGCTCAATGATGTATGAGGAGATTTCGTAGCTCTTGTGCTTCTGACTCAAAGTTTCATAGTCACATTCGACTATGGCTAATTTCGTCTTTGTCTCATTGATGGTATTGAGATAAGAAGTGATAGCATCTTGCTTATTCAGCATAGCGACCTCAGCCTCATGCAATTGCCTGTTTAATAACTCAATTTTTGATTGAAAATCTTTTTCATTTGATTTTAAAATCCGGTTTGCCTCAATGCATTGGTTGAGATCGCTGATCAGGTCAGCATTATGTTGCTGATAAGCCGACACCTTTCTTTCAAGGTCGACACAATTAAAACAACTAGAATGAGAAGAAGAACAATCATCATATACATGATCAGATTGAGATGAGGCAGAAGTATTCACCATCAAAGGAAATTGTGTAGCAGATTGTTCTTCAGACTCAGCATCTAGCTCTCCTTGAGTTTTCGAATCTGATGTGCTTTCTGATCCTGATCTTGATGATTCATCCAGACCGGTCTTTGTTTCTTCTGAATTGCTATCATCAATAGATTCAGCAGCTTCCTTGATTTATGCAACACAAGCTTTATCTTCTCCTCCCTTTTCTGAAATGAATCTAAAATCACAGTTTTCTCCTTCATCATTCTGAAACATTAAAGCCATGTTTGCATTTGATGAGCTAGCTAGAGCATGAGTATCAATTGGTACTAATCTTCTTTCTGGGTTAGCAGCTGATGATCTTTGATTCTGAAATGGATTGTGGTTACCCATCTTCATTAGCTTATTGCATTGTCTTGAAAAATGTCCTTTATGTCACACCCCAAGTGGCGGTGGTGAATCAGGTGGTTTAGGTGTTGATGAGTGAGGTGCGGAAGTTTGCGGAGTTGGTTGTCTTCTATGAGGCATTCTGATCATAACCAAAAGAATATTGGTTAGTGCGGTGATCGAATGAGGAAGACACAATGCAATCATATAACCTATGTTCTCTGCATGAGGGTCCCTAAGTTATAGTCTAGGCAAAACCATTTAAGTAAATGACCTATTATTCTCTATAACCTTGAGCTCTAATACCAATCTGTCACACCCCAAGCCGGCGAGCCGGATCGTGTGTCCCGCCGGGCGGAAGGTTCTCGGGGCGCGATATCGTGAGTGATATTCGTGATGATCAGATTGTTTACATAGAATCAACATTGACAATAACTAAAGGACAATATAGCATTAAACTAGGATTACATAGTTAAATTACAACTGTTAATGTTTGATAATTTAACTAAGTTAACCTATAAAAAGAATCAAATGTTTACTATCTTGTAACTGTACAAGATGTAAAAAGTGATTCGTATCAATAACAAAAGATGTGCTTTCCAAAAGTCTACTAGGTCCTCTATCTGGGTATCCTAGCATACATACCTTAGCCTTGGCTAATTCCCGTACATCACCTGAGAAAGCATATAAGAAAATAAAGTCAACACAATGGTTGGTGAGTTCATATATTTTAGTAGTTGAAAATAGCTTTAGCAAACCTTTTTGGTACAACCTTAACCTCATTAACATCACCTGTAATATCCAATTCGGTATGCTTATATATAGGGCATACGAAAGGGTCGAGCCTACAACCCGCCCAGACGCCATCCCACCACATACTAAACCACATATGACATTGTTGTTAATGATAATTAAGCATTGTACCTACCATTCAATCCCGTTCCCACCATAGCTTTAGCATTCTGTTTATAGGTTTTCAGCATTCACACAATAGCATCAATAGTCTAGCTTTGAGAGTTACCGCTATGAACAACTGCACGCCCTAAGGAATGCAGTATCAATCCATATCGGAACTAGATGTGATGAGCAAATTCGGGGTCTCAATAAAGGATTTCTAAGATAACACAAAGTCAACTAAAGAAACCCAAATCGTCCCAGTCACATATCACAACCATGAGAGACCGACGGTCTGTTCCTTCAAGTCCCGACAATGGAGAACACCCTATGGCAAGCACTGAGAGGCTAAACCAGTATGTTCTACCATAGCCAATAGCTTTAGCATTCAAGTTTATAGCATTCATTTAGTATAGCGTTTACGTATCTTGGGCACAAGTACTAGCTTCACAACCAGTAAGGCAAGAACTTAGAGCCCAAACCGTTGTTTTAGCATGGCAAGCATATAAAGCATACAAGGTTTAAAGCATTCTGAGCATTTCAAGCATTTAGTATATATGTATGTAGCATTAGCATAGAATCATTAGCAGTTAGCGTTAGGATTAGCATTATCCGGTAGCATTAGCATAAAGTATTAGCATTTAGCTTTAGCATTAGCATGTAGCATTTAGCATTAACCCATAGCATTAGTATTAGCATCAAGCATTTACTCGTAGCATTCACATTAACATAAAGTATTTAGCATACAGCATTTACCATTAACCCATCGTATTAGCATTTAGTTTAAAGCCTTAGATTTTAGCTTTTAGAATAAGTGTAACACGCATAAGCATTTGTATTAGCATTTTGAATGAGTATAAAATCATCTATGGATTAGTTAAACATTTGTTTAAAAGGTGTAACATGCTTCTCAGTCCCGAAGTAAAACTGAAAGTAGTTTGAAAAGAGACAATGAACTCACCTGTGTTGTTAAGTATAGGTTATCACAGATAATGCACGTTCGGTGATTGTAGCTTAAGTATCTTCAACACCTGAGTTGTTTTAAGATATTTGAATACGATAAGTCATTATAATAGCCGCAACTAGGGTTTTGGTCTCGGTGTGCAACTAGGTGTCCTATGTTGCTCATGTGATCTCTAGGGTTTCATCTAACTACTCTAAGGTATTACCCTTGATCCTGTAAGACTTTGAATTAAGCATTTGTAAAGCAATTTGTTTTAAATAAATCTTAAGTTAGAAATCATGAATTTAATTTAAGAAAGTTTATCATCAATTTAGTTTATTAAAACCATAATTTATGTTAAGGAATTTACAATTTAGTTAATTAGCTTTAAGCTAATCCAACTTGATTAACTCTAAGCCTATAGTTAAGTCTTAGCTTCCTTTGTTTTTTGAGTCATTTGTGTATACAACCAAGTTTAGAGACTCCCATGAGGCTCCCTATCCTGGTTATATGATTGCATAGAATTACTAAGTGTTGAATGTTGAAACTAAATCCACACCCATCATTAGTCAATCCTTTGGTTCTTGTTACTCACAACTTTGTGTCTGTAGTATTAAAAATCCTTAATGTTGTTGCATACATCCTTGTTTACTCTAAATTTCCATGTGATAGGCAAACTATAAGTTTATCATTTGTTTAGGAAAGTATTAGTGACTAGTCCTTAGCATGAAAAGCTTATTAGTTTATCATCTTCCTTTCAACTAGTTTAGCTTCTTTTTAGGCAACCCTAATTCTCTTCCCATGCACACACATCCATCGTGCATACATATGATTTACGTAGGTGTTCCTATGCACACACATACTTACTCCATGCTCATGAGTTAGGCCGAGAGGATTATCCCATCCGAATGGGCCTTAGCCGAATAGGGCCTAGCCGATCGAAGGAACACCTGGGCGAATGGCTAGCCACATGGCCTTTGGCCGAATGTGGCTTAACCGACGGAGCATGGTGTGCGAATGGCTTGAACCGATTGTGTTTGGCCGAATGTAGTTGGGCTGAAACAACAAGGGCCGATCGAATGAAGAAGTTATCGAATGACTGAGCCCTTAGCCCGATCGAATATGGTGTTGGCCGAAGAGGCTATAGGCGAATGGCATGGGTCGAATGAAGGCATTTGCCATTCGGCCGAAAGGGCTGGTTTGCTTCGAGGAGAGCCATTCGGCAAGTACGGATGGGTGGTTGCAGCCCTCATCCAATCGGGTTTTAAGCACAGCCATGGTGAATCACTTGTTCGTACATTGTTCTAGGGTGTGGGTGAGTGATTTCCCTAAGGTTTGAAGTGGTTAGAACTGGTTTCAAAGGAAGGTTCGAAATAGGGTTTTCAAAACCCCAAAATCACAACAAAAATGGGTTTGTACCTCGAATCAGTCGATCTTGGGCTCCAATTCTTTGTACTTTCGTGATCTACGTTACGTAGTGGTCGTTTAGACACCAAAATGACGCGATTTGGTTGGGAAATAAGAGAGATAGTTTGAGGGTTTCTAGAGAGAGAGTTTAGAGAGGGAAAGAGATGTTGAGGATGAGAGAGAGGGTTGTTGTGGGGAAGATGAGGCAATTAATGCCTCATTAAAGTTTTTCAAACACCCATTGTGTTCAGGTTCATTCGGTTCTGCTCGGTTTCGCGTAAAAGCGCTGTTTCGCGTTCGTTTTCGTAACCATATTTCACGAATTTAAAGATAGAGTTTAATAAATTAATTTAGATTTTGATTCCTAATAAATTAACTAAATATATTTTGTTTATTTTAAATTTTTGAAAATGTTTAAGTTACAGTTTAAATTGAATCGCGTAGTTGTCGCGCGTATTCGTTCGAATCGTCACCCGTACGAACACGACAATAAATACGCTTTTCAGTATGGTTTTCTAATTATTGGACATCATTCGGAACGTTAAACTTTCAGATGTATTCGTACAGATCGTCACCTATTCGAATAATCCGTCCGTTTAGCATTCCTGTAACGACATCCATTCATGCTTTGCTTTATTCAACTTCGCATATGTTTTTACAAAATAGCATATCAATAAGCATTCGTATGTAAGTTCAATGTTGTCTGATGTGTTTCTGACTGTTAAATCATTAGATTTAATCATATTTCAGAAACGAAAGCATAATAGTTTAGTGTTAAGCATCAAAGTGTTAATAGCATACAAATAGTTCACGTAGTTTGTACCTGTTACTGTGCAAGTTACTGTTCAGATCATGGTTCCGGTGACGTTTCTGGCACTGATGTTAAAGTCTCCCCTTGTTAGAGAAATTTCGTCCCAAAATTTAAGAATCATTATCCGGTATGGCTTCTTCTGTAAACAGTTGGGGGTACTTAGACTTCAGGTGATCATCGCATTCCCATGTAAACTAGGGTCCCCGGTTTGAATTCCATCGAACCTTGACAATTGGAATACGGCTTCGCCTTAGTTGTTTAACCTTGCGATTCAAAATCTCTAGAGGTTCTTTGATGAAGTGTAAATGTTCGTCTAATTGAATTTCTTCAACTGGTATGACGAGTGATTCATCAGCAAGGCATTTCTTTAAGTTTGAGACGTGAAACACGTCGTGCACATCACTAAGTTCATCAGGTAACCTTAGTCTATACGCCACAGGACCAATACGCTCAATGATCTCGAACGGTCCCACGTACCTTGGTGCTAGTTTTCCTTTCTTTGCAAAACGGACTACACCCTTCCATGGGGATATCTTTAACATGACGCGGTCTCCCACTTGGAATTTCAACGGCTTGCGCCGTTTGTCGGCATAACTCTTTTGTCTGCTTCGCGTTGCTTGTAGCCTTTGTTGAATCTAAGTAATCTTGTCTGTAGTTTCTTGAATAAGCTCTGGCCCAGTTATTCGATTATCTCCCACTTCAGTCCAACAGATTGGTGAGCGACATTTTCGGCCATAAAGAGCCTCGAATGGTGCACATCCGATGCTAATGGTAACTGTTGTTGTAGGAGAATTCGATCAGTGGCAAATGAGAGTCCCATTTTCCACCGAAATCTAGAATGCAGGTTCTCAACATGTCCTCTAGGACTGTATTGTACGTTCGCTTTGACCATCCGTTTGTAGGTGGTAAGCTGTACTCAAGTTTAAGTGTGTCCCCAGAGATTTTTGCAATGATTGCCAGAACCATGATGTAAATCTTCTATCTCGATCGGAGATGATAGATAATGGCACACCATGGCGTACCACTATCTCGTTGATCTAAAGTCTTGCTAGTTTATCCATCGTGTAAGTTTCACGCATCGGCAAGAAATGTGCAGATTTGGTCAATCGATCAATGATGACCCAAATAGTGTCATGACCACTGGAAGTGCGGGGTAGCTTAGTAATAAATTCCATAGCTATTTGTTCCCACTTCCAAAGTGGAATTTCCGGCTGTTCCAGTAAACCTGACGGTCTCTGGTGTTCCGCCTTCACTTTGGCACACGTAATGCATCGACCAACATACTCGGATATATCTTTCTTCATACCAGGCCACCAATAAAACACCCGTAAGTCTTGGTACATTTTATCAGCACCGGGATGCACGGAGTACATGGTCTTGTGTGCTTCATCAAAGATAAGCTTTCTCAATTCATCCACTGCAGGAATCCATACTCGATCCTTGTAGTAGATGATTCCGTCTGGTTTTGTTTCAAATTGCTTTTCTGCTCCACAATCCAGTTCTTTCTTCAAGTTTCCTCGTTCAACTGCCTCTTGTTGTGCTTGAATAATGTTGTCGTGTAAGCTTGTCTGCATAGTCATCCCCATTGCTCTTACGCGCAAGGGTTTGACCCGTTTCTTCCGACTCAAGGCATCAGCCACAACGTTTGCCTTGCCCGGATGGTACTTGATTACGCAGTCGTAATCATTTAGAAGCTCAACCCAACGTCGCTGTCGCATGTTGAGTTCCTTCTGATCGAATATGTGCTGCAGACTCTTGTGATCAGTAAATATGGTACACTTGGTGCCATATAAGTAATGTCTCCAAATCTTCAATGCGAATACCACTGCTCCCAGTTCCAGATCATGAGTAGTGTAATTCTTCTCATGAATCTTCAGTTGTCTTGAGGCATAAGCAATGACTTTCTCCCGTTGCATTAATATGCAGCCAAGTCCCTGATGAGATGCGTCACAATATACTACACAGTCATCACAACCGTCTGGGAGAGATAAGATTGGAGCATCACATAGCTTTTGCTTCAGAGTCTCAAAGGCATTTTCTTGCTTTTGTTCCCATATAAATGGCTCGCTTTTCTATGTTAACTTGGTGAGCGGCAGGGCTATCTTAGAAAAGTTTGAAATAAACCTTCTATAATAGCCTGCTAAGCCTAGAAAGGAACGTATCTCCGTCAGTGTCTTCGGAGTATCCCAGTTCTTTATTGCTTCGATCTTGGCGGGGTCGACGTGTATTCCTCGCTGTTGACTACATGACCCAGAAATTGAACTTCTCTTAGCCAGAATTCACACTTAGAGAATTTGGCATAAAGTTTCTTTCCCTTAAATAATTCCAAGATCATTCTGAGATGTTGCTCATGCTCTGCTTTGCTTTTGGAATAGATCAGCATGTCATCAATGAATACAATGGCAAACTGATACAGATACGGCTTGCACACTCGGTTCATGAGATCCATGAAAACCGCGGGTGCGTTCGTCAATCCAAAAGGCATTACCATAAACTCGTAATGCCCATATTCGGTACGAAACGCCGTCTCTGGTATGTCTTCTTCTTGTACTCTGAGCTGATGGTATCCGGACCGTAAGTCAATCTTCGAAAAGTACTGAGCTTCTTGCAGTTGGTCAAACAAGTCATCAATCCTCGGTATTGGATACCGATTCTTGATAGTCAACTTGTTCAGCTCTCTGTAGTCTATGCACATACGAAAAGATCCATCCTTATTCTTTATGAACAAAACCGGAGCTCCCCAAGGTGAGTAGCTCGGTCGGATGAAACCGTTGTCGAGTAGTTCCTGTAGTTGATTCGACAACTCCTGCATCTCGGAAGGTGCTAACCTGTAAGGAGATTTAGTGACAGGAGTTGCTCCCAGAATCAAGTCAATACCGAGCTCTACAGGTCGCACAGGTGGCAAACCCGGTAGATCGTCAGGAAACACTTCGGGGTATTCCTTTACTATCGGCACATCTTGAATCGTTTTCTTGTCCTTCTATTTCTCCAACTCGTGAGCCAAGAAAGCTACACACTTCTTATGTAGACACTTACGCGCTTTGATGCAAGATATGATTTTGACACTATATTTTGCTTGGTCCCCACGAACTTCCAATACACGATCATTCGTCAATGAAATCCGAAGTAGCTTTTCAGAACAGATGACTTCTACTCTATTGAGAGATAGCCAATCCATTCCCACAATGATGTCGAAACTACCCAACTCCATCGGTATCAAGTCGATGGTAAATGTGTGATCAATAAGTGTAAGTGGGCAGTTTCTAAGTATAGTGCTAGCTATGTTTTGTTTTCCATTTGCTACTTCGATGATATAAGGGGAGTCTAAAGATTCCTCAGTAAGATTAAGTTGGCATGCAAAGTCAGATGAAATAAAACTCTGATCTGCACCAGTGTCAAACAAAATAGATGCATAATAGTCATGTATAAGAAATGTACCAGTGACCACGTTAGGGTCTTGGCGTGCTACATTGGCTCCAATCACAAAAGCCCTTCCACGAGGTGCTTGGGCTCCCTGTTGCACTCTTTTTGGGCAGTCTCTGGAGAAATGACCTACTTCCCCAAAGTTATAGCATCCTCTGTTGTTGGTGTTGTGATTGCCAGGGTTTGGTGGTGGAGGTAATGCTCTAGCAGTATAGTTTGTAGCTGGTGTCGCTGGAGCACGGCACTGTTGAGCTCGGTGACCTAGTCGGCCACAGTTGTTGCATTTCCTGCATGCGCCGTAGCAGGATGATGAAATTTGCATTGCACACACTGAGGATGCATTCCAACATAGTTCTTGGGTGTAGCATGAGCAGGTGCAGCAGTAACTTGTTGGAGAGGAGTGGCCATCACATAGTTCTTGATGACCTTTCGCTTCTTCTTTTGGTGATGTTCGGGCTTCTTTGACGGTTCTTCCTTAGCTTTGCCCGTGTCTTTCGTCAGAACTCCTGACTTCACCATGACGTCAGTGAGTTTAGCTGAGAGAGAGATGGCTGATTCTAGAGTTGCGGGATTTGCAGCCAACACGATACTTTGAATGCAGGAGGGTAATCCTACCACATATCTATTGATCAGCTTCTCCAGAGTTGGTATCATCTCTGGCACCAAAGATACCATTGCATGATAGCGAGTGGTGATAGTCATGTGATCAGCTCCCTTCATCACATGGTTTGAGAGTTCAACTTCCAGCTTCTGCAGTTCATGCTTCGGGCAGAATTCGTTCCTTAGGAGGATTTTGAAATCTGCCCAAGGCATTGACAGTGCTTCATCTCTGCCTCTTGCTCTGATCTGGGAGTTCCACCATGTTAAGGCCTGTTTGCTGAAAGACCCAGCAGCATATCGAACCTTGTGATTTTCCGGAAAACTGCTTATGTCCAGGGTGTTCTCCATCTTTTCCAGCCATTGGATCAGTCCAACAGCTCCTTCGACACCAGTAACACTCAGAGGCTTGCATCCTACAAATGACTTGTAGGAGTAGTAAGAAGTAGTGCCAGTGTTTCCACTAGCTTCTCCAGTAGTATGGCCAGAGTTGTTGTCGTGGCCTTGGATCCTGTTTATCATCTCTGAGATGACATCCTTAAGTTGGCTCGTCAGTTGGCTGCTCAGCAGTGTTGCCAAAGCAATGGTAGCAGGATCAAGAGCTGGACACGCATTCAGGTTCGGAGGAGGGTCTAGTGGAGGAGGAGGAGGGGGCGGTGGTGAATCAGGTGGTGTAGGTGTTCATGAGCAAGGTGCGGAAGTTTGCGGAGTTGGTTGTCTTCTGGGCGGCATTCTGATCATAACCAAAAGAATATTGGTTAGTGCAGTGATCTAATGCGGAAGACACAATGCAATCATATAACGTATGTTCTCTGCATGAGGGTCCCTAAGTTATAGTCTAGGCTAAACCATTTAAGTAAATGACCTATTATTCTCTCTAACTTTGAGCTCTGATACCAATCTGTCACACCCCAAACCGACGGGCCGGATCGTGCGTCCCGCCTGGCGGAAGGTTCTCGGGGCGCGATATCGTGAGTGATAATTGTGATGACCAGATTGTTTACATAGCATCAACATTGAGAATAACTAAAGCACAATATAGCATTAAACTAGGATTACAAAGTTAAATTACAACTGCTAATGTTTGATAATTTAATTAAGTAAACCTATCAAAAGAATCAAATGTTTACTATCTTGTAACTGTACAAGATGTCAAAAGTGATTCGTATCAATAACAAAATATGTGCTTTCCAAAAGTCTACTAGGTCCTCTATCTCGGCATCCTAGCATATATTCCTTAGCCTTAGCTTATTCCTGTACATCACCTGAGAAAGCATGTAAAAAAACGAAGTCAACACAACGGTTGGTGAGTTCATATAGTTTAGTATTTGAAAATAGCTTTAGCAAACCTTTTCGGTACAACCTTAACCTCATTAACATCACCTGTAATATCCAATTCGGTATGCTTATATATAGGGCATACGAAAGGGTCGAGCCTAAAACCCGGCCAGACGCCATCCCTCCACATACTAAACCATATATGACATTGTTGTTAATGATAATTAAGCATTGTACCTGCCATTCAATCCCGTTCTCACCATATCTTTAGCATTCTGTTTATAGGTTTTCAGCATTCACACAATAGCATCAATAGTCTAGCTTTGAGAGTTACCGCAACAGATAACTGCACGCCCTAAAGAATGCAGTATCAATCCATATCGGAACTAGATGTAATGAACAACTTTGGGGTCTCAATAAAGGATTTCTAAGATAACGCAAAGTCAACTAAAGAAACCCAAATCGTACCAGTCACATATCACAACCATGAGTGGACGATCAGGAATCACTGTATGGCAAGCATTGAGAGACCAACAGTCTGTTTCCCCCAAGTCCTAACTATGAAGGTCAACCTATGGCAAGCACTGAGAGACCGACGGTCTGTTCCTTCAAGTCCTGACTATGGAGAACACCCTATGGCAAGCACTGAGAGGCCAAAACAGTATGTTCTACCATAGCCGATAGCTTTAGCATTCAAGTTTATAGCATTCATATAGCATAGCGTTTACGTATCTTGTGCACAAGTACTAGCTTCACAATCGGTAAGGCAAGGCAAGCATATAAAGCATACAAGGTTTAAAGCATTCTGAGCATTTCAAGCATTTAGTATATATGTATGTAGCATTAGCATAGAATCATTAGCATTTAGCGTTAGCATTAGCATTATCCAGTCGCATTAGCATAAAGTATTAGCATTTAGCTTTAGCATTAGCATTATCCAGTAGCATTAGCATAAAGTATTAGCATTTAGCTTTAGCATTAGCATAAAGTATTTAGCATATAGCATTTAGCATTAACCCATCGTGTTAGCAATTAGTTTAAAGCCTTAGCTTTTAGCTTTTAGAATAACTGTAGCACGCATAAGCATTTGTATTAGCATTTTGAATGCGTATAAAAGCATCTATGCATCAGTTAAACATTTGTTTAAAAGGTGTAACATGCTTCTCAGTCCCGAGGTAAAACTCAAAATAGTTTGAAAAGGGACAATGAACTCACCTGTGTTGTTAAGTATAAGTTATCACAGATAATGCGCTCTCATTGATTGTAGCTAAAGTATCTTCAACACCTGAGTTATTTTAAGAGATTTGAATACGATAAGTCATTATAATAGCCGCAACTAGGGTTTTGGTCCCGGTGTGCAACTAGGTGTCCTATGTTGCTAATGTGATCTCTAGGGTTTCATCTAACTACTCTAAGGTATTACCCTTGATCCTGTAAGACTTTGAATTAAGCATTTGTAAAGCAATTTGTTTTAAAAATAACTTAATTTAGAAATCATGAAATTAATTTAAGAAAGTTTATCATCAATTAAATTTATTAAAACCATAATTTATGTTAAAGAATTCACAATTTAGTTCATTAGACTTTAAGCTAATCCAACTTGATTAACTCTAAGCCTATAGTTAAGTCTTAGCTTCCTTTGTTGTTTGAGTCATTTGTGTATACAACCTAGTTTACGGACTCCCTTGAGGCTCCCTATCCTGGTTATATGATTGCATAGAATTACTAAGTGTTGAATGTTGAAACTAAATCCACACCCATCCTTAGTCATTCCTTTGGTTATTGTTACTCACAACTTTGTGTTTGTAGTATTAAAAATCCTTAATGTTGTTGCATACATCCTTGTTTACTCTAAATTTCCACGTGATGGGCAAACTATAAGTTTATCATTTGTTTAGGAAAGTATTAGTGACTAGTCCTTAGCATTAAAAGCTTATTAGTTTACCATCTTCACTTCAACTAGTTTAGCTTCTTATTAGGCAACCGAATTCTCTTCCCATGCACACACATACATCATGCATGCATATGATTTACGTAGGTGTTCCCATGCACACACATACTTACTCCATGCTCATGAATTAGGCTGAGAGGATCATCCCATCCGAATGGGCCTTAGCCGAATAGGGCCTAGCCGATCTAAGGAACACCTGGGCGAATGGCTAGCCACATGGCCTTTGGCCGAATGTGGCTTAACCGAAGGACCATGGTGTGCGAATGGCTTGAACGGATTGGGTTTGGCCGAATGTAGTTGGGCCGAAACAACAAGGGTCGATTGAATGAAGAAGTTATCGAATGACTGAGCCCTTAGCCCGATTGAATAGGGTGTTGGCCGAAGAGGCTATAGGCGAATGACATGGGTCGAATGAAGGCATTTGCCATTCGGCCGAAAGGGCTGGTTTGCTTCGAGGAGAGCCATTCGGGCATCTGTTTAAGAGCCATTAGGCCAGTACAGCCGGGTGGTTGCAGCCCTCATCCAATCGGGTTTTAAGCGCAGCCATGGTGAATCACTTGTTCCTACATTGTTCTAGGGTGTGGGTGAGTGATTTCCCTAAGGTTTGAAGTGGTTAGAACCAGTTTCAAAGGAAGGTTCGAAATAGGGTTTTCAAAACCCCAAAATCACAACAAAAATGGGTTTGTACCTTGAATCAGTCGATCTTGGGCTCCAAATCTTTGTACTTTCGTGATCTACGTGATATAGTGGTCGTTTAGACACCAAAATTATGCGATTTGGTTGGGAAATGAGAGAGATAGCTTGTGGGTTTCTAAAGAGAGAGTTTAGAGAAGGAAAGTGACGTTGAGGATGAGATAGAGGGTTGTTGTGGGGAAGATGGGGCATTTAATGCCTCATTAAAGTTTTTCAAACACCCGTTGTGTTCGGGTTCGTTCGGTTTCGCTCGGTTTCGCGTAAAAGCGTCGTTTCGCGTTCGTTTTCATAATGATTTGTCACGAATTTAAAGATAGAGTTTAATAAATTAATTTAGATTGAGATTCCTAATAAATTAACTAAATATCTTTTGTTTATTTTAAATTTCTGAAAATGTTTAAGTTACAGTTTAAAATGAATCGCGTAGTTGTCGTGCGTATTCGTTCGAATCGTCACTCGTACGAACACGAAAATAACAACGCTTTTCAATATGGTTTTCTAATTATTGGACATCATTCGGAACGTTAAACTTTCAGATGTATTCGTACAGATCGTCACCTATACGAATAATCCATCCGTTTAGCATTCCTGTTAACGACATCCATTCATGCTTTGTTTTATTCAACCTCGCATACGTTTATACAAAATAGCATATCAATAAGCATTCGTATGTAAGTTCAACATTGTCTGATGTGTTTCTGACTGTTAAATCATGAGATTTAATCAGATTTCAGAAACGAAAGCATAATAGTTTAGTGTTAAGCATCAAAGTGTTAATAGCATACAAATAGTTCACGTAGTTTGTACCTGTTACTATGCAAGTTACTGTTCAGATCACTGTTCCGGTGACGTTTCCGGCACTGATGTTACACTTTATCACCACCGTTGTAGCAAGTGACAGATGATATATCAAAACCAAACTTTGAGTCTTTGTTAACATTGATGTCTTTCCCAGTTCTTCTGACAAAGTCTTTTGCTCTTCTGACAGCACTTGCAAGAACCCACATGATGTCAATCCTTTCCATATCATCTGGACCAATCTGAGTGTAGTCTTCATTTGTCAAGTGTGGATTACCAATTTTCCCAGCTAACAACCCATCATAAGAACTCACAAGTGTAGACAAAAGGCCCATATGCTCTTTAGCAACCTCCATAGTTACTTTGTCAAAGTTGTCTGTCTTCAAATTTGTGAAAGAATGATTTTCCTCTTTCTGAGATGTGCAAGTTGTAGGTGACTGGCTGAAATGTGTCTGGCTTAAAACAGGAGCTTCTTTGGTTTGCGAGACAAATGATGTTTTTAGAGGAGCATGTGAAGAAGATCTTTCCATAATAGGAGTAGAGTAGTATAGTGATGGATCTTGAACTTGCGCAACTCTCTTTGCTTTCCATTTGTTCTCTATCTTATGTAGTTGTCTTCACTTGATGGTTGTAAAGCTCACTGAGAAGATGATAAAATCTAGCAATCAAATCATCCAAAGACTCATTTCCCACACACGTGAAGTTATTGAACTCTTTCTTCAAAGCTTTTGACTTGATACTTTTCAGTGCATCATTCCCCTCATATCGTTGTTGCAAGGCATCCCACAGTAATTTTGAAGAAGTAAATTGTCTAAAATGATGAAATATATCTGTAAGCAATAGACTGAGACAATATTGAATATGCCTTCTTCTCAAAATCATACAACTTTCTCTGAGGCTCAGTCATTCGAGTAACAAGCATAGGTGATCCATCCTCACTAAGTGGTCTCAAATATCCACCCTCAATCATCATCCAAAGATTTGTATCCATTCCATTAATGT
Source organism: Mikania micrantha (assembly GCA_009363875.1). Taxonomy (NCBI): domain Eukaryota; kingdom Viridiplantae; phylum Streptophyta; class Magnoliopsida; order Asterales; family Asteraceae; genus Mikania; species Mikania micrantha. The sequence continues at coordinate 57,873,405 of CM018692.1, forward strand.
GAATCTCGAATGGATACTTTCAATGTGGATAATCATCCAAGGATAGTAATTTTGGAGCTTTGTTTGAATTTCCCGTCTCTGTCTTAGTAAGCAACAGGTTCTGAATTCTGTGGTTCTGATTAGCCATCAGTGCAAGTTCCTCCATCTTGTCAAGAATAAACGAATCCAACACTTAGAAAAATTTCCAAAACTAATGGCTGAATGAAGAAGAATCAGCCGAATGTCGGGCTCCGAATGAGAACCAAATATACTTAGTTGACCAAATGTCTTGTCTGATGCGAATGAGAAGATGACCGAATGAACTGACAACCGAATAAACCTCAATGAGCCGAATAAGATGCTATTCGTATCAACCCTTGGACCAAATAAGTGCTATTCGGCCGAATGACCCTATTCGTATTGTGCGAAGGAAAGCTATTCGCCCAATCGTATCATTCGCATAAACTGGGGTTTTCAGCAACAAAAATATCGATAACTTTGGATTTTGATTAAATCTGACCACCAAATTTGGTACACAACCTCAGGACAATATACCTAAGCTTTAGGAATGCTCTATTGACCAAAACAAACAAAAAACCCAATGTTTATCAATGAAACAGTAACTTGGAGCCAAAGTAACTCAGGGTTTTCAAATATCTCGAATCAACAATCTGTAATATGATGATTTGGATCGAAAATCGAGCAGAATCAAGAGCCAAAGCTCTGATACAACTTTGTAGGACCTATAAGAACCTTGGAAACCATTCGGTTCCTTACGAATTCTGCTCGGTAGGCCCTCGAATAGTGCGGAATCCTATTCGAGGGTTTTCCAATCGAAATCACCAAGCCCGATGGGAATCCGATGACACGGAGTCAACGTTTTGATCGGAATTGAAGACCACGGGGTGAGAAATGAAGTTGGAGAAGGTGTGGCAGCTCAAAACCCTAGGAATATGACAGGGAATGTTCAGGGGTCATATAAAGTGATGTAAAACATTCTGTTTGCAGGTCTATATATAGGCTTAACTCATTCGGCCGAATGAGTTGTGCGAAACACTCATTCGAGCGAATGGCTCAGCCGAATGAGCTAGTCAACCGAATGAGTCACGCGAGTGACTCATTCGTTCGCCTCAGTCATTCACTAGTCGTTCATTCGTGCGAATGGACTCATTCGTAGGTACCATTTGCACGAATGGGTCTGTAAAATAGACAAAGTCAAAGTCAAACATGGTTAAACACATTAAACTCAATTAGACATATACGAACAATACAAAATAGACGATTGCATTACTGATATAAACTTTATACTATCAAAGTCATACAAAATACAGAACCAGGGACGGTACATGCAGCAACATAACATATGACTTTGTGGTATATTGCGATGCATCACATCCTGGTCTCTTTTTTGTGTTGATGCAAAGACAAAAAGTCATCGCTTATGCGTCCCGAAAACTTAAGGTTCACGACAAAAATTATACCACCCACGATTTGGAATTAGGCGCAGTGGTATTTGCACTTCAAATCTGGAGACACTATTTATATGGTACCAAATGTAACATTTATACCAATCATAAGAGTCTTAAGCATATTTTTTACCACAAAATGTTAAATATGCTTTAAAGAAGATGGGTGGAATTGTTGAACGATTATGATTGTGAGATTCACTGCCATCTTGGAAAAACTAATGTGGTAGCTGACACATTGAGCTGAAAGGAAAGATCAAAGTCATTACGAGTACGTGCATTACGAATGAATGTTCAGACAAATCTGATTTCTCAAATACGAGAGGCACAAAATGAAGTGTTTAAAGATGATAATATTAAGAATGAGTGAATGAGCAGATTGGAGAAAAAGTTGGAATCCACAAACGACGACTTTTTTAATTCAAAAATATAATTTGGATTCCCAACATTAATGACCAGATAGAATTGATTTTAAATGAGGCTCGTAATTCTAAGCATTCAATCCATCCAGGCAGTGATAAAATGTACAAAGATTTGAAAGTTTATTATTGGTGGCCTGGTATGAAGAAATCAATTGCTAAATATGTTGGCAAATGTCTAACTTGTTCCAAAGTAAGAACATAATATCAAAAACCATCAGAGCTGTTGCAGCAACTCGAAATTCCAGAGTGGAAATAGGAACAAATAACCATGTTTTTTGTGACTAAACTGCCTAGAACATCTAGTGGTTACCATGCGATTTGGGTAATAGTTGATCGATCTACCAAGTCTGCACATTTCCTACCTATATGAGAAGATTATCCAATGGAGAAGTTAGCAAGCTTATACGTGAAAGAAATTGTTTCTAGACATGGTGTGCCCTTCTCCATTATATCGGACAGAGATAGCAGGTTTACATCAAGGTGTTGGCAGACACTTCAAAAAGCCTTGGGGACACAATTAAACTTAAGCACTGCCAATCATCCCCAAACAGATGGTCATAGTGAAAGGACCGTTCAAACCTTTGAAGATATGCTTAGAGCTTGTGTTATTGACTTTGGTGGAAATTGGGATGCTCATCTACCTTTAGTTGATTTCTCTTATAACAACAGCTACCATACAAGTATCCAAGAAGAACCATTTGAAGCATTGTACGGACGCAAATTTCGATCACCATTGCGTTGGTTTGAAATCGGCGACATGCAGATTACAGGTTCCGAGATCATTCAGGAAACTACAGGAAAAAATTTCAAGATTAAGGATTGGTTGAAAGCTGCAAGAGATATGTAGAAAAGCTATGAAGACAACTGGAGATAGTATTTGAAGTTTCAAGTTGGTGACAAGGGCTTATTGAAAGTATCACCATGGAAGGGTGTAATACGATTCGGCAAGAGAGGCAAATTGAATCGAAGATACATTGGGCCATTTGAAATAACTGAAAGGGTTCACCTAGTAGCCTATAAGCTCAAGCTTCCGTATGAATTATCAAGCATACATGACACATTTCATGTGTCAAATCTTAAGAAATGTCTCTCTGATGAGTCATTTATAATCCCTATGCAAGAAGTCCACATCGACAACAAAGTTAGCTTTTTTGAAGAACCCATTGAAATCATGGATAGAAATGTCAAGAAGCTTAAACAAAATCGAGTCCCTATAGTAAAAGTTCGATGGAATTCCAAACGAGGACCTGAGTTTAAATGGGAACGTGCAAATCAACTAAAGAAAAAGTATCCCAATTTGTTTGAAAAGAGTCCTCCAATAGATAGTCAGACTAAATTTCGCAGACGAAATTCTTTTAATAGGGGAGACTATGACCTCCTCAAATTTTGCAGGTCTTAATTCGATTGCTTATTCATTTGCATGTCTCTAAACATGAGCGTCTAGAATGTAAGAAAATAAATATATATATATCTTATAACGATATATAATAGAGATAAGAGAGAGAGTATAAGAATATCTTAAATTTAAGAAATGTGCAATAAATTATTTAAATGTACAAATGCTAAAGCATAAACTCTTAAAACCTGAAAATAGCTGGAATTGAGGTAGCCAGTGATTTTGAATTTTGAATCTATCTTAAGATAAAGTGATATATTTACAATGTCATCACCTACTAATGCTCTCACAGTCGTCAAATTCAAAATCCAGATGGAAAGCGTTTATGGGAGACACATCGCACATGAGAAAATCAGCAGTTTTCACGTTGGTTCCCATCCGAAGATGGTTGCATCTTGCCTTGTTTAGGAGCTTCAAGATTTAAGTATATGGAGCTTTCAAATTGAGAAGCATTTAAAACTCAAACGCATCTCTCTCGCAAATATTCAAGTGGCCCGAGATTCAAAATTTTTCTATGCGACACCCTAATCAAATTGATGGATGGGTGGAAAATATTCCTCTAAGAGTTGCAAAGATTCCTGAAAAAGATGAGTGGCGACGACAGAGGTTGCCGGTAAGGGTTTCGCTAGCCTGCAATTTTCCTTGATGATTGCAGTCATAACGATGGTGCATCAGTCATCTGGGACATGCAAACTTTGCTTGGCCCTATCTCTATCAGTTTCAATTAATTTTTGGGTTTTCTTATGAACAATCCAGCTATGAATAAGTTGGTTTTCATTCTTTTGTAAAGTTGAATTTACGGTTATACTAATGCTTGATTTGTTAATTTCTTTTTAATTTTAAAGCAAGTGTGAGTAAATCAAAGATTTTGTGGTGCGTTTTAAGGTGTATTTTTTTTTCAAACATGTTGGTTAAATACATGCCAACCACTCTTCAAGTTTTCACTTCCCCCAAATCCATAAAGAAGCAAGTTGCCGTCCCAAGAGTTTGCTAATATTGATTTGTGTTTTGGTAGTTGAAATCCAGCATCAGGGATCATTGGACATTGGTGAAAGTTCAGAAAGCTTGTGGCCAAGAGGAAGGAACGGTGGCGTTAAACACAAAAGCAAGCATGCCACAAGCGGCTCTCACACGCGCGGCAGGCAACGATGAGGTAGACAACCGATGGTTGCATTCCTTTTGTTTTATTTTCTATAAACCCAATATATTGGGATTCTCGGTCTTCCTGTGGACTTATGCTATATTTCAGGGATTTTTATCGAACGTATTGGTCCTGTGGCGTATCGACTGAGATTACCAGATGAGCTCAGTGGTGTGCATGACGTGTTTCACGTCTCAAACCTAAAGAAATGCCTTGCTGACGAGTCTCTCGTCATTCCAATTGAAGAAATACAAGTAGATGGACAGTTACACTTCATAGAAGAACCTTTGGAGATTATGGATCGCAAGGTTAAACAACTGAAGCGAAGCCGTATTCCGATTGTGAAGGTTCGATGGAATTTAAGATGCGGACCCGAGTTTACTTGGGAACGTGAAGATCACATGAAGTCAAAGTATCCCCAACTGTTTGAAGAGGAAGCTGTACCCGATAACAACTCTTAAATTTCGGGACGAAATTTCTTTAACCAGGGGAGACTGTAACATCAGTGCTGGAACCGTCACCGGAACAGTGATCTTAAACAGTTACATGAATAGTAAACATGTACGAACCATATACATTTCAGTACATTTCATATTCATATCAGTGGTCATTATCATTTTGTGTTATCAAACAACAAGTTCATGAACATTTAACAAAAAAAAGTTTAGAACTAAGGTTCTTAAGTCAGATAATTATCTGGCAACATAGAACTATCATGTGATTATTTGTTAGGATTTATTATGTATAAACGTATGCAAGGTTTTACAGAACAAAACACAAGGATGTTGTTATGTGGATGCTAAATTGACGGGTTATTCGTATAGGTGACGATCTGTACGAATAAATCTGACAGTTTAATGTCCTGAATGATATCCGATAATTAGAAAACAAGATTGAAAAGTATAGTTATTGTCGTGTTCGTTCGAATGACGATTCGAATGAATACGCGCGACGACTGTACATTTCGATTTAAACAGTAAATTAATATTTTAAAATTTAAAATAAATAAAAGATATTAGTTAATTTATTAGGAATCACAACTTAGAATAATTAAATAAATTATATTTTTATAAACCGTGTCGTTTCATCGCGAAAACTACGCGAAACGGACATTTTACACAAAACCAAACGAGACCGAGCAACCGATTACACTCTAAGTCATTAATGAAGCATTTATTTTCCATCCACCACCACCAACCCCCTTTCTTTCTCTCATTCACGTTCAAACTCTTTCTCTCTCTGGAAATCCTTTCTCCACCTTCTCTCTAGAAGATCTCATCCATCTCCCAACGGATTTGAGCGTTCTTGGAGTCAATACGATCATCATACTACGAGGATCAAGGAAGTACAAGAATTTCACACGGTTACCAACTGATTTTAGGGTAACACTTTGATTTATGTTCGGTTTTTGATGTGTGTGTCGACCCTTAGGAGTTTTACGGTTATAAACACTTAAAACACATGGGTTAAGGTATTATACACATATAGGCAGTGTTAGGAATGGGTTTAAAACAGGTTTGAGCTCTCTACGATGGTGGTGACATCCGTGGGAAGTCACAGGTTCGTGAAATCCATCGGCCGAACACAACAGCAGCCGGCCGAACCTAATGGTGATAGAGAGGGAACCCTAGCCGAACCTTCCTTGTCTGAACGAACCTTCTCTTCGTGAAACGAACCCTTCACTCATGAACCTGCAGTTTGGTTCGCGAACCTATCGAGACTGAGCCGAATCTATGCAACCCTGCACCGAACCTGTATTGGCCTGCAACGAACCTGAAGTTAGCCACCTAACCGCCGAACCCTGCACCGAACCTTAGACATAAACTAGGGACCAGACGAACCTATATGAAGACGAACCTAGGGATTTCTAACACAGCCGAACCTTAAAGGTTCGTGGAGGTTAAGCTTGGCCGAACCTTCTTCCCTTGAGCGAACCAAGTACTAACGAACCCTACGTTGAATGCATGCATGCGGCCGAACCTTTGTATTGAGCCGAACCTAACTCTTTTGCACATGGGTTCGCTGCTCTTTGGAACATGGAATTTGAATTCGATGAAACCTAGTGATATAGGGTGGTTTAACGCATGAAATAGATGATGTGGGTGTGTGCATGGGCTAATAAGTAGGGTTTTATTTCACAAAAACTACTACATAAAGTATGAGGGGCTAACTAAATCTTTAACACTAGCTTATGGAAGGGACTCAACATGGATAATTAACTTGTGTAAGTTATTGGACCGTGTCAAATCATGCAAGAGACTTGAAAGGTGATCAAAAAGAAAGCAAACACCAATTACGGGCTTAAGTTGGCCATGTTAAGTGAAGCAAAGAACTCAAATTTGATAATTGGGATTATTTGGGCCCAATGGGACTTAATTAGAGCCCATTAAATGTTAAAAGTTGGTTTAATCAAGTAATGAAATTTTAATATAAAGGTAATGGTTTATAAACTTTATTAGTTAAATTTTACGATTTCTAAAGATTATATTAACTTAAAATGACATTAATTAAAAACCTAGTAATCATGACATGTTGCAATTATTTATGGGATTGGGTTATTAAATGGGTATCTAAGTTAGATTAGAAGAGTAAGTCTTAAGATCACATTAGTGTTAGGACACTTAGTTACACACACCAAGACCAAGCCTTAGATACGAATACTAATACGCGTGCTTATCGTATGCAAACTCTTATAAAATAACTCTGGAACTGAAGAAACCTAAGCTACCAGAACGAGCGCGCATTATGTGTTAGATCATTTACATAGCAACACAGGTGAGTTCATTGCCCCTTTTCTAACATTTTGTTTTAAAACGCGGGGCTGAGAAGCATGCGTAAACTATTTGTTTAAATTGTTTACTTAAATACTTTTATTGAACATATGTTTTATATGAAAATTGTTAACCTAGAATCATGTCTAGGTGAATTTTATGCAGGTTTTACTAAATTCATCTACTTATAATTTAAGTGGATAATTGGGTTAAACTAAACATTTCAACTAATCAAACGAAACATTTTGACGAAACAAGTGTGTCATGTCAACGAATCAAAACAAGACATTTTGACGAATCAAGTGGGTGATTTCAACAAATCAAACAAAACATTTTGACAAATCAAGTGTGTGAGTTCAACAAATCAAGCGAAACTATTTTGGCAAAACAAGTGTGGAAGTTCAACGAATCAAACGAAACTATCTTTGCAAAGTTAATATTCAATGTTCAACAAATCAAGTGTTTGATGAACAACGAATCAAGAGTACAATTGATCAACGAATCTAGTATTCCATGATCAACGAATCAAGTACATCTTGTGACAGAATCAGACGAATCAATAAATCATTTTCAAGGGAAAATCTGGGAAATATCAGAGATAACATATTCCAATACAACGAATCAAGAACGAAACAAGAAATCCTATATTTCAAGAAGTCCTAGCTAGACCGTTTGATTTGTAGGTCATATGTTTGATGATATTTACAGAATTCCCTAACTACTAAGTACCCTGATTGACAGACTAGTCTACTCGAGTTGACCAAGGCCCAATCATTAGGACTTAGATTTTATTAAATGTTTATTTATTTATTTAGTTAAGCATTTATAACTGTTTCTACAATTGCTGTGGTTGATCATATTGTGTGATGAACTATTGGAATCAACATGGATTTCAAATGACTGTAATTACAGGGGCAAAGAATAGAAGGACTTTTGGGTTTGATGAGAAGGGTAAAAATGCTTAATTATCATTAACAACAGTGTCATATACGGATTAGTATGTGGTGGGACGGTGGCTGGGCGGGCGGTAAGTTCGACCCTACATATGCCCTATATATAAGCATACCGACCGCATATTACATGTGGAGTTAATGAGGTTAAGGTCTTTACCGGAAGAGTTTTACAAATCCTTTTCTAACTTTAAACTATATGAACTCACCAACCATGTGTTGATTTTATTTTTTCATGACTTCTCAGGTGACGAACAGGTCAACTAGGAAGCTTATGCTTTTGGAAACATCATTATACAATTATTTTGTATATCTTGTGCAATTACAAGATAGTTATTTAATGATGTTTATGATAGATTTACATTGTTAAATTATGAACGTTTTGGATGTAATTTAACTTTGTAATTCTATTCAACTTTGCATTTCTCATTTATATCATGTGCAATGTAAACAATCTGATCACTTTGATTATCACCCACGATATCGCGCCCCGGGAACCTTCCGCCCGACGGGGACTCCGATCCAACCTCGCCGGCTCGGGGTGTGACAGGTTGGTATCAGAGCCATGGTTATAGAGAAATATAGGTCACTTAACTAAACGGTTTGGCCTAGACTATAACCTAGGGACCCTGCATTTAGAGTACATAGGACTTAGGACTTACTTGCATATTGTCTTCTGTATTCGATCATGGTACTAACCGATAACTTTATTAGTTATGATCAGAATGCCGCTGAGAAGACAGCCTCCCTTGTTACCTCTACCACCACAAGACTTGGCTCCACACTCCTCAACACCATCACCAAACAAGTGTGGAAGTTCAACGAATCAAACGAAACTATCTTTGCAAAGTTAATATTCAATGTTCAACAAATCAAGTGTTTGATGAACAACGAATCAAGAGTACAATTGATCAACGAATGTAGTATTCCATGATCAACGAATCAAGTACATCTTGTGACAGAATCAGACGAATCAATAAATCATTTTCAACGGAAAATCTCGGAAATATCAGAGATAACATATGCCAATACAACGAATCAAGAACGAAACAAGAAATCCTATATTTCAGGAAGTCCTAGCTAGACCGTTTGATTTGTAGGTCATATGTTTGATGATATTTACAGAATTCCCTAACTACTAAGTACCCTGATTGACAGACTAGTCTACTCGAGTTGACCAAGGCCCAATCATTAGGACTTAGATTTTATTAAATGTTTATTTATTTATTTAGTTAAGCATTTATAACTGTTTCTACAATTGCTTTGGTTGATCATACTGTGTGATGAACTATTGGAATCAACATGGATTTCAAATGACTGTAATTACAGGGGCAAAGAATAGAAGGATTTTTGGGTTTGATGAGAAGGGTAAAAATGCTTAATTATCATTAACAACAGTGTCATATACGGATTAGTATGTGGTGGGACGGTGGCTGGGCGGGCGGTAAGTTCGACCCTACATATGCCCTATATATAAGCATACCGACCCGCATATTACATGTGGAGTTAATGAGGTTAAGGTCTTTACCGGAAGAGTTTTACAAATCCTTTTCTAACTTTAAACTATATGAACTCACCAACCATGTGTTGATTTTATTTTTGCATGACTTCTCAGGTGACGAACAGGTCAACTAGGAAGCTTATGCTTTTGGAAACATCATTATACAATTATTTTGTATATCTTGTGCAATTACAAGATAGTTATTTAATGATGTTTATGATAGATTTACATTGTTAAATTATGAACGTTTTGGATGTAATTTAACATTGTAATTCTATTCAACTTTGCATTTCTCATTTATATCATGTGCAATGTAAACAATCTGATCACTTTGATTATCACCCACGATATCGCGCCCCGGGAACCTTCCGCCCGACGGGGACTCCGATCCAACCTCGCCGGCTCGGGGTGTGACAGGTTGGTATCAGAGCCATGGTTATAGAGAAATATAGGTCACTTAACTAAACGGTTTGGCCTAGACTATAACCTAGGGACCCTGCATTTAGAGTACATAGGACTTAGGACTTACTTGCATATTGTCTTCTGTATTCGATCATGGTACTAACCGATAACTTTATTAGTTATGATCAGAATGCCGCTGAGAAGACAGCCTCCCTTGTTACCTCTACCACCACAAGACTTGGCTCCACGCTCCTCAACACCATCACCAAATGATTCACCACCACCTCCACCCCTTCCTCCTCCTCTGATCACTCAACCATCTAGCTCGAGCACAACACCGATAATGGATCCTGCCACTATCGCCATGATGACTTTCCTGAGTAACCAGATGACCAACCAAATGAAGGAGGCGATACCAGAGATGTTCCTCCGTCTCCGCAACGAAATCAACAACACTGGCAACTCATCAGGGGAAGCCAGTGGAAATACTGGAGGTTCATCCCATTACTCCTACAAGTCATTTGTAGGATGTAAGCCACCCAGTTTTAGCGGGTCTGAAGGAGCCGTTGGATTATTCCAATGGATTGAAAAGATTGAAGCTACTCTGGATCTCTGTAGCTGTCCAGAGCACCACAAAGTCCGCAATTCAACTGGAACATTCAATAAGCGGGCTTTGACTTTGTGGAATGGTCAAGTCAATGCTAGAGGAAGAGAAGAAGCTATGGCCATGCCATGGGAAGATTTCAAGACATTAATGAGAACAGAGTTCTGCCCCAAGAACGAGTTGCAGAAACTGGAGGTTGAACTGTCCAACCATGTGATGAAAGGGGCTGATCACATGGGGTACACTACTCGCTACCACGAGTTAATTGCTTTGGTGCCAGACATGGTGTCAACTTTAGAGAAGAAGATAGACAGATATGTAGGCGGACTTCCCGTCTGCATTCAGGGCATGGTTGTTACAGCCAACCCTACCACTGTCGAGTCTGCAGTGAGATTGTCTGGAAAACTCACTGATCTTATGGTAGCCTCTAGAGTTATAAAGAAAGTGGCTGAGACTAGCAAGAACAAAGCTGAATCGTCAAAGAAACCCCACCACCATCAGAAGAAGAAACAAAAGACCATCAAGAACTACACAGTGGCCACACCTCTTCAACAAGTAGCAGTAACACCTCAAAACCCTAACAAGAGGCCCTACACTGGCACGTTTCCTCTATGTGCCAAGTGTCAATATCATCATACTGCTGAAACTCCCAACAAGCATTGCACTGGATGTGGGCGAAAGGGCCATTGGGTCCAAGCAGTCAACAATGCTGCTTTGGCTCTCCCTCCACCAGCCAACCAAAACAATGGTGGATGCTTCAGTTGTGGCGAACAAGGCCACTTTGCAAAGAACTGCATAAAGAAGGCACAACAGGCAGTGCAAGCTCCTCGTGGAAGAGCTTTTGTTATTGGAGCACCAGCTGCACGCCAGGACCCGAATGTGGTCACTGGTACGTTTCTCTTACATGACTTTTATGCATCAGTTCTATTTGATACTGGTGAGGATCAGAGTTTTATCTCTATCGATTTTGCATGTCAATTAGATTCTATAGAAGAACAGTTAGATTCCCCTTACATCATAGAAGTAGCTAACGGGAAACAGATCACAGTTAGTACAGTTTATAGGAATTGCCCATTGACCCTTAACGGTCATACATTCACCATTGATTTGATACCGATGGAGTTGGGTAGTTTCGACATCATCATTGGAATGGATTGGCTATCCTCTAATCGAGTGGAAGTCATCTGTTCTTAAAAGCTGCTTCGTGTTCCGTTGTCGAGTGATCGCGTGTTGGAAGTTAAAGGGGATCGAGCAAAAAGCAGTGTCAAAATTATTTCTTGCATAAAAGCACGTAAATGTCTACAGAAGCGGTGCGTTGTGTTCTTGGCTCATATGGTGGAAAAGGAGAAAGATAAGAAAAAGATACAAGATGTACCAGTTGTGGAAGAGTATCCGGAAGTATTTCCTGAAGACCTACCAGGTTTGCCACCTGTGCGACCGGTAGAGTTTCGCATTGACTTAATTCCTGGAGCAACTCATGTTGCTAAATCTCCATACAGGTTAGCACCTTCAGAGATGCAGGAACTGTCAAACCAGTTACAGGACTTACTTGACAAGGGTTTCATTAGACCGAGCTACTCACCTTGGGGAGCTCCGGTTTTGGTCGTGAAAAAGAAGGACAGATCGTTCAGAATGTGCATAGACTACAGGGAGCTGAACAAACTGACCATCAAGAATCGGTATCCATTACTGAGGATTGATGATCTGTTTGACCAACTGCAAGGAGCTCAATACTTCTCAAAAATTGACATGCGGTCTGGATATCACCAGCTTAGAGTTCAAGATGAAGACATACCCAAAACGGCCTTCCGAACCAGATACGGGCTTTAGGAATTCATGGTGATGCCTTTCGAATTGACAAATGCACCAGCGGTTTTCATGGATCTCATGAACCGAGTGTGTAAGCCGTATTTAGATCAGTTTGTCATTGTCTTCATTGATGACATACTGATTTATTCTAAGAGCAAAACAGATCATGAACAACACCTTAGAAAGATCTTGGAGCTGTTGAAGAAAGAACAACTCTATGCTAAATTCTCCAAATGCGAATTCTGGCTTAGAGAAGTTCAATTTTTAGGTCATGTGGTCAACAGTGAGGGAATACACGTTGATCCTGCCAAGATCGAAGCGATAAAGAACTGGGACACTCCGAAGACACCGACGGAGATACGTTCTTTTCAGGGATTGGCAGGTTATTATAGAAGGTTTATCTCAAACTTTTCTAAGATAGCTTTGCCTCTTACTAAACTAACTCAGAAAAGTGAACCTTTAGTCTGGGAGCAGAAACAAGAAGATGCGTTTCAGACCCTGAAACAGAAATTATGTGATGCTCCAATTCTATCTCTCCCAGAAGGCTGTGACGACTTTGTTGTGTATTGTGATGCTTCCCATCAGGGACTTGGTTGCGTGTTAATGCAACGGGACAAAGTCATAGCCTTTGCATCAAGGGAGTTAAAAGTTCATGAGAAGAATTTCACTACTCATGATTTTGAACTGGGAGCTGTAGTCTTCGCACTGAAGATTTGGAGACATTACTTATATGGCACCAAGTGTACCATATTTACTGATCACAAAAGTCTGCAACACATCTTTGATCAGAAGAAGCTCAACATCCGACAACGCCGTTGGGTTGAACTTCTGAATGATTACAATTGCGTGATCAAGTATCATCCGGGAAAGGTGAACGTTGTAGCTGATGCCTTGAGCCAGAAGGAACGGGTCAAACCCCTACGTGTTAAAGCAATGGGGATAACAGTGCAGACCAGTTTAAGTGTCAAGATCATTCAAGCACAACAAGAAGCTCTGGACCGAGGTAACTTGAAGAATGAACTTGACTGTGGAGCAGAGAAACTCTTTGAGACTAAGCCTGATGGAATGATCTACTACCAGGATCGTATATGGATCCCGGCGGCAGACGAATTGAGAAGACTTATCTTCGATGAAGCACACAAAACTAAATATTCTGTTCATCCCGGATCAGATAAGATGTACCAAGATTTGCGTGGATTTTATTGGTGGCCGGGAATGAAGAAAGACATAGCCGAGTATGTCGGTCGATGTCTAACGTGTGCGAAGGTAAAGGCGGAACACCAGAGACCGTCTGGTCTGCTAGAACAGCCTGAGATTCCTCTCTGGAAGTGGGAACAAATAGCTATGGATTTCGTTACCAAGCTACCCCGTACTTCCAGTGGTCATGATACGATATGGGTTATCATTGATCGTTTAACAAAATCTGCTCACTTCTTGCTATGCGTGAGACTTTCACGATGGACAAACTGGCAAGACTGTACATCAATGAGATAGTGGTACGTCACGGTGTGCCATTGTCTATTAGTTCAGACAGAGATAGCAGATTTACATCAACGTTCTGGCAATCACTACAAAAATCTCTAGGGACACAGTTAAATCTGAGTACAGCTTATCATCCACAAACGGATGGTCAAAGCGAACGTACAATTCAAACCCTAGAGGATATGTTAAGAACCTGTGTTTTGGATTTCGGTGGAAATTGGGACTCTCATTTGCCACTGATAGAATTCTCCTACAATAAAAGTTACCACAGTAGTATTGGATGTGCACCATTCGAGGCTCTTTATGGCCGGAAATGTCGATCACCGATCTGTTGGACTGAAGTGGGAGATAATCGAATAACTGGACCAGAGGTTATTCAGGAAACCACTGACATGATTGCTCAGATTCAAAGAAGACTAGAAGCGACTAGAAGCAGGCAAAAGAGCTACGCAGACAAACGGCGCAAGCCGTTGGACTTCTAAGTGGGAGACCGTGTAATGTTAGTAGTATCCCCATGGAAAGGCGTTGTACGCTTTGGACAGAAAGACAAATTAGCACCACGATACGTGGGACCGTTCGAAATCATCGAACGTATTGGTCCTGTGGCGTATCAACTAAGATTACCAGATGAGCTCAGTGGTGTGCATGACGTGTTTCACGTCTCAAACCTAAAGAAATGCCTTGCTGACGAGTCTCTCGTCATTCCAATTGAAGAAATACAAGTAGATGGACAGTTACACTTCATAGAAGAACCTTTGGAGATTATGGATCCCAAGGTTAAACAACTGAGGCGAAGCCGTATTCCGATTGTAAAGGTTCGATGGAATTCAAGACGCGGACCCGAATTTACTTGGGAACGTGAAGATCACATGAAGTCAAAGTATCCCCAACTGTTTGAAGAGGAAGCTGTACCCGATAACAACTCTTAAATTTCGGGACGAAATTTCTCTAACTAGGGGAGACTGTAACATCAGTGCCAGAACCGTCACCGGAACAGTGATCTTAAATAGTGACATGAATAGTAAACAGGTACGAACCATATACATTTCAGTACATTTCATATTCATATCAGTGGTCATTATCATTTTGTGTTATCAAACAACAAGTTCATGAACATTTAACAGAAACAAAGTTCAGAACTAAGGTTCTTGAGTCAGATAATTATCTGGCAACGTAGAACCATCATGTGATTATTTGTTAGGATTTATTATGTATAAACGTATGCAAGGCTTTACAGAACAAAACACGAGGATGTTGTTATGTGGATGTTAAATTGACGGGTTATTCGTATAGATGACGATCTGTACGAATAAATCTGACAGTTTAATGTCCTGAATGATATCCGATAATTAGAAAACAAGGTTGAAAAGTATAGTTATTGTCGTGTTCGTCCGAATGACGATTCGAATGAATACGCGCGACGACTGTACATTTCGATTTAAACATAAATTAATATTTTAAAATTTAAAATAAATAAAAGATATTAGTTAATTTATTAGGAATCAAAACTTAGAATAACTAAATAAATTCTATTTTTATAAACCGTGCCGTTTCATCGCGAAAACTACGTGAAACCGGCATTTTACGCAAAACCAAACGAGACCGAGCAACCGATTACACTCTAAGTCATTAATGAAGCATTTATTTTCCATCCACCACCACCAACCCCCTTTCTTTCTCTCATTCATGTTCAAACTCTTTCTCTCTAGAAATCGTTTCTCCACCTTCTCTCTAGAAGATCTCATCCATCTCCCAACGGATTTGAGCGTTCTTGGAGTCAATACGATCATCACACTACGAGGATCAAGGAAGTAAAAGAATTCCACACGGTTACCAACTGATTTTAGGGTAAAACTTTGATTTATGTTCGGTTTTTGATGTGTGTGTCGACCCTTAGGAGTTTTACGGTTATAAACACTTAAAACACTTGGGTTAAGGTATTAGACACATATAGGCAGTGTTAGGAATGGGTTTATAACAGGTTTAAGCTCTCTACGATGGTGGTGACATCCGTGGGAAGTCACAGGTTCGTGAAATCCATCGGCCGAACCCAACAGCAGCCGGCCGAACCTAATGGTGATAGAGAGGGAACCCTAGCCGAACCTTCCTTGTCTGAACGAACCTTCTCTTCGTGAAACGAACCCTTCACTCACGAACCTACAGTCTGGTTCGTGAACCTCTCGAGACTGAGCCGAATCTGTGCAACCCTGCACCGAACCTGTATTGGCCTGCAACGAACCTGAAGTTAGCCACCTAACCGCCGAACCCTGCACCGAACCTTAGACATAAACCAGGGACCAGAAGAACCTATATGAAGACGAACCTAGGGATTTCTAACTCAGCCGAACCTTAAAGGTTTGTGGAGGTTAAGCTTGGCCGAACCTTCTTCCCTTGAACGAACCTAGTACTAACGAACCCTACGTTGAATGCATGCATGCGGCCGAACCTTTGTATTGAGCCGAACCTAACTCTTTTGCACATAGGTTCGCTGCTCTTTGGAACATGGAATTTGAATTCGATGAAACCTACTGATCTAGGGTGGTTTAACGCATGAAATAGATGATGTGGGTGTGTGCATGGGCTAATAAGTAGGGTTTTATTTCACAAAAACTACTACGTAAAGTATGAGGGGCTAAGTAAATCTTTAACACGAGCTTATGGAAGGGACTCAACATGGATAATTAACTTGTGTAAGTTATTGGACCATGTCAAATCATGCAAGAGACTTGAAAGGTGATCAATAAGAAAACAAACACCAATTACGGGCTTAAGTTGGCCATGTTAAGTGAAGCAAAGAACTCAAATTTGATAATTGGGCTTATTTGGGCCCAATGGGACTTAATTAGAGCCCATTAAATGTTAAAAGTTGGTTTAATTCAAGTAATGAAATTTTAATAAAAAGGTAATGGTTTATAAACTTTATTAGATAAATTTTATGATTTCTAAAGATTATATTAAATTAAAATGACATTAATTAAAAACCTAGTAATCGTGACATGTTGTAATTATTTATGGGATTGGGTTATTAAATGGGTATCTAAGTTAGATTAGAAGAGTAAGTCTTAAGATCACATTAGTGTTAGGACACTTAGTTACACACACCAAGACCAAGCCTTAGATACGAATACTAATACGCGTGCTTATCGTATGCAAACTCTTATAAAATAACTCAGGAACTGAAGAAACCTAAGCTACCAGAACGAGCGCCCATTTCGTGTTAGATCATTTACATAGCAACACAGGTGAGTTCATTTCCCCTTTTCTAACATTTTGTTTTAAAACGCGGGGCTGAGAAGCATGCGTAAACTGTTTGTTTAAATTGTTTACTTAAATGCTTTTATTTAACATATGTTTTATACGTAAATTGTTAACCTAGAATCATGTCTAGGTGAATTTTATGCAGGTTTTACTAAATTCATCTACTTATAATTTAAGTGGATAATTGGGTTAAACTAAACATTTCAACTAATCAAACAAAACATTTTGACGAAACAAGTGTGTCATTTCAACGAATCAAAACAAGACATTTTGACGAATCAAGTGGGTGATTTCAACGAATCAAACAAAACATTTTGACAAATCAAGTGTGTGAGTTCAACAAATCATACGAAACTATTTTGGCAAAACAAGTGGGGAAGTTCAACGAATCAAACGAAACTATCTTTGCAAAGTTAATATTCAATGTTCAACAAATCAAGTGTTTGATGAACAACGAATCAAGAGTACAATTGATCAACGAATCTAGTATTCCATGATCAACGAATCTAGTATTCCATGATCAACGAATCAAGTACATCTTGTGACAGAATCAGACGAATCAATAAATCATTTTCAAGGGAAAATCTGGGAAATATCAGAGATAACATATGCCAATACAACGAATCAAGAACGAAACAGGAAATCCTACATTTCAAGAAGTCCTAGCTAGACCGTTTGATTTGTAGGTCATATGTTTGATGATATTTACAGAATTCCCTAACTACTAAGTACCCTGATTGACAGACTAGTCTACTCGAGTTGACCAAGGCCCAATCATTAGGACTTAGATTTTATTAAATGTTTATTTATTTATTTAATTAAGCATTTATAACTGTTTCTACAATTGCTGTGGTTGATCATATTGTGTGATGAACTATTGGAATCAACATGGATTTCGAATGACTGTAATTACAGGGACAAAGAACAGAAGGATTTTTGGGTTTAATGAGAAGGGTAAAAAAGCTTAACCATCATCAACAACAGTGTCATACACGGATTAGTATGTAGTGCGACGGTGGCTAGGCAGGCGGGAACCTTCCGCCCCACGGGGACTCCGATCCAACCCTGCCGGCTCGGGGTGTGACAGATTGGTATCAGAGCCATGATTATAGAGAAATATAGGTCACTTAACTAAACGGTTTGGCCTAGACTATAACCTAGGGACCCTGCATGTAGAGTACATAGGACTTAGGACTTACTTGCATATTGTCTTCTGTATTCGATCATGGCACTAACCGATAACTTTATCGGTTATGATCAGAATGCCGCCGAGAAGACAGCCTCCCTTGTTACCTCTACCACCACAAGACTTGGCTCCACACTCCTCAACACCGTCACCAAATGATTCACCACCACCACCTCCACCCCCTCCTCCTCCTCTGATCACTCAACCATCTAGCTCGAGCACAACACCGAAAATGGACCATTGCCATGATGACTTTCCTAAGTAACCCGATGACCAACCAAATGAAGGAGACGATACCGGAGATGTTCCTCCGTCTCCGCAACGAAATCAACAACACTGGCAACTCATCAGAGGAAGCCAGTGGAAATACTGGAGGTTCATCCCATTACTCCTACAAGTCATTTGTAGGATGTAAGCCACCCAGTTTTAGCGGGTCTGAAGGAGCTGTTGGATTAATCCAATGGATTGAAAAGATTGAAGCTACTCTGGATCTCTGTAGCTGTCCAGAGCACCACAAAGTCCGCTATTCAGCTGGAACATTCAATAAGCGGGCTTTGACTTGGTGGAATGGTCAAGTCAATGCTAGAGGAAGAGAAGAAGCTATGGCCATGCCATGGGAAGATTTCAAGACATTAATGAGAACAGAGTTCTGCCCCAAGAACGAGTTGCAGAAACTGGAGGTTGAACTGTCCAACCATGTGATGAAAGGGGCTGATCACATGGGGTACACTACTCGCTACCACGATTTAATTGCTTTGGTGCCAGACATGGTGCCAACTTTAGAGAAGAATATAGACAGATATGTAGGCGGACTTCCTGTCTGCATTCAGGGCATGGTTGTTACAGCCAACCCTACCACTGTCGAGTCTGCAGTGAGATTGTCTGGAAAACTCACTGATCTTATGGTAGCCTCTGGAGTCCTAAAGAAAGAGGCTGAGACTAGCAATAACAAAGCTGAATCGTCAAAGAAACCCCACCATCAGAAGAAGAAACAAAAGACCATCAAGAACTACACAGTGGCCACACCTCTTCAACAAGTAGCAGCAACACCACAAAACCCTAACAAGAGGCCCTACACTGGCACGTTTCCTTTGTGTGCCAAGTGTCAATATCATCATACTGCTGACACTCCCTACAAGCATTGCACGAGATGTGGGCGAAAGGGCCATTGGGTCCAACACTGTCAGATGACACCTAACCAAGCAGTCAACAATGCTGCTTTGGCTCTCCCTCCACCAGCCAACCAGAACAATAGTGGATGCTTCAGTTGTGGCGAACAAGGCCACTTTGCAAAGAACTGCCCAAAGAAGGCACAACAGGCAGTGCAAGCTCCTCGTGGAAGAGCTTTTGTTATTGGAGCATCAGCTGCACGCCAGGACCCGAATGTGGTCACTGTTATGTTTCTCTTACATGACTTTTATGCATCTGTTCTATTTGATACTAGTGCGGATCAGAGTTTTATCTCTATCGATTTTGCATGTCAATTAGATTCTATAGAAGAACAGTTAGATTCCCCTTACATCATAGAAGTAGCTAACGGGAAATAGATCACGGTTAGTACAGTTTATAGGAATTGCCCATTGACCCTTAACGGTCATACATTCACCTGGAGCAACTCCTGTTGCTAAATCTCCATACAGATTTGCACCTTCAGAGATGTAGGAACTGTCAAACCAGTTACAGGACTTACTTGACAAGGGTTTCATTAGACCGAGCTACTCACCTTGGGGAGCTCCGGTTTTGCTCGTGAAAAAGAAGGACGGATCGTTCAGAATGTGCATAGACTACAGGGAGCTGAACAAACTGACCATCAAGAATCGGTATCCATTACCGAGGATTGATGATCTGTTTGACCAACTGCAAGGAGCTCAATACTTCTCAAAAATTGACTTGCGGTCTGGATATCACCAGCTTAGAGTTCAAGATGAAGACATACCCAAAACGGCCTTCCGAACCAGATACGGGCTTTAGGAATTCATGGTGATGCCTTTCGGATTGACAAATGCACCAACGGTTTTCATGGATCTCATGAACCGAGTGTGTAAGCCGTATTTAGATCAGTTTGTCATTGTCTTCATTGATGACATACTGATTTATTCTAAGAGCAAAACAGATCATGAACAATACCTTAGAAAGATCTTGGAGCTGTTGAAGAAAGAACAACTCTATGCTAAATTCTCCAAATGCGAATTCTGGCTTAGAGAAGTTCAATTTTTAGGTCATGTGGTCAACAGTGAGGGAATACACGTTGATCCTGCCAAGATCGAAGCGATAAAGTACTGGGACACTCCGAAGACACCGACGGAGATACGGTCTTTTCTGGGATTGGCAGGTTATTATAGAAGGTTTATCTCAAACTTTTCTAAGATAGCTTTGCCTCTTACTAAACTAACTCAGAAAAGTGAACCCTTTGTCTGGAAGCAGAAACAAGAAGATGCTTTTCAGACCCTGAAACAGAAATTATGTGATGCTCCAATTCTATCTCTCCCAGAAGGCTGTGACGACTTTGTTGTGTATTGTGATGCTTCCCATCAGGGACTTGGTTGCGTGTTAATGCAAAGGAACAAAGTCATAGCCTATGCATCAAGGCAGTTAAAAGTTCATGAGAAGAATTACACTACTCATGATCTTCAACTGGGAGCTGTAGTCTTCGCACTGAAGATTTGGAGACATTACTTATATGGCACCAAGTGTACCATATTTACTGATCACAAAAGTCTGCAACACATCTTTGATCAGAAGGAGCTCAACATGCGACAACGCCGTTGGGTTGAACTTCTGAATGATTACGATTGCGTGATCAAGTATCATCCGGGAAAGGCGAATGTTGTAGCTGATGCCTTGAGCCGGAAGGAACGGGTCAAACCCCTACGTGTTAGAGCAATGGGGATAACAATGCAGACCAGTTTAAGTGACAAGATCATTCAAGCACAACAAGAAGCACTGGACCGAGGTAACTTGAAGAAAGAACTTGACTGTGGAGCAGAGAAACTCTTTGAGACTAAGCCTGATGGAATGATCTACAACCAGGATCGTATATGGATCCCGGCGGTAGACGAATTGAGAAGACTTATCTTCGATGAAGCAAAGAAAACTAAATATTCTGTTCATCCCGGATCTGATAAGATGTATCAAGATTTGCGTGGATTTTATTGGTGACCGGGAATGAAGAAAGACATAGCCGAGTATGTCGGTCTATGTCTAACGTGTGCGAAGGTAAAGGTGGAACACCAGAGACCGTCTGGTCTACTGGAACAGCCTGAGATTCCGCTCTGGAAGTGGGAACAAATAGCTATGGATTTCGTTACCAAGCTACCCCGCACTTCCAATGGTCATGATACGATATGGGTGATCATTGATCGTTTAACAAAATCTGCTCACTTCTTGCCTATGTGTGAGACTTTCACGATGGACAAACTGGCAAGACTGTACATCAATGAGATAGTGGTACGTCACGGTGTGCCATTGTCTATTATTTCAGACAAAGATAGCAGATTTACATCAAGGTTCTGGCAATGACTACAAAAATCGCTAGGGACATAGTTAAATCTGAGTACAACTTATCATCCACAAACGGATGGTCAAAGCGAACGTAAAATTCAAACCCTAGAGGATATGTTAAGAACCTGTGTTTTGGATTTCGGTGGAAATTGGGACTCTCATTTGCCACTGATAGAATTCTCCTACAATAACAGTTACCACAGCAGTATTGGATGTACACCATTCGAGGCTCTTTATGGCCGGAAATGTCGATCACCGATCTGTTGGACTGAAGTGGGAGATAATCGAATAACCGGACCAGAGCTTATTCAGGATACCACTGACAAGATTGCTCAGATTCAAAGAAGACTAGAAGCTACTAGAAGCAGGCAAAAGAGCTACACAGACAAACGGCGCAAGCCGTTGGACTTATAAGTGGGAGACCGTATAATGTCAAAAGTATCCCCATGGAAAGGCGTTGTACGCTTTGGATAGAAAGGCAAATTAGCACCACGCTACGTGGGACCGTTCGAAATCATCGAACATATTGGTCCTGTGGTGTATCGACTGAGATTACCAGATGAGCTCAGTAGTGTGCATGACGTGTTTGACGTCTCAAACTTAAAGAAATGCCTTGCTGACGAGTCTCTCGTCATTCCAATTGAAGAAATACAAGTAGATGGACAGTTACACTTCATAGAAGAACCTTTGGAGATTATGGATCGCAAGGTTAAACAACTGAGGCGAAGCCGTATTCCGATTGTAAAGGTTCGATGGAATTCAAGACGCGGACCCGAGTTTACTTGGGAACGTGAAGATCACATGAAGTCAAAGAATCCCCAACTGTTTGAAGAGGAAGCTGTACCCGATAACAACTCTTAAATTTCGGGACGAAATTTCTCTAGCCAGGGGAGACTGTAACATTAGTGCCGGAACCGTCACCGGAACAGTGATCTTAAACAGTGACATGAATAGTAAACAGGTAAGAAATATATGCATTTCAGTATATTTCATATTCATATCAGTGGTCATTATCATTTTGTGTTATCAAACAACAAGTTCATGAACATTTAATAGAAAAAATTTCAGAACTAAGGTTCTTGAGTCAGATAATTATCTGGCAACATAGAACCATCATGTGATTATTTGTTAGGATTTATTATATATAAACGTATGCAAGGCTTTACAGAACAAAACACAAGGATGTTGTTATGTGGATGCTAAATTGACGGGTTATTCGTATAAGTGACGATCTGTACGAATAAATCTGACAGTTTAATGTCCTGAATGATATCCGATAATTAGAAAACAAGATTGAAAAGTATAGTTATTGTCGTGTTCGTCCGAATGACGATTCGAATGAATACGCGCGACGACTGTACATTTCGATTTAAACAGTAAATTAATATTTTAAAATTTAAAATAAATAAAAGATATTAGTTAATTTATTAGGAATCACAACTTAGAATAATTAAATAAATTCTATTTTTATAAACCGTGTTGTTTCATCGCGAAACCGGCATTTTACGCAAAATCAAACGAGACCGAGCAACCGATTACACTCTAAGTCATTAATGAAGCATTTATTTTCCATCCACCACCACCAACCCCCTTTGTTTCTCTCATTCACGTTCAAACTCTTTCTCTCTATGGAAATCGTTTCTCCACCTTCTCTCTAGAAGATCTCATCCATCTCCCAACGGATTTGAGCGTTCTTGGAGTCAATACGATCATCACACTATGAGGATCAAGGAAGAACAAGAATTTCACACGATTACCCACTGATTTTAAGGTAAAACTTTGATTTACGTTCGGTTTTTGGTGTGTGTGTCGACCCCTAGGAGTTTTAGTGGTGTTAACCGGTTATAAACACTTAAAACACTTTGGTTAAGGTATTATACACATATAGGCAGTGTTAGGAATGAGTTTGTAACATGTTTGTGCTCTCTACGATGGTGGTGACATCCGTGGGAAGTCACAGGTTCGTGAAATCCATCGGCCGAAACCAACAGCAGTCGGCCGAACCTAATGGTGATAGAGAGGGAACCCTAGCCGAACCTTCCTTGTCTGAACGAACCTTCTCTTCGTGAAACGAACCCTTCACTCACGAACCTACAGGCTGGTTCGTGAACCTCTCGAGACTGAGCCGAATCTGTGCAACCCTGCACCGAACCTGTATTGGCCTGCAACGAACCTGAAGTTAGCCACCTAACCGCCGAACCCTGCACCGAACCTTAGACATAAACCAGGGACCAGAAGAACCTATATGAAGACGAACCTAGGAATTTCTAACTCAGCCGAACCTTAAAGGTTTGTGGAGGTTAAGCTTGGCCGAACCTTCTTCCCTTGAACGAACCTAGTACTAACGAACCCTACGTTGAATGCATGCATGCGGCCGAACCTTTGTATTGAGCCGAACCTAACTCTTTTGCACATAGGTTCGCTGCTCTTTGGAACATGGAATTTGAATTCGATGAAACCTACTGATCTAGGGTGGTTTAACGCATGAAATAGATGATGTGGGTGTGTGCATGGTCTAATAAGTAGGGTTTTATTTCACAAAAACTACTACGTAAAGTATGAGGGGCTAACTAAATCTTTAACACGAGCTTATGGAAGGGACTCAACATGGATAATTAACTTGTGTAAGTTATTGGACCATGTCAAATCATGCAAGAGACTTGAAAGGTGATCAATAAGAAAACAAACACCAATTACGGGCTTAAGTTGGCCATGTTAAGTGAAGCAAAGAACTCAAATTTGATAATTGGGCTTATTTGGGCCCAATGGGACTTAATTAGAGCCCATTAAATGTTAAAAGTTGGTTTAATTCAAGTAATGAAATTTTAATAAAAAGGTATGGTTTATAAACTTTATTAGTTAAATTTTATGATTTCTAAAGATTATATTAACTTAAAATGACATTAATTAAAAACCTAGTAATCGTGACATGTTGTAATTATGTATGGGATTGGGTTATTAAATGGGTATCTAAGTTAGATTAGAAGAGTAAGTCTTAAGATCACATTAGTGTTAGGACACTTAGTTACACACACCAAGACCAAGCCTTAGATACGAATACTAATACGCGTGCTTATCGTATGCAAACTCTTATAAAATAACTTAGGAACTGAAGAAACCTAAGCTACCAGAACGAGCGTGCATTTCGTGTTAGATCATTTACATAGCAACACAAGTGAGTTCATTGCCCCTTTTCTAACATTTTGTTTTAAAACGCGGGGCTGAGAAGTATGCGTAAAATGTTTGTTTAAATTGTTTACTTAAATGCTTTTATTTAACATATGTTTTATATGTAAATTGTTAACCTAGAATCATGTCTAGGTGAATTTTATGCAGGTTTTACTAAATTCATCTACTTATAATTTAAGTGGATAATTGGGATAAACTAAACATTTCAACTAATCAAACGAAACATTTTGACGAAACAAGTGTGTCATTTCAACGAATCAAAACAAGACATTTTGACGAATCAAGTGGGTGATTTCAACGAATCAAACAAAACATTTTGACAAATCAAGTGTGTGAGTTCAACAAATCATACGAAACTATTTTGGCAAAACAAGTGGGGAAGTTCAACGAATCAAACGAAACTATCTTTGCAAAATTAATATTCAATGTTCAACAAATCAAGTGTTTGATGAACAACGAATCAAGATTACAATTGATCAACGAATCAAGTATTCCATGATCAACGAATCAATAAATCATTTTCAAGGGAAAATCTGGGAAATATCAGAGATAACATATGCCAATACAACGAATCAAGAACGAAACAAGAAATCCTACATTTCAAGAAGTCCTAGCTAGACCGTTTGATTTGTAGGTCATATGTTTGATGATATTTACAGAATTCCCTAACTACTAAGTACCCTGATTGACAGAATAGTCTTCTCGAGTTGACCAAGGCCCAATCATTAGGACTTAGATTTTATTAAATGTTTATTTATTTATTTAATTAAGCATTTATAACTGTTTCTACAATTGCTGTGGTTGATCATATTGTGTGATGAACTATTGGAATCAACATGGATTTCAAATGACTGTAATTACAAGGACAAAGAACAGAAGGATTTTTGGGTTTAATGAGAAGGGTAAAAATGCTTAACTATCATTAACAACAGTGTCATATACGGATTAGTATGTGGTGGGACGGTGGCTGGGCGGGCGGTAAGTTCGGACCTACATATGCCCTATATATAAGCATACCGACCCAGATATTACATGTGGAGTTAATGAGGTTAAGGTCTTTACCGGAAGAGGTTTACAAATCATTTTCTAACTTTAAACTATCTGAGCTCACCAACCATGTGTTGATTTTATTTTTGCATGACTTCTCAGGTGACGAACAGGTCAACTAGGAAGCTTATGCTTTCGGACTAGGACTTCATATAGAAGACTTAGTATTTTTGGACCTGCATATTTTTGCAAACATCATTATACAATTATTTTGTATATCTTGTGCAGTTACAAGATATTTATTTTATGATGTTTATGATAGATTTACATTGTTAAATTATGAACGTTTTGGATGTAATTTAACTTTGTAATTCTATTCTATTTAGCATTTTTCATTTATATCATGTGCAATGTAAACAATCTGATCACTTTGATTATCACCCACGATATCGCGCCCCGGGAACCTTCCGCCCGACGGGGACTCCGATCCAACCCTGCCGGCTCGGGGTGTGATAGTGATGCAACACTAAATCATATCAGATTTTGAACTGGTAGCTGCTGGAAGGGATTGTGGTTTGATAAAAGGTTTTTGAGTTGAATTTCATCCCATTTGCTTTAACACAATCTTAATGTTTAGATTATGATGTAGTTAGCTATGCAGCGTTCCTAATTTCTTTTAATTCAATTTGCTTGCAAATTTGGTCTTTGAATACATTATGGTCAAAATGGTTTGAAAGCCTTGTTTGACACTTTATTCAGCCAGGTGTAGGTCCTAGCCTGTTTCAATAAAACCAAAACAAAACACATAGGCCTTTGGTATTTTAGTTTGTGTTCACACAATCCTGTTTTTGCATATGGATGGACCTCCTCACAGCTTCATTTAACAAATAATGATTCTAGAATGGATCCATACTTCATATTGTAGCATAGCATCATATATAAGATGTTTTGGCTGTTGTTTTTGTAAATTCTTTATTTTTTTATGGTTATTTAACATTTAAGTTCATATTAATTTTGCAATGATAAATAAACAGGTTTTTTAATGCTTTGGCTTTGGATTAAAAGCCTGCAACCAAACTTCATTCTATAAATCTTGATGGAGTTCATGAGAAAGAAAGATAAATTCAGATTATTAAACTACGTAAAATTTATGATCCTTTTCCCAAAATTAAATGAAATAATCGTGTGTATATGATAGGGATGCGAAGATTTCTGTGAATCTAAGGGAACCAAAAATCAAATTGGTTTGTTGTAGGGAATTACGGAGACGAATATCAAATTGTTGGATGGTGAGTCTCAAAGATTGTGTTAATATCATTTAGAAAATAGTATGTTTATTTTTAATTTTATTGTATATAATCCTATTTTCTCTTTTGTAGGTACGAGGCAAATGGAACCAAGAAAGAATGTAGCATCTAGACTGTTGCTGTTGGATTCACTGGAATTAAAACTTTGTCTACCAAAGGCTCGAACACTGGTATACGCCACATAAAAACATATAGAAATGATCCTGCAAATCAAATTTAAATAACAGTTGTATAGCTAATTTAACTTGGAAATTACACTATTAGGTTGCCTATGTTTATGTTTTAGTATAATTGGGTTATGTAGATTCACGTAACCTTGTAATGTATTTGAAACTTACTTTTTCCAGACAAGTATTGCATTGTACTTCTGGTAGCATGTCTCCTCAAGTTCAAGGTCGAAACCAGCAACTTCCAGGTTACGCATTAGTGAGTACTGGTACCTTAGTATAGAAACTAACTTTAGTGGTCAATATGTGCTATTTTTTAATGACATTATATATTATTACAAGGATTGATGATGATGATGATGATTGCTCCTCAAGTTTTTGAGGTCAGATCTTATATTTGTATCTCATTTTTGCACTAATATTTATTAAATAGAAGTGGAAGACTGAGATAAATCCAACATTTAACCACCGAGCTGCAGGAGATGAGCGGTCAATGATTCAAGTTCCTGGTAATGTTGGCATAATTCTTTGAATCGTGTCTTTCGTGCATTATTATACTGATTTTATAACCAATCAACACTCATTCCTTACAACATTTCGGTTTTTTCCCTTTCCTCGTGTTTGTGCTTACACTTTAATACTTTATAAACTAAACATAAGATAGTGCTTTGCAAGTGTGTACATTTTTGGTAAAGCAAGGTCAGTTCACAAATGTCACTTAATATGATTGATATTAGTGTTTTCAACATATGAAATGAATGTCTTGATGATCTAGAAATAGGTCGACGCCGCCGCATCGCGCGGGTTTGCTGCTAGTGTATATATATATATATTTATAAAACAATACTAATTTTAGAAAAATAAAAAAACTAAACTATATGTGCTAAATATGTTTTACAACTAAAATCATAAAATGTTATAAACCCCTCTTGGTCGATTTTTAAATTCATATGCATTGGTGATACACGAAACCTACAAAAATAAACAAGCCACACAATAAATTGTAATGAACTTATATATATATATAACCTATTCTATTCTACAAAACTAGTTGATGAGTTTTGATAAAAATATAATTCAATATTTATTATGTTTTTTTTTTCTGATTTATCAAAACTAAAATATATCACCACTAAATCTGTTTTAACGACTTTATACCACTATTCTACCCAATAATACAACACAACATCATATATTTGTTTATAGCTTACAAGAATATATGTTTATTTACTATTATTTGATTAAAGGTCTAATATTTGTCCAACTTTCAACCATACCTCATTTAATGCAAAATCCTTGACACCATACAAGATATTTCCAAGACTTTCAATACACTCCATCTCATTATTTCTACTCTATACGCTTTGGCCAAACTAAGGGGTACAAGACCCATCACCATTTGTTTTCTTTTCATTCAAATATCAATATAATCTTTCTAACTTTTTCTCCTTAAATCACACACAAAAAAATCCAATCTCCATCAAATGTTGGCTGTTTCAGAAAGTTTTAAAGCCATTTTCGAGTTGCACTTTTAAGGTATAAACACATATACACTTGTTTCAAGGATCCATAGTAAGAAACAAGGTACATAGTGGCTACACACACATTTTATCACTTTAAACACTTGTTTTTCTTCACTTAAACACTAGTTTCTTGGGAGATTATCATCCTAAATATATTCATATATATAGAACCTCAAGATGATAATTTGTGGTCAAGCAAAGAACTAGTGTAGTCAAATGTTGACTACATATAAAAATTAGTTGCAAAACATAGACTTTCTAAACAAAAGTATGGGTTTACATTTTGATCACCATCATATATCACCAATGACATGTTTTTATGTTGATTACATGTGGTTAACTAAGCTCAAAATGTTTATAAAGTTTAAAAAAGAAGCAAAAACACAAGAGGAATACAAAAGTGTAAAAATGTTAAAAATAAAAATTAATTTTTATGAAATATGGATGATAACCCATACAAAGATCATGTGTTCATTCTTAGTAAATTTGAACCTGTTTATATATGTGTTTTTGATATTGTTCGATTCTTGTTTGACTGAAGTGAAAAATAACCAAATTTAAGCCGTTATAATGCTGAAATTTCTAACGAAAATTATGATAAAAATCTTAACAATTCCAAAATTTCTATAAAAATTTATATAAATTAAAAATAATATATTGTGAGTTACGATGAAGAATGATATTTTTTAGATTTTAGTTACTATTTATTTATATTTTTAAACGATTTAATAAGGCTAAAAATACAACCTATATGAAAATAGGCTTATAAAAATCTATAAAACGTACAAAAACTTTATTATGATGTATCTAATTTATGAAACAATTTTCATATTTTTTTGGGTGCATTTGGTATATTTAACAAAATTTTGAACTTAAAACCATAAAATACAAAAATAGTTAAAAATAATATTATATCTTAGAAAAAGCTAAAATTTTTTTCAGGATACTTAAAATATCTCTATAAGCTTATACAAGTAGTTTCAGACTTTTAGGAGACATGTTGGTATTTATTTTATTCTTGAACATTAAAATAATTGATGAAAATATAAATAAATTATTCCTATGGAGTTAAATTCCAAAACTTTGACAATAATTTTATGTAAACTTTAAGAACTATTAAAATAAATTTCAACGATTTATGTAGTTAATAAGATATTATTGCTAATTTAAACCTATAAATAGATATTGAATGTAACACCCCGACCGATGGCGAAAAGATCGGGATGTCACGAGGGATGTGTGGATGGTTCATAAGCTCGTGGGCATCTAATTAAATCATCACATATCAATTAATCAACAAAATTAATTACATCAAAAATCATGTTCATCATGAGCTAGTTACATCAAATACACAAAAGATTTAGCTAAACTAACTAAACTCGGGTCTCCAGAAATTCAGTTATTTTAGCTAAGTCCAAGACCCTACATGATGATGTCCAAAAGATGTAGAGCTATCCTGCTCTAACTTCTCCTCGTTCCCTAAAACATGTAGAAAATCAAGTGTCAACTACGAAGTAGTTGGTGAGAAATCATAAGTTTTATGTATCAAAAACGTTTATAAAAGGTTTATGAAAGTTTATAAATGGGTTTATAAAAGTTTATAATTTCCTGAGAAAATCCACATGTGCACCTGCGAAATAATCCAAATCCGCCAAAATCTAACAAACACAACATCCAAACAATCCAAATAATCACATACACAATAATCGCAAATAATTATCCACATATGTTCAATCAATCACATGAATTCAATAAGCATCAATCATCATAATCATATCAGTATAAGTTACCGCGGAGGACCTCAGTCAACTCAATCAACGGCGGAATCATCGTGAAGGACCGCAGTCAACTCAACCAGCGATATTCCTATAAGTGTTTTCGTGCACTGCGGAGGACGGTAGTCTACTCAACCAACAGTGGAATCACTGAGGAGGACGTTAGTCAACTCACCAACAGTAACTCAATCATTTCGTAGGACCTAAGTCAACTCAACCAACAATGACTCACGGATAAGTAATAATCCATCTCAATCCATAATCAATAATAATCCAGGTGTCACCCATGTGTTATCAAAATAATATTTAAATTGGTATACATGTTCCACCTCCGAGTTTAAAAACAAAATGGTTTAAAAAGGAAGTTATGAGAACTCACCTGAGTCCTTAGATTCCGTGTGTTTGCAAAATGCGCGCTCACGTACGTGAAATCGAAAGCAACTCAATCAATATGTAATTAGTTTGTTTTTCATATTCATAAGTATATGCGTTTCATATGAAGTTAGCGTCCATATAAGTTTACTTTAACTCAATAGTATTTTATTAACTTAGTTTATTTAAGCAAAGTTATAATGAAATACCTAAGATTTTATGATTGTTCGTCATATCAATGTAATTTAAACTTGTTAGTTTTAACCATTTAATGACGATAACTAATTTGTGCTTTCGTATGTGTATCACCATAAATATGTATGATCACGGTGATAACCCTCATTATACACCCATTCATACTTACATGCATGATTAATTAAATTGCCTACCATGTTTTAAGTTGTAAAAATCTAATTTAAACTTAGAAAATTTATACCTAGGTTATTCACATAAAATGTTCCATGTATATAATTCCATAATTTTTGACTTAGGTTAGAGAGAGAAAAGGTGGTAACTTCTA
The DNA here is from genome assembly GCA_009363875.1 of Mikania micrantha. Taxonomy (NCBI): domain Eukaryota; kingdom Viridiplantae; phylum Streptophyta; class Magnoliopsida; order Asterales; family Asteraceae; genus Mikania; species Mikania micrantha. Next base: position 57,905,113 of record CM018692.1, read on the forward strand.
ACCCTTCATGCATGCATGGGTATGCACCATTTCCTTGTTCTTTTATTACCCTTCACCAATTGTTGAAATGTTCCGGTTTTATCGCCCTTAATACCAGCGAACCTCGATCTAATTCACCATAGGTTCGGCTTCAACACCTTGTTCCAGGTTCGGCTAAAAGAAAACGGGGCTATAGGTTAAGGTTCGCTGCATGTGGATTTCTAGGTTCGTGACATCCTTAGTTCGCGTGAATGCTAAGGTTCGTTGCTTCAAGGTTCGTGTGATACTCTTGGGTTCGGCCGCCTAGGGTTTGTCGATGGTCATAGGTTCAGCTAGTCCCCCGGTTGATCAACAGGCGAAGGTTCGCTACTCCTAGGGTTCGGCTAACCCTAAGTTCGGCCTCACCAAGGTTCGGTCGACTCAACTCGGCCGCAAACCCTGTGTTTATCATCATCAACCTCGAGCTCCCTTGTACTACATGCTCATCCATAGTTTTCTCCCACTCATACAAGATTATCTTAGAGTTTTAACCAATTAAATGTGTTTACAAGTTCCCTATCATAACCGGTTATGTTTAAGTGAAAACAACAAAATAAAACTCTAGATTTACGTCTTCAGCTCGATCAAACGTGGAGTTTCTTCGCTGGTTTGTGTTCTCCTCGATCACACGGTTGCTTAGGCACCAAGATCTCTTTATTCGGTTGGGAAACGAGTGAGAAAAGCTAGAGAAAAGTTAGAGAGAGAGAATGGGGACGAATTTTTGGTCTTGAGAGTGAAATGTATGATGAGAATGAGGAGGATGAGGAGGATGAGGAGGATGAAGTGGTTCATCCTTATTATATCCCGGTCGATCCCCGCGTGCTCGGTCTCGTTTTTATCGCGGTAAAAATTATAATATGCTCGTTTTAAACTCAAAATGTATTTAAAACATAAAGTGTTTAAATATTCATATTTCGGTTTAATAAAAATGATTTTAATTAAGTAGTTTCGTAAAATGAGATTCCGTTTTATTTTCATTAAATTATTTATTTAATAAAACTATTCTTTCAGATCCGTCTTAGGTTGTGGTTCTTAATAAACGTTTTTAGTTTCTTTTTCTTATTTTAATATCGTTAAATATTATTTCGTTATCTCATCGAAACTCGTTACTTACGTACGTCTTCGTAAAGATCGTCATCTTTCCGAATCCAACGCTCGTATCGTATTTCGATTCGATTTACGATTTGTGGAATATCGTTTCAGGATATTATTCCTAATAATTATATTCGTGTGAATCGTCACCCACGCGGATACGTTATTAAAATAATATTTCTGAAACAACATTCGCGTTTAATTTATAATCGTAACCTCACCATCGCGTAATTATTTCCAATAAATCTTTCATTATTGTATTATCTTTAATATTATAAATCTCAATCCAAAACCCACTAAACCATATCACTGACACATCCATAACAGACCGAAGTATGCTTATTTATAGGGCATATGTAGGAGTAGGTCGCAACTAATCCAGCCACCGTCCCACCGCTATTTCGATAAACCATGCCCATGTGTCCTTGACTATGTTTAGTAACCAAACCATAACAAACTCAGAAATCCTTTCCATTCCAAATCAAAACCTCGGATTCTCCTCACCAAAGCCTCAACACTGATATAATCAAGATAAACCGAATGTAGCTTATGTATAGGGCATATGTAGAGGTCAGTCACAACTGCCTCAACCACCGTCCCACCACCTCTTCGATAGGCCATCATTATATCCTTGTCTATCTGTGGCTATAGAATCCTAAACCACATCTATTCCAACCCAAGAGTCCATATCATCTACAATAAACTCTCTGTTTCTGTTTAGTTCTTTTTCTACTAAACTTCCCATGGTTTATGCTATAAAATCATATGTTCTCGATATGTATACCAATAGTAATGACATCCAATAATTCATAGTAATCATCATTAACATTTATCATATCAGGTCGTAACAGTACAATTAAACATGTACGGACAACCCGAAATACAGTGATGTTACATTGAATGACTATTTTTACAAAAAAAAGTTTAAAACTATAAAATATGAAACTAAATACTTTTCTAATTTTTTTTAGAATAACTATAAAACTATAATATATAAATAAATTAATTTCATAAATTTTAATATATTAAGTAAATAAATATACATATATTTTGTATTTAGCTCACATGATTAAAACTGTTAAAGAAAGCATACAATACAAGTTAGATGATGCAAATACATTCTTTACGAAAAACTAAACTCGACACTTTAACTGCATAAATGTCTTATAAACTTTTTAACTCAAAAGTTATATTTAAACTACAATATATATTAGGTCCATTCGAATCAATTAAAAAGAACACTAAATTTATTTTTTATAAACTAATACGCTAAATTAATTACTATATTAGCACACTAATTTATGATTTAGATATAAACTAAAAGTTGCTATAAATCTCATTTATTCATAATTACAATAATAAAGCTCAAGTAGACACTTCTGTGTTATTATTTGGACTGCTATCTATCTACACTCCTATTACTAGGTGAGTTTCGCAGCCCCTCTTTTACTTCATTTATTTTGGGGGAAAAGCATGCTACTTGTTTTTTTTAACTTATGATGTGTTAATTAAACATGACTGATTACTATCACTTAACTCGTAAGACCCCACTATTATTTGTTTTACAAAATCATTAACTCAAGTTGAGCTAATGGATTGTATGGGTACTACTACTTGGGGAATTCCCCATGCACAGTGACCATATAGACAGGGTAAGCCCTACTAAGGTCTGCGAGCCGTATATGCCATCTTATCTGTTTAGGACTAGACTTATGTTTTGCGATAGAACATAAGAATTAGGGGCATGTTTACTGTTCAGTAGCTATTTATTGCATGACGAAGCACTGGGCACCTGATTGGTTGTGGGCTGTTTAATTACATCATAAATGTGTCATTATCTATTATGTCTAAAACCTGCAAACTCACCGACTTTAAAGTTGAAGGTTTTAAGGATGCTTTTCAGGTACAATCTAATGGCCATGATTAGTCTCAGTGGGTCCACATACTTTTGATGTTCAAGCTTGACAAACTTATTTTGACTATGTGAATTCTATGAATTGTAAACTTTTAAGACTTGTACTATTTGGATTGACTATGTAAAACTTCGTTGGCTTGAACTATGTAATATTTAGTGGACTTCTCTATCAATGTATTTTGTTAAAATCTTTACATCCCAACCCCTTTGTCCGGGGTGTGACAAGTTGGCAATGTGTGAAAAGTTTAGAAAGTTAATTGTGAAGAGTAAGTTTATTAACATAACCGAGGTTGCTGATGCGATCAGACACTAGAGTTGGGAGAGAAGATGGTTGCTACTGGGAAGATCGAAAGAGAGATCATGATGATGATAGTTATAGCTCTTTTGAAATTAAGAAGGCCAAATCTAACCGCAATCCTAACCATCATACAGGTGTTACACCCCGAGCCGGCGGGCATGATCGTGTGTCCCGTCGAGCGGAAAGGCCTCGGGGTGCGATATCGGGAATGATAATCGTGATGATCAGATTGCTTACAATGCACATGATATATAATGAGAAACTGCTAAATGAAAATAGAATTACAAAGTTAAATTACATCAATTTTGTTCATAATTTAAGAATGTAAATCTACTATCAACATCATAATTCTTCTATCTTGTATCTACACAAGATATACAAAATAATTTGTAAATGATGTTCAAAAATATGCAGGTCCAAAATACTAGGTCCTCTATCTGACATCCTAATCCAAAAGCAATAACTTCTTACTTAGAACTGTTCGTCATCTGAGAAGTCATGCAAAAAGATCAAGTCAACACATGGTAGGTGAGTTCATATAGTTTTATTTAAAAATGAATTTGAATAAACTGTTCGAATGGCAACCTTAACCTCACCATTAACCACCTATACCATCTAGTTCAGTATGCTTATATATAGGGCATATCTAGGGTCGAACTTACCGCCCGCCCAGCTATCGTCCCACCACATACCAAAACACATGATATATTGTTCCTGATGATAATTAAGCATTTCATCCCATACCTTTAATTCACAACACTTGATTACCCTGAAATCTGTTAACCTTGATCCCCCGAAATGAAAACCTTAACCTCATCAACAACCACCTATGTTATCCAATCAAGTATGCTTATATATAGGGCATATGTAGGGTCGAACTTACCGCCCGCCCAGCCACCGTCCCACCACATACCAGACTGCTTAACATATTGTTGTTAATGATAATCAAGCATTTCATTTCATACCATCCTCATATTAGATTTTGAGTTCCACAAATTGAAATACTATTGATTTCTTGAGTTCATCAAGTATTCATGATCAACCATAGCATTTGTAGAAACATGATATTAAATGCTTAATTAAATGAATAATTAATCATTTAGCACCCATAACCTTAGACTATTGTTTTGATCCTCAATGAATTCTCAATTGTGTTGAACTCAAATGATGTTCAAAACCCATGTTTGTATGTCCATATGATTTAAGAAAACTTTGTTTTTGAAAACCCTATTCATGATTTCGTTAAATGAATCCATGCATCTTAGACTAGAGTTACATTCAACAATGCATGATTAAACCTCATTGTCACTTAGAAAATCTTAGTATTGAACCCTAATAGTTTTCACCTCCATGCATGAATACCACATAGTCCAACCCATGCACAAGCTTATGTACTACATTCTATAAACCAGCCGAATAAGTCCAACCATAAGAATGATATTGTGGCTATACATGCGAATGTATAAATCTTGGCCAAATGTATGTGATGTACACGAATGGAGCTTGGCCGTATTAGAATGCATGCGAATGAGGGTTTGGACCGAACGGGAGGTGAGACCGAATGAGGGGTTAGATCGAATGGGAGGTTGGACCAAATGGGAGCCTCGTGCGAATGACACAATCGGCCGTAGCCCTTCGGCCTTGGAATCGTTCGGCCCTGGGCTCCTTCGGACTTGGCCACGTGGCCACCTGTTGATAAGGCCATTCGGCCGTTCGAACATACCCAAGTGCAGATCGTTGTTTTCGAATTTTGTGAACAACCTAAGAGATGCAACTAGTCCCTAACTCATTCCCAAGGGTTTTAGTGTCGTTTTCATAAGGTTTGGGTGGCTAGAACCGGTTGGAAGGGTGGTCGAACAAGAGAGTTTTAGAAACCCTAAAACCGTGATATCTAACTCGTTTTTACCTCAAATCGGATGATTCAAAGCACAGATCGGTTGTACTTTTGTGATGTACAGGTTGTAGTGGTCGTTTTGACACCAAGAGGGCTCGATTTGGTGAAGAAATGACGAACTTAGAGCTTGTGGTTCTTAGAGAGAGAAAGTAGAGAGAGAGAGAAACGAGATTGGGAGGTTGAAGATGGTAGGTGGGTGTCGTAATGGCATTGAATGCCATATTAAAGACTTCAAAATACCCGGGAGTGTTCGGTCTCATTCGGTTTCGCTCGGTTTTGCGTAGAAACGTCGGTTTTCTTTCATTTTCGTAACGAAACATCGCTGTTTTAAAAGCAGAATTTGTAAATTTATTTTAGGTGGTAATTCCTAGTAAATTAACTAAATATCTTCTGTTTATTTTAAATTTTCTGAAAATATTTATTTTACAGTTTAAATCGAATCGTACAGTAATCGCGTGTATTCGTTCGAATCGTCACCCGTACGAATACGACGATAACTTCACTTTTCGATATGATTTTCTAATTATTGGATATCATTCAGAACGTTAAACTTTCATATATATTCGTACAGATCGTCACCTATACGAATAATCTATCAATTTAGTATTCACGTAACGACATCCGTTGTTGCTTTGTTTTGTAAATCCTCACATATGTTTCTACATAATAGAATCCTACCTAATCACATGATGGTTCTTTGTCGTCAGATGAATGTCTGACTGTTGAACCACTGTTCTGAGTTACGTTTCTGCAGTGAAATTTGAAATTGTTCTGTGATAAGCATCAAATGATAGTGATATACATGTAATACATATAGTTTGTACCTGAATTACTGTTCATGTTACTGTGTAGATCACTGTTCCGGTTACGTTTCCAGCACTGATGTTACAGTCTCCCTTTGTTAGAGAAATTTCGTCCCGAAATTTAAGAATTGTTATCAGGTACGGCTTCCTTTCTAAGCAGATGGGGATACTTGGACTTCATTTGATCCTCGTGTTCCCAAGTAAACTCGGGTCCACGCTTTGAATTCCAGCAAACCTTGACAATTGGAATACGACCTCGCCTTAGTTGTTTAACTTTGCGATCCATAATCTCTAAGGTTCCTCGATAAAGTGTAATTGCTCGTCCACTTGAATTTCTTCGATTGGTATGACGAGTGATTCGTCAGCAAGGTATTTTTTTAAATTCGAAACGTGAAACACGTCATGCACACCACTGAGTTCATCTGGTAATCTCAGTCTATACGCCAAAGGACCAATACGTTCAATGATCTCGAACGGTCCCACGTATCGTGGTGCTAATTTTCCTTTTTTTCGAAGCGGGCTACACCTTTCCATGGGGATACCTTTAACATGACATGGTCTCCTACTTGAAATTCCAACGGCTTGCGCCGTTTGTCGGCATAACTCTTTTGTCTACTTCGTGTTGCTTCTAACCTTTGTTGAATTTGGGCAATCTTATCAGTAGTTTCCTTAATAAGCTCTGGCCCAGTTATTCGATTATCTCCCACTTCGGTCCAACAAATCGGTGACCGACACTTTTGTCACACCCCGAGCCGGTGGATTGGATCGACTTCCCTGTCAGGCGGAAGGTTCTCGGGGTGCGATATCGAGAATGATAATCGGAATGATCAGATTGTTTACATTGCACATGATATATAAATGAGAAATTGCTAAATGGAAATAGAATTACAAAGTTAAATTACGTCAGTTTTGTTCATAATTTAACAATGTAAATCTACTATCAACATCATAATTCTTATACTTGTATCTGCACAAGATATACAAAATAATCTGTAAAATGATGTTTCAAAAGTATGTAGGTCCAAAAACACTAGGTCCTCTATCTGGCATCCTAGTCCAAAAGTAATAACCTCTTAGTTGACATGTTCGTCACCTGATAAGTCATGCAAAAGGATCAAGTCAACACATGGTTGGTGAGTCCATGTAGTTTATTTAAAAATGAGTTTGAATAACCACTTGAATGACAACCTTAACCTCACCATTAACCACCTATACCATCCGGTTCAATATGCTTATATATAGGGCATATGTAGGGGACAAGCCCCAGCCATTGTCCCACCACATACCAAACCACATGATATATTGTTCCTGGTGATAATTAAGATTTCATCCCACAACTTTGATCCATAGCATTTGATTACCCTGAAAATGTTTACCCTGATCCCCCGAAATGACAACCTTAACCTCATCAACGACCACCTATACTATCCAATCAAGTATGCTTATATATAGGGCATATGTAGGGGACAAGCCCCAGCCACCGTCCCACCACATACCGGACTGCTTAGCATACTGTTGTTAATGATAATTAAGCGTTTCATTCCATTCACCTTCATTTTAAATTTTGATTTCCACAAATAGAATCACTTCTGATCTCTTGAGTGCACCATGTATTCATGATTACCCCAAAACACTTGTAGAAACATAATATTAAATGTTTAATTAAATCAATAATTAATCATTTAAATACAACTAAGACATGATGATTGGGCCTTACTTGACTCAATCAATTAGACTTAGTTGTTGGTGGTTGTCCAAGTTGTACCGTCTCAGACATGGCCCATATCAGGCATGACCCAAATGAGTCTACCTGTATGCGTCGGGACTTTCATGATGTGCCCATATCAGCTTGACCTTCTGGCCTACTGTACTTGTCGGGACATTAGGATATCCTTTGGTTCTTAATCGTCTTTGTTCTCATGATTTCGTTTGATCGTTTTAGTTATGCCCATATAGCTTGACTACAAGAGTCTACTATTTGTGCCGGGACATTCTGTGAGTTACACGTGGTCTTAATTTACATACAACTGACATCCACCTTAACTTAAGCATTAATGATTTCATTAGATTTTAATGATTTCATTATTTCAATGATTCACACACGGCTATGATTTCCTTGATTCTCCTGATTCTCTTGATTCTGATCTTTAGAATTTCATGATTTCCCAATGATTATAGACTCTTGAATAGGATACTTAGTTTTACTGATCACACGCTGAATTAGATTCCCCTGAATTCGATCTTTAGCTTTAGTTCTCTTGGTTACACTTTGAGTTTTAGATTCTTGGAATTGAATTTGATGGACTATGGGTTTGATTTTTTTTTAATTTTAGAATTTAGGTATTACTCATAAGAGTAATTTATTAATTTGTTAGTAAATTCTGTATAACAAATACCTAGACACGAGTCTAGGAGTATAAACATGCATAAAATAAACATACAATAAGTAAAAGCATTTACGTAAAACATATTTAAATAAAAAGTTTATGCATGCTTCTCAGCCCCGCGTTTGAAAACGAAAATGTTTAGAAAAGGGGCAATGAAATCACCTGTTGTCACACACCGAGCCGGCGGGGTTGGATCGGATTCCCCGTCGGGCGGAAGGTTCCCGGTGCGCGATATCATGAGTGATAATCGTGATGATCAGATTTGTAACATCACTGTACTTTCAGTTGTCCGTACGTCCGTACATCCGTACGATTGTACTGTTACGACTGGAGATTTATTTATTATGAATGATTATGAAATTATTGATTGACATTACTGATATTATCACTGTTACTGGTATACATGATTATAATGTATGATACGCGTAAACCACGGGAAGTTTAGTTGTAACTCAACTAAACAGACCCTTAGTGTTTATCGCGGTTACTTATCACTGATAATGATAGATTATTGGTCTGAGAATGGATTGAGATGGAATTGGGAGTTTGTTTGAGTCTGGTTACTAAACGTAGTCAAGGACCCATGGTCATGGTTTATCGAAATAGCGGTGGGACGGTGGCTAGGGCAGTTGCGACTGACCCTTACATATGCCCTATATATATGCATATTTCGGTCTATCATGGATGTGTCAGTGACTTGGTTTAGTGGGTTTTGGTTTGGGAATATAATATTTAAGTTAATAAATAATGAGAATAATAAATACGCGATGTGAGGTTACGGTCATTAATTAAACGCGAATGTTGATTCAGAAATATTAACTTAATAATGTATTCGTGTGGGTGACGATTCACACGAATATAATTATTAAGGATGGTACTCTGAAATGATGTTCCATAATTAGTAAATCAAATCGAAATACGATACGAACGTCGGATTCGCAAAGGTGACGATCTTTACGAATACGTACGTAAGTAACGCGTTTCGATGAGATAATTTTATAATATTTAACGATATTAAATTAATGATTGTGAACTTAAAATGTTTATTAGAAATCACAACTTTAATTATTTTCGAATAATCGGTTAATTTAAATAATTAAATTAACGAAACGTAACGGAATTCGTTTTACAAAATAAATTATTTAAATCATTTTATTTTAAAACAAAACCCATTTATTTAAATGTCTTACGTGTTAAATATGTTTTGCGTTAAAAACCGAACACGTTATAATTTTACGCGTAATAAACGAGACCGAGCACACGGGGATCGACCGGACTATAAAAACCATTTATTCTTCTTCTTCCTCATTTGAAAGAATACCCACTCTCTCTCTACACTCTTAATTTCGTCACTTTCTCTCTCTATATCTTCTCTTTAACATATCTCATTCGTTACCCAACGGATTCAAGAGATCTTGGCGCCCACACGTTCGTGAGATCGAGGGGAACACGAAGATACCAAGAAAGTTATTAGTTTCTCACGATTTGAAGGTAAGAGATCCATTTTATTTTCGGTTTTGGGTGAAAACCCTATTTCGTTTAAAGATACATGCTTAAATCGGGATTTTGGGTCTTGTAACGTGTTAATCGAATTGTTATTGAGTTGAGGGGAACTAGAGACGACCTTAAACCTGTAGGATGCGATGAAGATGATGATGAAACGAGTTGCAGGTACACGAACCTGCAAGGGGTTGGCGAACCCTGGTTCAGCCGCCACCATGGGAACGAACCTTCAAGGGAAGGGAAACCCTAGCCGAACCCTGTTCCAAGATGGCTAAGCTTTGTGGTGACCGAACCCTCTAAGGAATGACGAACCTATTGCATCAGGACTTAGTCGGCCGAACTATACTTTTCAGCCGAACCCATGCACACCCAGCGAACCCTTGGCCAACCTTGGCTCTACGAACCTTTTGGCTTGCTGGCCGAACCATTGCTGAGTGGCGAACTATATGGGCCGAACCCTTTAGCTGTTGGCCGAACCATATACCCAACGAACCTATTATTCTCGAACGAACCCTAGTACGACGAACCATGGGGCTGGGTTGAGCTTTCCTAGCCGAACCTTTCCCCTAAGGGGCCGAACCTATGATGATTGGATTAGAGGGTTCGCTGCCCCTAAGGGTAACCGAACAAAGACTCGTGAATTGAATAGGTTAAGGGTAACGGGGAGCAAGAGTCTATATATACATTCATAAATATCTATACCTATATAAAGAACTATACGATCCACCACCTTTTCTCTCGCTATAACATATGGTAGTTTAAAATATGGTGTTACGCTTATATGAGATTTTATTGAAAAAGGACTAACATAACATATGGATATTTTACATGCACGTCTGATTAAACTCCAAGTGGATTTTATAAATTAGAGAAAAATGGTGGTGGAATTGAGTAATTGTGGGTGTATGTATGGTTAAGTGGGTGAAGAAGAATATCATTTTCTTTCATGCACCTCTATAGAGAGATACATACGGAATCACGACTTAATTATCATTATTAAATAATTAAAACTAACAAGGTTCAATTACACTTTTATTATGATCAATAATGAAAACCTTCGGTATTGTCATTTAACTTGGAGTCTGATAACTGAGTTAAAGAAAGAATTAAAGTTAAAGAATGAACATTTAGTTCACTTATTGAAAATAAAACACCTATTCTTATGAATACGAAACATACTATAATTTCAGATATTTGAGTTGATTAAGTTACATACGTGAGCGCGCAAAATACGAGGACCCGAATTCTAAGGACTTCAGGTGAGTTCTCATAACCTCCCTTTCCTTAAACTGTTTTAGTTTTAAAACTCGGAGGTGAAACATGTGTACCGGTTTAAATATTATTTTGATAACACAAGGTTAATACCTGTTTATCAATACGATATTCACATTTGAAAATATTATTATTAATGGATTATCTATTATTTCTTTATATCCGTGTAAACATTGTTATTGACTTAGGTCAATAACAAAGATTACATGTATTGTCACGTGGATGATTTCCACATCCGTGAATCATTACTCTTAACTTCGGTTAATTGTTTTGACTTCATGTATTGTCACGTGGAGGGTTTCCACATCCGTGAAGTATTGCTCTTGACTTCGGTTAATTGCTTTGACTTCATGTATTGTCACGTGGTTAGCGACCACTCCATGATTCATGTATCTAACTTATGTTAAATACATAAGGAATCATGTATAGTCACGAACATTGATTGAGAATATGATTGATTGAGTTTGGTTGATTTGTTGTGGATTGATTGCCTATATTTGATTATGATTATTTGTGATTGGCTATGATTGATTGGTGATATGGTTATGTGATTGTGTATGCGTTTGGCTGTTGAATTGATGGATGTGTGTTGGATTATCTCATACAGGTATTCATATGGATTTTCTCAAGAAGATCATAAGTTTTATACTCGTTTTAAACAAAGCATTTTATAAAACCATTTTAAGCATAAACTTTCAAACTCATTTTACTAAAACATTTTTAAATATAAAAACTTATGATTACTCACCAACTACTTTTGTAGTTGACACTTGATTTTCTTACATGTTTCAGGTGATGGAGACAAGTAGGAATGAAGAGAGGATCTCTTCTATTTTGGACATCATCATCATATAGGATCTTGGACTTAGTTAATTAACTAAATTTCTGGCGATTAGAGTTTAGTTAGTTTAACTAAATCTTTTGTGTATTTGACATACTTGATTCATGATAAACATGATTTTTGTGTAATTATTGTGGTTGATTAAATGATATATGATGATATGATTTAGATGCCCATGAGCTTGTGAACAATCTACACATCCCTCGTGGCATCCCGATGATTCCGCCGTCGGTCGGGGTGTTACAGATTGGTATCAGAGCCTGGGTTATAGGGAATTAGGTTACTAGAAATGGTTGACCTAGTCTATAACCATAGGATACCCTAGTATGAATTAAATTCATACACTAGTTAGTATATTCAGGATTTCATGCTTATGTGTTTATTACATGTTAATTGAAACCCTGTTATACATCTGATATAAATATGCTGATTATAAATTTCTTGCTTACGTGTGCCCTAATGATTCGATAAGGACATGCACGTGGTGTATCGTAAAGGTGGTGGGACGTTGGCTAGGGCAGTTGCGACTGACCCTTACATATGCCCTATATATATACCATTTACGGTACATTAGGTGGATGTCAGTATTGAAGAATGTGGGAACTACCCGTTTGGGAAATTACTTGCTTAGGAAATAAATTGTTTATGAATTATTTGCTTTAGGAATTATCTGTTTATATTGTAAACACCAGACAAGGACATACTCGTGGTATACTACAAAGGTGGTGGGACGGTGGCTGGGGCAGTTGCGACTGACCCCTACATATGCCCTATACATATACCATTTGTAGTATATCGGGGGTCTGTCAGTGTCAGGAACTTAGGATATTACTAGGAATTATTGTGAGATGGATGTTGATGGTTAAGGTTGGTTTGGATTGACACTTGGATGATCACACTTGATAAACACTTATAAATTCTCTTATAAAAACATACGGATTGGACACGTAGGGTGCATAGGATTAATGAACGATAATGAGCGATTGGTGATGTGATATGGACTTGGGTGATGGTATAAACACTTGATGATAATATAAACGCATAGTGATGATACTAACACTTAGTGATGGTATGGACACTTGATGAGAATAAACTATAGGGAGGATATGAACGCTTAGTGACAATAAGAGCACTTCGTGATGATATGAACCCTTAATGATGATTATTGACATTGGAATTGATATGGATTTTAGTGAACTTAGACAATTGGGGGAAACTTAATGTCAGGTGAACTTAGACATTAGGTGAACTTAGAAATAGGCAAGCCTACATGTCAGGTGAACTTAGACATTAGGTAAACCTAATTGTCCAAGGGAACTAGAGATCACTTCACTCAAAATTATCCTACTAAGGATAAGGTGTGTGAAGTGAGAATTATGGTGAAGTTCATGACACACTCTACACACTAGCAAGGGCATAATCGTGGTGCAATGGAACGGTGGTGGGACGGTGTAGGGGAGATTGCGATCTACCTCTGCATATGCCCTATATATAAGCTTGTTGCATTGCATTGGGAGGTTGTCAGTGTTAGTATAGAGTGAAGAACGTATAGGATCTAGGAAATAGTTAGCTAACACTAGTTATGACCAACTAGGACACTTAGAATGATAATAGGCAAATTTATAAACATTATGAGTTTAAATAACAGATAGGAAATAAATATAGTTCCTATATGTAATCCTAACTGTTTAAGATAAACTCAATTGACCATTGTTTGTATGACTTACGTTGTAAACAGTAGTAACATGTTTCTATTTCCTTCAGAAACATGCCGCCTCGCCGTCACAACGAAGATGACTCGAACAATGGGGAAGCTAACAACAGTAATGCCAACTCCGGCATACAAGAGTTAGCTACACTTATTTCTGGATTGGTGAGCCAACTGACTCAGGCTAACCAGAACATTAACCAGAATCAAGGTGGTGCAAACCAGACAACTTGCACATTCAAACACTTCAATTCCTGCAATCCCCTGAAATTTACGGGTGCTGAATCAGCCACTGGTCTGCTGCAGTGGTTCGAGAGTATGGAGAACACCTTCATCAACAGCGAATGCCCTGAAAATCTGAAAGTTCGCTATGCCACCAGTGTTTTCCAAAAGAGAGCACTGACTTGGTGGAATGGGGAAAAGCGAACTAGGGGAGTAGATGCTGCCTTAGCACTGACATGGACAGAGGTCAAAAATCTGATGACCACTGAATTCTGTCCTAGAAGCGAGATGAGGAAACTGGAGACTGAGTTCTGGGAACTCAAACAAGATAGTGGCGAGAACGTCATCTACAATACTCAATTCCATGAGTATAGTCTGCTAGTGCCTCATATGGTGACACCCTTAGAGAGGGCGATTGAGAAGTATATCGGCGGGCTGCCGGTGCAGATTCAGGATACAGTCTATGGGAGCAATCCCAAAACACTTGAGGCTGCAATCCGATTATCTGCAACTCTTACTGACAATCATGTGAGGAATGGAACACTTACTAGGAAAGGTTACAAGAAGACTGACACCAAGACTACTGCAAAGGAAGTCAAAGCTGAAGTCAAATCTGAAGCTGCTAGTTCATCCAAAAGCAGCAACAAGAAGAGAAAGACCAGAAACTTCATGGTCACTGCTCCTGCTGCTAAGTCTGCGCAGCAATCATCAAACAATTCAACTGCTAGGAATTTCACTGGGAACACTCCTCAGTGTAACACCTGCCGTTATCATCACGCACCAAATTTGCCATGTCGCGTCTGCAACAACTGCGGCAAGTTTGGTCACTTTGCTAATGTTTGTCGGAGTGCACTGCAAGCACAAAGGATGCAGCATGCACCGCTTGCACTGCCAGCTCCTCCTGCACAACCTATACCAGCTGTACCCGTTCGCCAGGTACCTCAAGCACAGGCAAGAGCCTGTTATGAATGTGGTGAAGTGGGTCACTTCAGAAATCAATGCCCAAAGTTGACTGGAAATAATCAAAGGGTGGCAAGAGGCCGGGCTTTCCAGTTGAATGCTCCAGCTGCTCAAGCCAACCAGGATGTGGTCAACGGTACATTTCTGATCAACAACTCTTATGCATCTGTCTTGTTTGATTCTGGTGCCGATAGGAGTTTGTTTCATATGATTTTGAATGCTTGCTTGGTAGAACACGTACATACTTAGATAAACCGTTTAACGTGGAAGTGGCTGACGGAAACACTATTGATATTGACACTATTATAGTTGGATGTACGGTGAACTTAAATGATCACGTTTTCCCAATTGATCTCATACCTATGCATCTTGGTAGCTTTGATGTTATCATAGGCATGGATTGGTAGCCACCCACAGAGCGGAGATTGTTTGTCATGAGAAATATATTCGTATTCCTTTAGCTTCGGGTGAAACTTTGAGAATAATTGGAGAAACTGCTAGTAAAGGTCTTAAGCTGATGTCTTGCACTAAAGCACATAAGTACCTTAGGAAGAAATGTATAGCATTCTTAGCTCATATTGTGGAGAAGAAAGAGAAAGGAAAGAAGATTGAAGATGTTCCAGTGATACGAGATTTCCCAGAAGTATTTCCAGATGATTTGCCGGGTCTTCCACCAGAACGTCAAGTTGAGTTCCGAATCGACTTAGTACCTGGTGCGAACCCAGTAGCCAAAGCTCCCTACAGACTTGCGCCTTCGGAGTTGCAAGAATTGGCGAGCCAGCTACAAGAGCTGACTGACAAAGGATTCATTCGCCCGAGCCATTCACCATGGGGTGCACCGGTCTTGTTTGTCAAGAAAAAGGACGGGTCATTCCGAATGTGCATCGATTATCGCGAATTAAACAAACTCACAATTAAGAATCGATATCCACTGCCGCGCATCGACGATCTCTTCGATCAGCTTCAAGGCTCGGCATGGTTTTCAAAGATCGATCTTAGGTCTGGGTATCATCAGCTTCGCGTACATGATGATGATATTCCCAAGACAGCTTTTAGAACCAGATATGGCCATTATGAATTTTTGGTAATGCCTTTCGGCCTTACCAATGCACCTGCGGTTTTCATGGACCTCATGAACCGAGTTTGCAGGCCATACTTGGATAAATTTGTGATAGTATTCATTGATGATATTCTGATCTACTCAAAGACTAAGGAAGAACACGAGAAACACCTTAAGTTGGTTTTGGAGATCCTAAGAGAGGAGCGGCTGTATGCCAAATTCTCTAAATGTGAATTTTGGCTTAAAGAAGTTCAATTCTTGGGACACATAGTCAACGAATACGGTGTTCACGTGGATCCTGCAAAGATTGATGCTGTGAAGAATTGGAGTACGCCGAAGACACCGACGGAGATTCGATCGTTTCTTGGACTCGCCGGTTACTATCGGCGGTTCATATCGAACTTCTCCAGGATTGCTGTCCCTCTCACTGCTTTGACTCAAAAGAATAGGCCATACGAGTGGGGACCAAAGCAAGAAGGGGCATTTCAAACCTTGAAGCAGAAACTTTGTGATGCTCCGGTCTTGACATTGCCTGACGGAAATGATGATTTTGTGGTTTATTGTGATGCATCCAACCTAGGTCTCGGTTGTGTTCTCATGCAACGGGGAAAGGTTGTGGCTTATGCATCAAGACAATTGAAGATTCACGAAAAGAACTACACCACACACGACTTGGAACTTGGTGCAGTCGTGTTTGCCTTGAAGATATGGAGACACTATCTTTATGGCACTAAGTGTGTAGTCTTTACTGATCATAAGAGTTTGCAACATATTCTGAATCAGAAAGAGCTCAATATGAGACAACGGAGATGGGTTGAACTGTTGAATGATTATGACTGTGAAATTCGCTACCATCCTGGTAAGGCGAATGTAGTAGCAGACGCGCTTAGTCGCAAGAGTCAAGTTCAAATCCATAGTGTCCGAGTGCACAATAATCTCCGAAATGATGTTCTCACGGCCCAACAACACTCATTAGCTCAAGATGACTTGAAAAATGAGATGTCCTGCGGGGCTGAAATTTTATTGGAAACTAAGGATGATGGTTTAATGTATTATTTAAATCGGTTGTGGATACCGAACAGGGGTGATCTGAGGATGCTGATTATGGATGAAGCTCATAAATCTCGTTACTCAATCCATCCGGGCTCTGATAAGATGTATCAAGACCTTAGGGGCTTGTATTGGTGGCCTGGAATGAAGAAGGATATTGCCGAATATGTATCAAAGTGCCTTAACTGTGCCAAAGTCAAGGCAGAACATCAGCGACCTTCGGGATTGTTACTACAACCAGAAATACCGATGTGGAAGTGGGAGAATATCTCCATGGATTTCATTACTAAACTCCCACGAACCGCAAACGGTAAGGATAGTATCTGGGTGATTGTTGACAGATTGACCAAGTCGGCTCATTTCTTACCGATACGCGAAACTTACCCTGTGCGGAAGTTGGCTCGTATTTACATTGATGAGATCGTTAGCCGACATGGTATTCCCTTAAGCATAATATCGGACCGTGATGCTCGTTTCACGGCACGATTTTGGGAATCACTTCATGAAGCCTTTGGAACAAGACTGGATCTTAGCACTGCTTATCATCCTCAAACGGATGGTCAAACGGAGCGAACGATTCAAACATTGGAGGACATGTTGAGAGCTTGTGTCATCGATTTCGGTGGCAATTGGGATAGCCATCTACCATTGGTTGAGTTCTCGTATAACAACAGTTATCACGCGAGCATTGGTATGGCACCGTTTGAAGCTCTTTATGGCAGGAAATGTCGGTCACCTATTTGTTGGACCGAAGTCGGCGATTCGCAGATTACTGGTCCTGAGATTATTCAGGAAACGACTGACAAGATCCGCCAGATCCGTGACAATCTGTTAGCTGCTCGCAGTCGACAGAAGAGCTATGCGGATAAAAGAAGAAAACCTTTGGAGTTTGAAGTGGGAGATATGGTATTACTTAAAGTGTCGCCTTGGAAGGGCGTCGTTCGATTCGGAAGGAAGGGGAAGCTTGCTCCACGTTATGTTGGCCCTTTTAAGATCCTTGAACGGATCGGGAAGGTTGCCTACAAATTGGAACTTCCTCCAGAACTTAGTAACGTACACCCAACGTTTCACGTGTCCAATCTAAGAAAGTGCTTAGCTGATCAAGATCTTCAGGTACCACTCGATGACGTCCGCATCGATGATACCATGCACTTTGTTGAAAAACCAGTGGAGATAATGGATCGGGAGATTAAACAGCTCAAACGCAGTAGAATTCCAATTGTCAAAGTACGTTGGGAGTCGAAGCGTGGTCCAGAATTCACATGGGAGCGGGAAGATCAGATGAAGCTTAAGTACCCACATTTATTTACTACGGTCACTCCTAGTTGAATTTCGGGACGAAATTCCTTTAACTAGGGGAGACTGTAACATCACTGTACTTTCAGTTGTCCGTACGTCCGTACATCCGTACGATTGTACTGTTACGACTGGAGATTTATTTATTATGAATGATTATGAAATTATTGATTGACATTACTGATATTATCACTGTTACTGGTATACATGATTATAATGTATGATACGCGTAAACCACGGGAAGTTTAGTTGTAACTCAACTAAACAGACCCTTAGTGTTTATCGCGGTTACTTATCACTGATAATGATAGATTATTGGTCTGAGAATGGATTGAGATGGAATTGGGAGTTTGTTTGAGTCTGGTTACTAAACGTAGTCAAGGACCCATGGTCATGGTTTATCGAAATAGCGGTGGGACGGTGGCTAGGGCAGTTGCGACTGACCCTTACATATGCCCTATATATATGCATATTTCGGTCTATCATGGATGTGTCAGTGACTTGGTTTAGTGGGTTTTGGTTTGGGAATATAATATTTAAGTTAATAAATAATGAGAATAATAAATACGCGATGTGAGGTTACGGTCATTAATTAAACGCGAATGTTGATTCAGAAATATTAACTTAATAATGTATTCGTGTGGGTGACGATTCACACGAATATAATTATTAAGGATGGTACTCTGAAATGATGTTCCATAATTAGTAAATCAAATCGAAATACGATACGAACGTCGGATTCGCAAAGGTGACGATCTTTACGAATACGTACGTAAGTAACGCGTTTCGATGAGATAATTTTATAATATTTAACGATATTAAATTAATGATTGTGAACTTAAAATGTTTATTAGAAATCACAACTTTAATTATTTTCGAATAATCGGTTAATTTAAATAATTAAATTAACGAAACGTAACGGAATTCGTTTTACAAAATAAATTATTTAAATCATTTTATTTTAAAACAAAACCCATTTATTTAAATGTCTTACGTGTTAAATATGTTTTGCGTTAAAAACCGAACACGTTATAATTTTACGCGTAATAAACGAGACCGAGCACACGGGGATCGACCGGACTATAAAAACCATTTATTCTTCTTCTTCCTCATTTGAAAGAATACCCACTCTCTCTCTACACTCTTAATTTCGTCACTTTCTCTCTCTATATCTTCTCTTTAACATATCTCATTCGTTACCCAACGGATTCAAGAGATCTTGGCGCCCACACGTTCGTGAGATCGAGGGGAACACGAAGATACCAAGAAAGTTATTAGTTTCTCACGATTTGAAGGTAAGAGATCCATTTTATTTTCGGTTTTGGGTGAAAACCCTATTTCGTTTAAAGATACATGCTTAAATCGGGATTTTGGGTCTTGTAACGTGTTAATCGAATTGTTATTGAGTTGAGGGGAACTAGAGACGACCTTAAACCTGTAGGATGCGATGAAGATGATGATGAAACGAGTTGCAGGTACACGAACCTGCAAGGGGTTGGCGAACCCTGGTTCAGCCGCCACCATGGGAACGAACCTTCAAGGGAAGGGAAACCCTAGCCGAACCCTGTTCCAAGATGGCTAAGCTTTGTGGTGACCGAACCCTCTAAGGAATGACGAACCTATTGCATCAGGACTTAGTCGGCCGAACTATACTTTTCAGCCGAACCCATGCACACCCAGCGAACCCTTGGCCAACCTTGGCTCTACGAACCTTTTGGCTTGCTGGCCGAACCATTGCTGAGTGGCGAACTATATGGGCCGAACCCTTTAGCTGTTGGCCGAACCATATACCCAACGAACCTATTATTCTCGAACGAACCCTAGTACGACGAACCATGGGGCTGGGTTGAGCTTTCCTAGCCGAACCTTTCCCCTAAGGGGCCGAACCTATGATGATTGGATTAGAGGGTTCGCTGCCCCTAAGGGTAACCGAACAAAGACTCGTGAATTGAATAGGTTAAGGGTAACGGGGAGCAAGAGTCTATATATACATTCATAAATATCTATACCTATATAAAGAACTATACGATCCACCACCTTTTCTCTCGCTATAACATATGGTAGTTTAAAATATGGTGTTACGCTTATATGAGATTTTATTGAAAAAGGACTAACATAACATATGGATATTTTACATGCACGTCTGATTAAACTCCAAGTGGATTTTATAAATTAGAGAAAAATGGTGGTGGAATTGAGTAATTGTGGGTGTATGTATGGTTAAGTGGGTGAAGAAGAATATCATTTTCTTTCATGCACCTCTATAGAGAGATACATACGGAATCACGACTTAATTATCATTATTAAATAATTAAAACTAACAAGGTTCAATTACACTTTTATTATGATCAATAATGAAAACCTTCGGTATTGTCATTTAACTTGGAGTCTGATAACTGAGTTAAAGAAAGAATTAAAGTTAAAGAATGAACATTTAGTTCACTTATTGAAAATAAAACACCTATTCTTATGAATACGAAACATACTATAATTTCAGATATTTGAGTTGATTAAGTTACATACGTGAGCGCGCAAAATACGAGGACCCGAATTCTAAGGACTTCAGGTGAGTTCTCATAACCTCCCTTTCCTTAAACTGTTTTAGTTTTAAAACTCGGAGGTGAAACATGTGTACCGGTTTAAATATTATTTTGATAACACAAGGTTAATACCTGTTTATCAATACGATATTCACATTTGAAAATATTATTATTAATGGATTATCTATTATTTCTTTATATCCGTGTAAACATTGTTATTGACTTAGGTCAATAACAAAGATTACATGTATTGTCACGTGGATGATTTCCACATCCGTGAATCATTACTCTTAACTTCGGTTAATTGTTTTGACTTCATGTATTGTCACGTGGAGGGTTTCCACATCCGTGAAGTATTGCTCTTGACTTCGGTTAATTGCTTTGACTTCATGTATTGTCACGTGGTTAGCGACCACTCCATGATTCATGTATCTAACTTATGTTAAATACATAAGGAATCATGTATAGTCACGAACATTGATTGAGAATATGATTGATTGAGTTTGGTTGATTTGTTGTGGATTGATTGCCTATATTTGATTATGATTATTTGTGATTGGCTATGATTGATTGGTGATATGGTTATGTGATTGTGTATGCGTTTGGCTGTTGAATTGATGGATGTGTGTTGGATTATCTCATACAGGTATTCATATGGATTTTCTCAAGAAGATCATAAGTTTTATACTCGTTTTAAACAAAGCATTTTATAAAACCATTTTAAGCATAAACTTTCAAACTCATTTTACTAAAACATTTTTAAATATAAAAACTTATGATTACTCACCAACTACTTTTGTAGTTGACACTTGATTTTCTTACATGTTTCAGGTGATGGAGACAAGTAGGAATGAAGAGAGGATCTCTTCTATTTTGGACATCATCATCATATAGGATCTTGGACTTAGTTAATTAACTAAATTTCTGGCGATTAGAGTTTAGTTAGTTTAACTAAATCTTTTGTGTATTTGACATACTTGATTCATGATAAACATGATTTTTGTGTAATTATTGTGGTTGATTAAATGATATATGATGATATGATTTAGATGCCCATGAGCTTGTGAACAATCTACACATCCCTCGTGGCATCCCGATGATTCCGCCGTCGGTCGGGGTGTTACAAGATTGTTTACATTGCACATGATATAAATGAGAAATGCTAAATAGGATAGTATTCCAAAGTTAAATTACATCAGTATCGTTTATAATTTAACAATGTAAATCTACCATAAACATCATAAAGCTTCTATCTTGTATCTACACAAGATAAACAAAATTTATTGTATAATGATGTTCCCAAAAGTATGCAGGTCCAAAAATTTAAGTCTTCTATTTGAAGTCCTAGTCCAGAAGCAATAACTTCTTAGTTGACGTGTTCGTCACCTGAGAAGTCATGCAAAAAGATCAAGTCAACACATGGTTGGTGAGTTCATACAGTTTAAAGTTTGAAAAATAGCTTGTAAACCTTCTTTAGGTAACATTCCTAACCTCATTAACATCACCTATTTCATCCGACTCGGTATGCTTATATATAGGGCATATGCCAGGGTCGAGCCTACAACCCGCCCTGACACCGTCCCACCACATACTAAGCCACATAGGACATTGTTGTTAATGATAATTAGGCATTTTACCTACCCTTTTAATTCCATCTTCCTCTTAGTTCTAACATGCACATAAAACATTTGATAACCCCTGGGTAACAACCTTAACCTCATTAAAATCACATGTATCATCCAGATCGGTATGCTTATATATAGGGCATACCCATGAATCAAGCCTACAACCCGCCCAGACGCCGTCCAACTACATAATAATCCCCATAGGACATTCTTGTTAATGATAATTAAGCATTTTACCCCTACCATTAACCCATTAGTTCTTCAGTTCTTTGTTCCTGTAGATACACTTTGAAATCTCTATTGGTTCCTTAAGTTCATCACAAAATTATGATCAACCACAACATTTATAGAAACAATTAAGTAAATGTTTAATTATATAAATAAATAACCATTTACTAAAATCTAAGACCTAATGATTGGGCTTGGTCAACTCAAGTAGACTAGTCTAGCAATCAGGTGCTTAGTAGTAAAGGAGATCTGTAAACCTCATCAAACATGTGACCTATAATCAATCAGTCTAGCTAGGACATCTTTTGATATATAGGCTTCCATAGTTCGTATAGTTCTTTAGTTCTTTGGCACATGTTATCTTTGAGCATTTCCCAGATGTTCCTCAAAATAGTTAGGGAATACTATAAATATCATCAAACATGCGTCTCATGTTCGATCAGTCTAGCTAGGACATCTTTCAAACCTGAGAATGGCACATGCTATCTTTGATATTTCCCAGTTAGACCCTTGAAATAGTCCTTTATACTTAGTTCTTTGAAATAGATCGTTAGTCCTTTGACAACACCCCTTGAAATAGTTCTTTGTATTTAGTTCTTTGAAATATATCGTTAGTTCTTTGAAATAGGCCTCTAAAAATAGTTCTTTGTTTTAGATCTTTAGTTCTTTGAAAATAGTTCTTTGAAAATAGTTCTTTAATTTGAAATGGTTATCTATTCATAATGAATAAACAACTTACTTTGAATTCCAGTATATTGTATACCTAAACATAATCTAGGATAACAATTATACATATGAACATATGTTAAGTAAAAGCATTTAAGTAAAATATAATCTAAAGAAAATAATTTACGCATGCTTCTCAGCCCCGCGTTTGAAAACAAAATGTTTAGAAAAGGGGCAATGAACTCACCTGTGTTGCTATGAATGAAACCACAACAGATAATGGGCTCTTGTTGCTTGTATTCTATGTTTCTTCAGTTCCTGATTAGTTTTAAGAAAGTTCTTATACGATGAGTATTTATAACGGACGCAACTAAGGTTTTCGTCTCGGTGTGCAACTATGTGTCCTAGTTCTCTAATGTGTTTGCTGATGTTCTCTCTATCTAGTTTAATATGTTACCCAATCATAACTTTAATCCCATGAATAAATACCATTACACCTTAGTGATGTATGGTTTACGTTATTAGTATTTAAAGTCTCTTAGTTAAAACATTTTAACACTTCATTTTAAGTTAAACTATTAAGTTAGGAATCATTAATTTTTTTATTTAAAGAAGTTTACAGTTTAGTTACATTTTATTTAATCATCAATCAATTTCAGAAAATTATAACTTAACTTGTTTGATTTAAGCTAATCTCATTAGATTAACTCTAAGTCTCTGGTTAGTTCTTTGTTTTCCCATGGCTCTTTGATTGATCTTGTGCGTACAACTTAGCTTAGAGAGTCCCATTGAACCATCTACTTCGTTGTACACATGTATAGAAATCTCTAAGTATTTGGTGTTCACAATGTGCTTGACACCTATATTTAGCCCCTTTTCTTGATCTTTAATGGATTCTCACTACCTTTGATTGAATTATTTTTAGGGATTGCGAAAGCTCTTATTATTGAAACCTTATTTTATGATAGTTAACCCATGTTCATGCATTTTAGACCGTTCCCACTTGAAAGGTTCCTCGATGTCACCATAAAGAAACATTTGTTATTTATTCACTAACCCATCTATACGATTTTCTCTTAGAAACTTTAAATTACTTCCATGCATGCACACGTGTTGAATCCCATGCACACACACATATGAATCCCATGCACACTCACACTTGATCAATTCCGGCATGCACACCTATATCCTATACCCTAATCGGTGTTGATACAAAAGGGGAGGGCTTGGCCGAACCAAGGTTGGCCGCATGAGACTCAGCCCCGAATGAAGGTGTGGCCGACCGAGACAAGCCCCGATCGAATGGGTCCGGCGAAGGGAGAGCCGAATGTGGCTGTCAGCGAATGGACAAGGACCGGTCGAATGGGTGTAGCACCGAAAGGGTTAGGGCGAATGACTAGGGCCGCATGAGGTGGGGCCTAACGAATGAAGTCCCAGCCGACCGAAGGAGATGACATTCGACGAAGGAGGGGTTCATTCGCTTGTTGGCCATTCGGCAACCTGATGGTGGCCATTCGGCCGTGCGGCCTTGCCAACTGCAAATCTCCGATTTTCGAACTGATTACTAGCCTAAACCTCATCCCTTGTTCCTACTTTGTTCTAAGGTGGTGTGAGTGAAATTTCCCTAAGATTTGAAGTGGTTTTGGCCGGGTTTCTTGTGGGTTCGAACTAAGGGTTATAAAACCCTAAAATCGCATCAAAAAGCTTGATTTTACCTCGAATTTGTCGGACTATAACCCCGATCTGCTATACTTCTATGATCTACAAGTGATAATGGTTGTTTTGACATTAAGAACACATGATTTCATGAAGAATTGAATGAGAAATCTTAGAGAGATGGTGAGGATTTTAGAGAGAGAGTAGAGAGAGAATAGGGTGAACGATCTTGAGGGTGGGGGGGGGCTAGTTGGTGGTTGTTGTGGTATTAAATGCCACATTAATTGGGTTTAAAATACCCGGGTTCGTTCGGTTTGGCTCGGTTTCGCGCGTCGGTTCGCGTTCTTTTTCGTAACGAAACGCCTCAGTTTTAAATTAGAATTTATAAAATTATTTTAGGTTGTGATTCCTAGTAAATTAACTAATATCTTTTATTTATTTTAAATTTTCAGAAATCATTTATTTACGGTTTAAAATCGAATCGTACGGTCGTCGCGCGTATTCGTTCGAATCGTCACCCGTACGAACACGGCGATAACTACACTTTTCAATATGGTTTTCTAATTATTGGAAATCATTCAGAACGTTAAACTTTCAGATATATTCGTACAGATCATCACCTATACAAATAATCCTTCGGTTTAGCGTTCACGTAACGACATCCATTGTTATTTTGTTCTGTAAAGCCTCACATACGTTTATGCATAGTGAAATCCTAACACATACTCACATGAAGGTTCTGTAATGCCAGATAATTATCTGACTGATGAACCATTGTTCTGAACTTTGTTTCTGTTAAATGTTTCTGAACTTGCTGTTTGATTACGCAAAATGATAACGAAACATGACCTGAATATGAAAACACACTGAAACACACATAGTTCGTACCTGATCAGTGTTCAAATCACTGTTGATATCACTGTTCCAGCTACGTTCCCGGCACTGGTGCTACACCTGTGTTGCTGTGCAAATGAATTATTACAAAATGCGCGATTGTTACTTGTGGTTTATGTATCTTCAGTACCTAAGTTTGTTTAAGAGGATGCGAATACGATAAGTATTTATAATCGTCGTATCTAGGGTTTGGTCTCGACGTGCAACTAAGTGTCCTATGTGCTAATGTGTTTCTAAGATTCCATCTAACTAGTCTAACTCATTACCCATTAGCAACCCTTATCCCACGATTAATCATTACAAGTCATTAGTTAAAATGTTTTTAAATTTATTCAATTTAAGTTAAACAGTTAGTTAAAAATCATTTAATTTAAATTAAATAGGTTTACAATTTAATTTCTTTCATTAAAAACATAATTAGTTTGAGAAAAGTATAATTTACACATGATGGGCTTGGGTTAATCCCATTGGATTACCCTTGGCCCACTACTAGGCCTTGATTGTTTATGATTCTTCATCAACTGTTCGTATAATACAACCTAGATAGTTTCAATAACTATCTAAGGTAATTATATACTCCAGGAAATGTCTAAGTGTTGGATGTTGGTTATAAAGTCAACATCCTTATTCTTAGTCATTGTCTTGATCCGTAGTGTACTCCTCACTAAAATATTAATAGTTTAGCTTAATAAAATCCGATTGTATTAGAATAAAAGGATGACTACAACATTCATGTTGTAGTTCAATCCTTGCTTATATAAATATTTGCATTATAAATCCATAACATAAGGGATT
The DNA here is from genome assembly GCA_009363875.1 of Mikania micrantha. Taxonomy (NCBI): domain Eukaryota; kingdom Viridiplantae; phylum Streptophyta; class Magnoliopsida; order Asterales; family Asteraceae; genus Mikania; species Mikania micrantha. The sequence goes on from CM018692.1 coordinate 57,931,836, forward strand.
TATAAGTTGGTTTCCTTATTTGAAAACCCTAATTCATGATGTCTTTTAATTAGACTATTGTGTCTTAAACCAACCCATATCCAAAGTTAAGCCCCATTGCTACTAAGATAAACCCTTAGTTTATTGCCTCATATTGAAATCGTATTAACCTCTACCTTGTTAAACCCTATACTTGGTTCGTAACCCACCAAGAGTTGATGGCTTGTAATGAAACCCTAATATGCTTTTCCCCATGCACTCACACACACCATGCTTGCACACACATAAGGATTTACCATGCATACATCTACCACCCTAACTCATGCCCAAGATCACTTAGGCCCCAATCCATGAGTCCAACCAAATGGTTCGACCGAAGGGACATGACCCGAAAGAGGGTGAGCCGAACGAATGAGCCACTTGGCCGCATGAGGGGTTTGGCCGAAGGAAGACACCCGACCGAAGGCATCCTGGACCGAATGGGAGGTGGCCGACTGTCACTTGGTTCGGCCATGACCTGGGCGAATGACTTAAACCGAAAGGGGAGTGGCCGAAAGAGACTTGTCCGAAAGAGTGTGGCTGACCGAATCAGTCACTCGTACAAAAACTGGCTTTGGTCACACATAGCCAGAATTAAACGGTCACACTTTCGAATATTTATGTGACTAAAGGTATCAATAGTGTGACCAATTAGGAATGTATTGTCACACCTTCAAACATTTATGTGACTAAAGGTAAAATATATTTTTTTGAATGAGTTTTTAGTCACACATAAATTCGAACGTGTGACGAATGAAGAGTAAGTTTGAAGCATTAGTCACACTATACATAAAAAACGCGACAAATATACGTCACACACTTGAACAGTGTGACCAAATGACATATATGGTCACACGAAGTAATCGTTTATGTGACTAAATCATAGAGTCTAGTTTGTCACACATGATTTCAGTGTAGCCAAAGTCCAGTACATATGGTCACATAACATATTATGTGTGACAAAACCTATAGTCACATTTATTTCTAGTACGATCATGTGACTATATTGATATATAATAGCCACACAATATCACAAATGTGTAACTAAATGATGTATATGGCCACATTTTAGGAGATTATATGTGACCAATATGTCAGTAACAGTCACATCATGAAATATTCGTGTGACTATTTTTTAGACTAATTTATGAGATTTGATACGGTCACACCAAGTAGTCGTTTATGTGACTAAATCATAGAATCGAGTTTGTCACACATGATTTCAGTGTAGCCAAAGCTAATACCTATAGTCACATTTATTTCTAGTACGATCATGTGACTATATTGATTTATAATAGCCACACAATATCACAAATGTGTAACTAAATGATGTTTTAGTCACACAACAATTATTATTTTTGGTGATTTAGTCACATATAATTAATAAAAGCGTGGCCAAAAGGGTGAACAAGTGTGACCGTATGTTTTTTAAAGTAAGTAAATGTGTATTTTGTGTGACAAAAATATAAATTAAAAGAAAATATGTATTGTTATTTTTATAAAAAAATATGTATTTATTTTTCATTTATAAATAAAAGTTTTTTCTAAAAAATATTTATACATATTTTAAAAAAATTATATTTTTGTCACATAGAAAGACACATCAGTTAGTCACGTATGTAAAAAATGTCATCTTAGCAAAAACACTAATTTATAAATCAAAGTTTTTCTAAAAAATAGTTATACATATATGAATCAAAACAATGAATGTCATGAACACATTAAACGGAAATGTATTATAAAATATTAAAGTCATGCATAGATTCAAACTATCGTTCGATACAATTGTTCCAATTTCAGCATCAATATCAAGTAACCAGAAAATACAATGAATCTTAGAGTCCTGCGACAACCTAAGCACGATATGGCTCATTTAGATTTCCGTATAACAATACCTCCACAGTCGGTGCGATAGTAATCATTTCGTGATTCATTGCCCAAGTCACGTCGATCCACACGCGGCAATATGTTATCATTGTGTGGATGGATCACGGTACTAAATTCCTCGTCCACCTCGTCATATGCATCTCTGTAATTCTTGGTAGGTGTCTTAAAAACAATAGACAAATTTTTATTTAGCTGGTCTTTCACATAAAACACTTGTTGCGCTTGTGCGGCTAATATGAATGGATCACTCTTGTGGCCTAAATTATTCAGGTCGACCAATATATAACCAAGAGTAGTATCCCGTTTGACCGCACCAGCTCTATGATTAACCCAATCACATTTGAAAAGAGCAATTCGCCTGAAACGGTAATCTAGTACCCATATGTAACATCACTGTACTTTCAGTTGTCCGTACGTCCGTACATCCGTACGATTGTACTGTTACGACTGGAGATTTATTAATTATTAATGATTATGAATTACTGATATTATCACTGTACTGGTATGCATGACTACGATTTATTATACGCATAAACCACAGAAAGTTTAGTTGTAATTCAACTAAACAGGCCTGTAGTGTTTATCGCAGTGCTTTATTATTGATGAGTTAATGGTCTGAGAATAGATTTGGGATTTGAGGTGGAGTTGTTTGAGTCTGGTTACTAAACGTAGTCAAGGACCCATGGTCATGGTTTATCGAAATAGCGGTGGGACGGTGGCTAGGGCAGTTGCGACTGACCCTTACATATGCCCTATATATATGCATATTTCGGTCTATCATGGATGTGTCAGTGACTAGGGTTTAGTGGGTTTTGGTTTGGGAAAATGATAATATTAAAGATGATTAATAATGAGAATTGATTACGTGATGGTGAGGTTACGGATATCATTTAAACGAGAATATTAATTCAGAAATATTAACTTAATAATGTATTCGCGTGAGTGACGATTCACACGAATATAATTATTAAGAATAATATACTGAAACGATATTCCATAAATAATAAATCAAATCGAAATACGGTACGAGCATCGGATTCGCAAAGGTGACGATCTTTACGAATACGTACGCGAGTAACGCGTTTCGACGAGATAATTAAATAATATCTCACGATATAAAATTAATAAATAGAACTTAAAACGTTTATTAGGAATTACAACTTGAAACGATTCAAATAAATTTAATTATTAATTAATTTCTTTAACGAAAATAGACGAAATCTTTTTACGAAATAATTTATTTAAAATTATTTTAACTAATACGAAATATATTCATTTAGATGTTTTAGATTTTAAATATATTCTATGTTAAAACCGCACATTTACCGGGTAAATCGCGATAAAAACGAGACCGGACACGCGGGGACGGGATAATCATAAATGGTGGAAGACACTACCATTTCTTTCACTTTCCCAACTCTCATTCTCTCTCCAAATTCCAATTTTCGTCACCTACAAAGCATCAAACTTCTCTCTACGATTGCGAGTTCGGTTCTTGACGGAATCAAGCGATTCTTGGCCCTAAACGACCACAAGATCAAGGAGAACGAGAAAGTACAAGAAAATCTCGAGTTTGCGCTACGAATCGAGGTAGATCTATACTTATATTTTCGGTTTTTGGTTTGAAAATCTCACTAGAACTTAACTATCATCTTGTATACGATTGAGGGTTTTCATCTAAGTAAATCGGTTTAATGGTAAACTAGAGGAGCCATGAACGACCTTGTAGAGATTAGCATCAAGGATAGCAAAGATTGAAGGTCATTACAGCAGGTCGCGTGGGTAGGGGCTGATGGTGGTGCAGGGTTCGTGGAGGTTCGTAGGTGGCGAACCTGTTACAGGTCTGGTCGACCCTACTGCTACTGACCGAACCCTCATATGGCGAATCCTCTACAGGTCAGCGAACCCACAGGCATGCTGGACGAACCCTTTTCTTCTGTTGGACGAACCATGTTACTTTAGACTAGCCAAGGGGCTGGCCGAACCTTGGCCAGCCGAAGCCACTGGATAACCGAACCTTCATGGTGGCGAGTCTATGAATCATAAAGGGGTCGTGGGATTTGATTGCATGGCAACGAACCCTGAACCAGTGAACCATCTACTCACGAACCCTTGACTATCCTCAAACCTAGACGAACCATGCATCCTCCAGCGAACCCTTGGGCCAAAACATCAACCGCGAACCCTCTCTTTTCTGATGGTCCGAACCCTGAGTTGTTATGGAACTCACGAACCCTTTTCTTCACTTGGCCGAACCTAGGTTTATAGAGTTAGAAGGTTCGCTGCCATATAAGGGGAAACGAACTTGAAATCGTTTAACTAAATAGAGTAGGAACAATTGGGAGACATGGTTCTTATATATGGTCATGTATATGCTTGTGCATGCGTGGGGGACCTAAAATTTTCATGTTATAATTAATAATAAGGTCCTAATAAAATAAATTGCAATATAGCGTGAAAGTTATAAAAGGAAACTAAGTGATTTTATAATCTTCCATATATTGTTTTACAACAAAGTTAAATGGTGAAACCAATGAAGGTACCATGAATGCATGAGAAATTACAACAATTACCATCTTTTTACTTTATAATTATAAAACTCAATATTATAGAATCTATGCATAAAGGAAGGGATGATTAAGAAGTGTTTATGATATACCTAGTTAATCTCTTAACATGGTTTCCAATTCAAACATAGTTGAAGCTTAACAAGCCTAAATTATATGACAATGGGAGACATTATAAAGTGCTAAGTATACCACTTTAACTTAGAGTAAACCAAATAGGTTAAAGAATACTTAGGAGTTAAAATGATTATGAATGAGCACTTACTATTATTGAAATACATAAACTTATGAACATGAAACACATATCAAATTACAGATCTTTGAGTTGATTTTGAGTTTATATACGCGAGCGCGCATTTCAAGAGAACACTGATTCTAAGGACTTCAGGTGAGTTCTCATAACCTCCTTTTCTTTAAACTGTTTTAGTTTTAAAACCCGGAGGTGAAACATGTATACCAAATTAAATATTATTTGATAACACAAGGTTAATACCTGTTTATCAATATGATATTCACATTTGAAATTATCATTATTATGGGATTATCTCTTATTATTTTATATCCATGTAAACATTGTTATTGACCTAGGTCAATAACAAAGATTACAAGTATTGTCACAAATCCCGAGAATCATCGCTCTTAACTTCGGTTAATAGCTTTGACATCGTGTATTGTCACGTGGATGGTTTCCACATCTGTGAAGCATTGCCTTTGACTTCGGTTATTTGCTTTGGCTTCATGTATTGTCACGTGGTTAGCGACCACTCCATGAATCATGTATTTAACTTATGTTAATTACAAGATGATCATGTATAGTCACGAACATTGATTGAGAATATGATTGATTGAGTTGGGTTGATTTGTTGTGGATTGATTGCCTATATTTGATTATGATTATTTGTGATTGGCTATGATTGATTTGGTTATGTGGTTATGTGATTGTGTATGTGTTTAGTTGTTGAATTGATGGATGTGTGTTGGATTATCTCATACAGGTATTCATATGGATTTTCTCAAGAAGATCATAAGTTTTATAACCGTTTTAAACAAAGCATTTTATAAAACCATTTTAAGCATAAACTTTCAAACGCATTTTTACTAAAACATTTTTTAAATATAAAAACTTATGATTACTCACCAACTACTTTTGTAGTTGACACTTGATTTTCTTACATGTTTCAGGTGATGGAGACAAGTAGGATGAAGAGAATGATCTCTTCTATTTTTGACATCATCATCATATAGGATTCTTGGACTTAGTTAATTAACTAAATTTCTGGCGTTTAGAGTTTAGTTAGTTTAACTAAATCTTTTGTGTATTTGATGTAATTGATTCATGATGAACATGATTTTTGTGTAATTATTGTGGTTGATTAAATGATATATGATGATATGATTTTAGATGCCCATGAGCTTTTGAACAATCTACACATCCCTCGTGGCATCCCGATGATTCCGCCGTCGGTCGGGGTGTTACACCATATCTCTTGTAATTCCCCATAATAAAATCTTTGTCTTGTGGTTGCAACTTCTTTGGATATGTGCAGATCTATTGCCTCAACACTGACCCCACTGTTTTGGTAAACTCTGCCATCATTACTTTTTGTATGAAATGTATAGCCATTGATGTTATATGCATCGTATTTCACTACGGTGGCGCGTGGTCCATATGAAATCCACCTTACGGTTTCTGATACACTTTCTTTGGAGATCGCTAACTCTCTCTCAACCTTAATTTGATTACATGTACACATGATCAGCTTCAAATAGAAGGAACAAGAAACAAAATATATATTGGGATACTTTTAATGTTGGTGTTTATCAAATATATGCAGTAAGCAATAAGTGTAAATTAGCTACACTATAGTACTGATCAGATTGAAAAATGATGTTGAAAGTGTTGAGAATTAACATATATAGACTTATTATTTGCAAGGTTGTGGTACCAACTTTTTATAACATATACATAATTCAATAAATAACATACGATTAAATACCTCTTCGCGTAACCACGTAGCAAAAGATATATTGTGGTCATTCTCTAGCAAAGCTATTCTTTTACCCGGGTTTTCTGATTGTAAAACCTGCTTGTGTCGCCTGAAACATGTCTTTGGTTATTATATTTGATAGAACAATTTAAGTAACGAAAGAGACATGTGTTAGTTATACTTACTCGATATACGGTACAATTTCATCTGTATTCTGTATTACATACAAATGTGCTTTGTGAAAGACTTTTGCAGAAACTTCACTTGGTTTGCCGGCTGACAGTGGCTTTCCTTCCTTATTTTCATCAGTTTCATGTCTATCATGTGGGATACCAATAGTTTTCATGGATTTATGATATTCGCTGAAAAACTCTATTGTTTCTTCTGCAATAGTCTCCTCAGCAATGCATCCCTCAGGTCTATTTCTGTTTCGCACATGTCCTTTAATAACCTTCATACATCTTTCGAAGGGATACATCCACCGAAAGCATACGAGACCACATAACTTTACCTCCCTAGTTATGTGCACAGTCAAATGTACCATAATATCAAAAAATGACGGAGGAAAGAACTTTTCGAGTAGGCACAGTGTAACACAAAGTTCTTCTTGCATCTTATCTAGCTCTTCTAATATGATTTCTTTGCTACATATCAATTTAAAGAAAAAGCAAAACCTGATAATAGCATATCGTGTGGGTTGGTGCATGATTGAACGTATTGCAATGGGTAAAAACTCTTGCATTAGCATGTGATAGTCATGCGATTTAAGTCCGATAAGTTTCCTATCCTTTAGGCTGACCAAACAAGAGAAGTTTGAACAATAGCCTTGTGGTACCCTGATGTTGTATAACGTTTCACAAAAGATGTCTTTTTCAGCATTCGTTAATGTGTAACCTGCTGGAGGTAATGTTGTTTTGTCTTCTTCTTGCCTAGCAAACAACTCTGGGTTTACCCCCATCTCTGCCAGATCCAATCGAGCATTCACTCCATCTTTCGTCTTTCCAGGAACATTTAGCAAAGTTCCGACTAGACTCTCAGCAACATTCTTTTCTATATGCATGAAATCAATACAATGTTGAACAGAATTATGCCTCCAATAGCTAAGCTTTCGATACCAAATGTTGAATTTCTTCCAATACGCATCGTTTTCTTCATTTACTTTGCCTGAACTACCATCTTCTTCTGTTGTTTTTCTTTTCTTCTTCTTGATCTTCCCACCTCTGCCTCTCGTATCTTCTGATGCATTATTGGTTGTTCGTTTTCCTTTTCCCCACTTATTTTCAATATGTTGTACCTCGTTGTATATTTGTTCCCCAGTTATTGGATTTGGAGATAGGCGAAATTCTTGTTGTCCATTAAACGCCTTCTTTTGCTTTCTGAACGGATGATTATATGGTAGATATCGTCTGTGACCAATATAACTCTGCTTGGATGAGGCAGAAAGTCTAACACAGTTTGTATCTTTCCCACATACCACACAACCTTTGAATCCACTGCATGGGCAGCCACATAATGTACCAAGTGCAGGGTAATCATTTATTGTCCACAACACAACGGCACGTAGATCAAATTATCTTTTGTAGAAGCATCGTATGTATCAACCCCTTCATCGAATAACCGTTTCAGATCATCAACCAATGGTTCTAAAAAAACATCGATATCATTTCCCGGGTATCCCGATATTAATACCGAAAGCATGATAAACTTTCTTTCATACACAACCATGGAGGAAGGTTGAATATGACTGTTAAAACTGGCCATACACTGTGATGCCTATTTCCTCTATTTACGTCAACCCCGTCTGCCGATATTCCTAGCCGTAGATTTCTTGGATCTTTAGCAAAATCTGGGTATTTTTCATCAATGGTACGCCATGCCTCTGAATATGCAGGGTGACGTAAAACACCATCTGTTTTCCTTCTTGTCGCGTGCCATCTTAAATCGTCTGATATACTGTCTATCTTAAAGAGTCGTTGCAGTCTTGGTATAACTGGAAAGTACCACATTACCTTTGCTGGAATGTTTTCGTACACTTTATTTGTCTTGTTATCCACCCTCCATCTTGTTGTACCACAAGTTCGACACACGGTCAATTCCTTGTCCTCCTTCCAGTAAAGTTGGCAGTTGTTGATACATACATGTATCTTTTTGTATCCTGATCCCATCAATTTCATAATCTTTTTGGCCTCATAAGTGTTTTCCACCAATTCATTACCATCAGGTAGCATCTTTTTTAACAATGCTAGTAATTCATTAAAAAACTTATCAGAACATCCGTACTTACCCTTCAAGTTGAGTAGTTTAACTATTGCAGACAACTTTGTGAAGTCAGGACATCCTTTGTAAAGTGGCTTCTCTGCGTCTAATAATAGTTGTTGAAACTTGACATGGTCATCCTCATCAAAATTATCTTTTGTAGAATTCACCATTTCTACTGTATCTGGGCCATCTGTTGGAATTTCTGAAGCAAAATAGCATTAACAGGTGTTGGGGCACTTATTGATGGCTCATAGTTTTCTCCATGTTTAATCCAGTTTGTGTAGTTTAGATCAATGCCATTGCTGAATAAATGGAGATGCACTTCCTCCACCGTATGATCTATGTGATTTAAACAATTGGTACAAGGACATGGCATTGTAAGATGTTGTTTATTACCTCGTGGGTCGATGTTACTCGTCTTCTGCAAGTTGTGTACTGCATAATCAATAAACGTTGCTACTCCATCTATATAAGGTTTCTTGATCCTATTTGTTCCCATCCAAGACTTGTCCATGTTTAATAATAATGGATTGTTTAGGGTATAATTTCACTGCAATTTAGAAAAAAAAATGTAGTGAAAAAAAATCAAGAAAAATCAGAAAATCCGGAAAAAACGGGTCCAGTCGGGGTTTCGACTTTTTGGATCGATTGGAGGGAAAAAGAAATATAAATAAATAACAATCATGTTTATACCTAATCTTTGTAGTGTGATGCGTGAGAAACCAATACACAAGCAAATGAGAATTGTTTGGGTGTTGAAATCCATGAACAGCAGGAAAAGTGGGGCTGGGGAACACGCTACTTCTGTTGGTCGAAAGGTTTTGTGTGGCTAGGTTTCAGTTTATGATTTTATATCAAGTTAAATTTTGGCTAATTTGCAAGCTTAGTCCCCTAATTAACTCGAGTATTAAATGTTTTAATCACAAAACTAACACCAAAGACTCATCGTGACCTCTCAACGGCAATCACGTTGTGTTCGTCGCATCGTGATCCCCGGTATTCGTCATGGTGAGTAATACTCGGCACGATCAGCCCATCATTTATTGCACGGCGGTGTTCACGCCTCACGAATCACGAATGTACAGCGGTGTTCACGCTTCACAATTCGCTTAATGCACGGCGGTGTTCACGCCTCCCGAATATTTCATTTCCCACCAATTCCCCTGAAAAATCTACTTGATCCCTCCAAATGTCATTCACTTCCCCAAATTTTTCATTCCTTAAACTTTTGCATCAGAGCCTTTTCTTCCAAAAGGTAGCATCGCTTGAAGTATTCTTGATTTGTATAGGTTCGTCTTTCGTGCGGCATTTACTTGTTATGCATCGTACTTACTAGCATCTTTATTATTTGGTTTTTTAACTGGTAAATGTTGTAGGTTTGGAATCCTAAAACTGATTTTCAATTCAGTATCATGGAAACTGAAGTCGCTATTCAACATCCTTTGGTTGCTGATTATTTTAATAATGATCTTATTGAATATGAATCAGAGGGTTATATTTACGATGAGTTGGATGGTAATCAGAATTCAGACAGGAACCTAGTTAAGAGGGGCATAACTAGGTTATCGAAGTTTCGCATTTGTTATGGGAAACCTGGTGGAATAAAACTGAGAGTAACCTTCGATGCGTTACATAGGATAACAGGGCCAAACAGAGCGTTGTTTTCTAGTTTTTTGGGAGACCTGGTTCGTGAGCATGTAGGTTTGAAGATTCAATCATGGAAGAAGGTGGGTTCAGAATCAAAAGATAAACTATGGGAAGAAATCAAGGTACAATTTATTTACTGAAATTCTATGTTAAATTGACTGCTATTTGTGTAGTTTTTGTGCAGTTTTTGAGGTGTTTTTGACAACAAATTGCTGCAGTATTTGTGTAGATTTTGTGCAGTTTTTGACAGCATGTTATATACATATTGTGATTCTTGATTGTCTTGTATGTTATGTGTGATTTTGCTGTTGTTTTTGTGCAGTTTTGTGAACTGTTTTTGTGCTGTTTTTTAGAGCTGTTTTGCTGCAGTTTTTGTTCGGTTTTTTAGAGCTGTTTTGCTGCAACATTATGTTACTTTTTGCAGCGATATTTTGATGTTGACGAGACAGTCAGAAAGCTAGTAATGCATCGTCTTGGTGAACTACTAAGGAATTTCAGAAGGAAATTGAGACAAACATACATATTGCCCAACCAAAACACACCTTCAAAACTAAATGAAGTCCCGAAAAAGTATAGTGCAATTGTCAAAGAATCAGAATGGGTCGCTTTTGTAAATCATACGAGCACCGAGGAATACCAGGTTATAATTAGTCTTTTTTATTTGAATCCATATATCTTTCATAATAATCTATTGGCATCTAAATGCCTTATGCTTTTGTGTTGTAAGGGGAAGTCGGTTGCAACAAAAATGGCGCGTTCCAAGTGTCTTTATCATCATACAATGGGACGAGGTGGATACGTACACGTGAAAGAGAAAATGGTAAGACTGCATAATGTTTGTTAATTAATTGCAACTAATTTTCAATTATTTCATACTTCATTTATAAAAAATATGATTTCTTTGCAAATGTAAAATCATGGTGAAGGAGTTTAAATAAATATAGGGGTGTCCATAACTGTCCAAATCAAAGTAATTCAGCCTTAGAGTCAAATTCATATTTTCTAACAGAAGCAACTAAAGTTATATCATCATTCTTACGGGTCTGTGACTAGACAGCATGGGTAATAATGGGTTGGGTTATTTGTTGCTGCGATAAAAATAAGGAAACAATAGCTGCTGCAGTTGGACAATAGGTCCAACAAGTCGGTGCTGTGATCTGACCGTTTCAGTATTTTGATTCATATTTAGTAATAAGATCATTTTACTTATTTTCCATGCCTATCTGATTAACCTATGACTGCTTAAATGTACGATTTTTATGTTTAACAGATCAAAAATAAAGAAATTGAGGCAGATGAAGAACCCCGCGTGCTTTAATGTGGTTGAAAGGAAGGCAAAACAAAGCCGGTGATTTTCTGAATGATGAAACCAGATTAGCTGTAGACAAACTTGTAAGTTTGACTGTAAATATTATTACTTTATGTTTGTGTTCGTATATAAACTCATTTCCCATATTTTGTGTGTAGAAAGAAACTGATGAAAAGATAAATGAAGCAACCTTGACGGTTGATCAGGGCACTGATGCCATGACAATTGTTTTTGGTAAGGAAAAGGGAGTTTATGCAAGAGGAGTAGGAAGTGGAGTGACATACAAAAAGTATTTTAACCTTCCTCAAAAAAAACAAGCATCTGATGAAAGACTTGCATTACTTCAAAGTCAACTTGATAATGAGAGACGCGAGCGTCAGGAGAAAGAAGCCGTAATCATGAATTTGTCAAACGAGGTGGCACAAACAAAGGGAATGATTACTCAACTGATGAGTCAATTGGCTGCACAAGGGGTGAAATTACCTTTATTGTCAACTCAAGTGACAGCATCAAATGTAATACATTTATTGTAACTTTGCCAACATTTTCATTTCCTATTTGCTAACAAATGCATTTCTTAATTTATATTGCAGGTGGACGTTAATCCTAAAAATAGCAGTACTGATCAGGAGGGCAGATCACCGTTAAATGAGGTTGGATGTAAGAAGGATGCGAGCAATCAGAAGTCTAATGGCGTTGCACCTTCAGAAAATGAAATGGACACAACAGTATATGACTTAGCCGCAAACTACTCAAATTCTTTTACATTTGAATTACATTGAATTTTATGTTGTTCCTGTGAATTTTTATATTTTACATACATGACTTATTTACTGTGTTTTATTTATATATAGGAAATTCATAACTCTGTTGGTTCTCATAACCGTCCTGAATCACTACCATTGACACCACAAGTATGTATTACAACATGTTCTTATTTTCTTTACTTTAATTAAATTCTTATGCATATATGAAAAAATCAATATGTTTTAGGAATATAAGTGTAGCCTGTGGCACATAAAGAGATCAACTATTATTGCAAAGGGTACCGTGTACAAGTCCGATGGAAAACAAATGCTTCATGGAAACCGACTCCCAAATGATTGTTATAAAGTGTCAATTGACGAATCGTTAGTGGATGCAGCATGCATACCGGACGCACAAATTAATCCTTTCAAAACAGTTAAGGATGCATTAGGTACTTTTGTTGCTTGGCCAAAGAATCAAGTGATTTTTCATGAAAAGGTAAATAAATGTGTTTTATAAATATATTCATATTGAATTCAATGTTTGATACATTTGACTTTTGTTTCATATAGGTTACACCACCAACTTCCATAACAAATGTTGTTGAGAACAAAACTTCACCTAAATTACAAAAGAAGCGCAAGTTTGTCTCTCATTACATGCTAAAGCAAGCGAAAGCAAAGTTGAAGAGTCAAAAGTCTTTATATTAGTGATTTTTAATTGTATGGTTCAACTTTCAAGCATAATTGTTATTTTAACATTTTTTATGACAATATTTACTTTTATATTTCCTTCATTTATTTATATTCCATTTTTCTATTTACTACTTTCTTTATATATATATATATATATATATATATTGTTACACAAATTATTTATTTTTTAAATGTGAATAAAAGATCCGCTCACATAATATGGTTACACATTTAACACAATCGTTGTGTGACTAAATCATCGCAACGGCCACACATATTATATATTCGTGTGACCAAAGGACGGGCAACAGTCACACATAATACACATTTACTTACTTTAAAAACATACGGTCACACTTATTAACCCTTTTGGCCACACTTTTAATAATTATGTGTGACTAACTCACCAAAAAAATATCTGTTGTGTGACTAAATCATCGCAACGGCAACACATATTATATATTCGTGTTATCAAAGGACGACAACAGTCACACATAATACACATTTACTTACTTTAAAAAACATACGGTCACACTTATTAACCCTTTTGGCCACACTTTTAATAATTATGTGTGACTAAATCACCAAATAAAATATTTGTTGTGTGACTAAATCATCGCAACGACCACACATATTATATATTCGTGTGACCAAAGGACGGGCAACAGTCACACATAATACACATATACTTGCCTTAAAAACATACGGTCACACTTATTAACCCTTTTGGCCACACTTTTAATAATTATGTGTGACTAAATCACCAAAAAAAATATTTGTTGTGTGACTAAGTCATCGCAACGGCCACACATATTATATATTCGTGTGACCAAAGGACGGGCAACAATCACACTTAATACACATTACTTACTTTAAAAAACATACGGTCACACTTATTAACTCTTTTGGCCACACTTTTAATAATTATGTGTGACTAAATCACCACAAAAAAATATTTGTTGTGTGACTAAATCATAGCAACGCCCACACATATTATATATTCGTGTGACCAAAGGACGGCAACAGTCACACATAATAAACATTACTTACTTTAAAAAACATACGGTCACACTTATTGACCCTTTTGGCCACACTTTTAATAATTATGTGTGACTAAATCACAAAAAAAAATATTTGTTGGGTGACTAAATCATCGCAACGGCCACACATATTATATATTCGTGTGACCAAAGGACGGCAACAGTCACACATAATACACATTTACTTACTTTAAAACACATACGGTCACACTTATTAACCCTTTTGGCCACACTTTAAAATAGATACGGCCACTAAGTTTCTAATGTGACCGTATGTACCCTATGGTCACTCGACCTTTGGTCACACCTACCTTAAAAAACCAAGCGTGACTATATGTATATCGTCACACTTTTTTGGTGTGACCAAAGCCAGTTTTTGTACTAGTGAGTGTTCGATTGAATGGAGCCCGAGCGAAGGGGGTCTTGGCGGTATGGGGGCTAGTTCGGGCGAAAGGACCCAGTCGACTAGAATCCTGTGCCATTCGGCCGAATGGGGTGGACTGATGCTCATTCGTCGAGCTAGGAGTACTCCATTCAGGTCTTTGAACTTAGCACCCATGGCAGCCTATCTTTGAAGTGGGTTGGCCGGTATCAAGAAGGGTTCAAACTAGGGTTTTCAAAACCCCAAAATCGAGCATAAATTCGTGGATTTACCTCAAATTGGTTGGATCCAAGCTCAGATCCTTTGTACTTTCGTGATCTACAAGTGATAGTGGTTGTTTTGACACCAAGATCTCGAGTTTTCGTGGAGAAATGGAGGAGCTATGGTGGTGAGCTTCTAGAGAGAAAAAGTAAAGAGAGAGGAGAACGAAAATGAGGATAAATTCTGGTTGGTGGTGGTGGTTGTGGAATTAATTGCCACATTAAATGGGTTAGAAATACCAGGTTATGTTCGGGTTCGTTCGGTTCCGCTCGGTTTTGCGTAAAAAAACGTCGGATTTCCTTCATTTTCGTCACGAAACGTCTCGGTTTTAAAAGCAAAGTTTTTAAATTTATTCCTAGTAAATTAACTAAATATCTTTCATTTATTTTAAAATTTTGAAAACATTTAATTTACTGTTTAAATCGAATCGTATAGTCGTCGCGCGTATTCGTTCGAATCGTCACCCGTACGAATACGACGATAACTACACTTTTCAATATGGTTTTCTAATTACTGGACATCATTCAGAACGTTAAACTTTCAGATTTATTCATACAGATCGTAACCTATACGAATAATCCGTCCATTTAACATTCTTGTAACGACGTCCATTATTATTTTGTTCTGTAAAGCCTCACATACGTTTATACATAATAGAATCCATACTAACAATCACATGATGGTACTGTATTGCCAGCTAATTATCTGACTGATGAACCATGATTCTGAGTTATGTTTCTGAAATGATTCTGAATATGTTTTATGATAACATGTTATGATAATGATATATGAACAACAACTGAAATGTGTACCTGATTTACTATTCATGTTACTGTTGAGACCACTGTTCTGGTAACGTTTTTGGCACTGATGTTACAACTTTTGACCATACAGAGCCTCGAATGGTGCGCATCCGATGCTACTATGGTAACTGTTGTTGTAGGAGAATTCGATCTGTGGCAAATGAGAGTCCCAATTTCCACCGAAATCCAAAACACATGTCCTCAACATGTCCTCTAGGGTCTATATCGTACGTTCGCTTTAACCTTCCGTTTGTGGATGGTAGGCTGTACTCAGATTTAAGTGTCTCCCTAGAGATTTCTGCAATGATTTCCAGAACCTTGATGTGAATCTGTTGTCTCTATCCGAAATGATAAACAATGGTACACCGTGACGTACCACTATCTCATTGATGTACAGTCTTGCCAGTTTATCCATCGTGAAGGTCTCACGCATTGGCAAGAAGTGAGCAGATTTGGTTAATCGATCGATGATAACCCAAATTGTATCGTGACCACTAGAAGTGCGGGGTAGTTTGGTAATGAAATCCATAGGTATTCGTTCCCACTTCTAGAGCGGAATTTCAGGCTGTTCGAGTAAACCTGACGGCTTCTGGTATTCCGCCTTTACCTTTGCACACGTAAGGCATCGACCGACGTACTCGGCTATGTCTTTCTTCATTCCCGGCCACCAATAAAATCCCCGTAAGTGTTGGTACATTTTAGCGGCGCCTGGATGCACTGAGTACTTGGTCTTGTGTGCTTCATCAAAGATGAGTTTTCTCAATTCCTCTACTGCAGGAATCCATACACGATCCTGATAGTAGATGACTCCATCTGGTTTTGTTTGGAATTGTCGTTCTGCTCCATAATCAAGTTCCTTCTTCAGATTTCCTCGTTCAACTGATTCCTGTTGTGCCTGAATAATCTTGTCGCATAGCCTTGTCTGCACAGTCATCCCCATTGCTCTGACGCGCGAGGGTTTGACCCGTTCCTTCCGGCTCAAGGCATCAGCTACAACGTTTGCCTTGCCCGGATGGTACTTGATCACACAATCGTAATCATTCAGAAGCTCAACCCAACGTCGCTGTCGCATATTGAGTTCCTTCTGATCAAAGATATGCTGCAGACTCTTGTGATCAGTGAATATGGTACACTTAATGCCATATAAGTAATGTCTCCAGATCTTCAGCCCGAAGACTACTGCTCCCAGTTCTAGATCATGAGTAGTGTAGTTCTTCTCATGAATCTTTAACTGTCTTGATGCGTACACGATAACTTTGTCCTGCTGCATCAACACACAATCAAGTCCCTAATGGGAAGCATCACAATTTACTACAGAGTCATCACAGCCTTCTGGGAGAGATAAGTTTGGAGCATCACATAACTTCTGTTTCAGTGTCTGGAAAGCATCTTCTTGTTTCTGCTACCAAACAACGGTTCACTTTTTTGAGTTAACTTGGTGAGAGGCAAAGCTATCTTAGAAAAGTTTGAGATAAACCTTCTATAATAACCTGTTAGTCCCAGAAAAGACCGTATCTCCGTCGGTGTCTTCGGAGTATCCCAGTTCTTGATCGCTTCGATCTTGGCAGGGTCTACATGTATTCCTTCACTATTGACTACATGACCCAAAAACTGAACTTCTTGTAGCCAAAATTCACACTTAGAAAATTTAGCATATAGTTGTTCTTTCTTCAACAACTCCAAGATCTTCCTAAGATCTTGCTCGTGTTCTGCCTTGCTTTTGGAATAAATCAGTATGTCGTCAATAAAGACAATGAAAAACTGATCCAGATACGGCTTGCACACTCGGTTCATGAGATCCATGAAAACTTCAGGTGCATTTGTCAATCCGAAAGGCATCACCGTAAACTCGTAATGCCCATATCTGGTTCGGAACGCCGTCTTTGGTATGTCTTCGTCTTGAACTCTAAGTTGATGATATCCGGACCGTAAGTCGATCTTTGAGAAGTACAGTGCTCCTTGTAGTTGGTCAAACAAATCATCAATCCTCGGTAATGGAATCCGATTCTTGATAGTTAATTTGTTCAGTTCTCTGTAATCTATGCACATTCGAAAGGATCCATCCTTCTTCTTTACGAACAAAAATGGATCTCCCCATGGTGAGTAGCTCGGTCTGATGAAACCTTTATCAAGTAGCTCCTGTAGTTGATTCGGCAATTCTTGCATCTCTGAAGGTGCTAACCTGTAAGGAGATTTAGCAACAGGAGTTGCTCCAAGAACTAAGTCGATACGAAACTCTACCGGTCACGCAGGCGGCAAACCTGGTAGGTCGTCAGGAAACACTTCTGGATATTCTTTCACTACCGGTACGTCTGGAATCTTTTTCTTGTCCTTCTCTTTCTCCACCACATGAGCCAGAAGAGCTACACACTGCTTCTGTAAACACTTACGCGCCTTTATGCAAGATATGATTTTGACACTCTGTTTTGCTTGATCCCCTCGGACTTCCAATACACGATCATTTCTCACTGGAACTCGAAGTAGCTTTTCAGAACAGGTGACTTCCACTCTATTGAGAGATAGCCGATCCATTCCAACGATGATGTCGAAACTACCCAACTCCATCGGTATCAAATCGATGGTGAATGTATGACCATTAAGTGTTAGTGGGCAGTTCCTATATACTGTGCTAACTGTGATCCATTTCCCGTTAGCTACTTCTATGATGTAAGGGGAATCTAAAAGTTCCTCAATAGAAATTAGTTGGCATGCAAAATCGATAGAGATAAAACTTTGATCCGCACCAGTGTCAAACAGAGTAGATGCATAAAATTCATTTAAGAGAAATGTACCGGTGACCATGTTCGGGTCTTGGTGTGCAGCTGGAGCTCCTATTGCAAAAGCTCTTCCACAGGGTGCTTGAACTGCCAGTTGTGCTTTCTTTGGGTAGTTCTTGGAAAAGTAACCAATTTCACCACAGTTATAGCATCCACCATTGTTCTGGTTCTGGTTGTTGGGTGGAGGGAGAGCTAAAGCAACATTGTTGACTGCTTGATTTGGTGTCATCCTGTATTGTTGGACCCAATGGCCCTTTCTTCCACATCCCATGCAGTGACGGTAGGGATTGTTAGAAGCATGATGATACTGGCACTTAGCACACAGAGGATGTGGGCCAGTATATCGTTTCTTGTGGAGGTTCTGCGGTACAACAGCTACTTGATTTAGTGGGGTAGCCATTGTGTAGTTCTTTATAGCCTTCTGCTTCTTCTTTGGATGATGGTGGGGTTTCTTGGAGGATTCTTCCTTGTGCTTCCCGGAGTCAGCCTCTTTCTTCAAAGTTCCAGAGGCTACCATCAAATCCGTGAGTTTCCCTGACAGACTCACAGCAGACTCTAAGGTGACAGGGTTTGCTGAAATAACTAAACCCTGTATTCAGGCGGTGAGTCCACCCACATATCTGTCAATCCTCTTCTCCAGTGTTGGTACCATGTCTGGCACCAATGCTACAAACTCATGATAGCGGGTAGTGTACCCCAAATGATCAGCTCCCTTCATCACATGATTGGACAGCTCAGTCTCCATCCTTTGTAGCTCATTCATAGGACAGAATTCAGTTCTCAGTAGGGTCTTGAACTCTTCCCACGACATTGACATAGCTTCTTCTCTTCCTCTAGCTTGAATCTGCGAGTTCCATCAAGTTAAGGCTCGCTTGCTGAATGTTCCAGCAGAGTAATGAACCTTGTGATGCTCTGGACAACTGCAGAGGTCCAGAGTAGCCTCAATCTTCTATATCCAATGGATTAATCCAACAGCTCCCTCAATACCGCTGAAACTCGGTGGTTTACATACCACAAATAACTTGTAGGAGTAGTTTGAAGCACTACCAGTATTCCCACTGGCTTCTCCCGATGAATTCCCAGAGTTGTTGTTCTCGTTCCAAATATGGTTGATCGTATCCGGGATAACCTCTTTCAGCTTATTAGTCAGCTGACTGCTTAGTAGGGTTGCCTAAGCAACAGTAGCTGGATCCAGATTCGCATTTGTGTTCGGGTCAACAGGTTGAGTGTGTGGGGGAGGAGGTGCAGGAGGAGGTGGCGGTGGTGGTGGAGGCATAAGAGGAGGTGGTCTTGTCGACGGCATTTTGATCACAACCAATAGAATATCGGTTAGTGCAATGATCGAATGTAGAAGACAAAATGCAAATAATTCCTAAGTCTTATCTTCTCTACAAGAAGGGTCCCTAGGTTATAGTCTTGGCCAAACCGTTTAAATAAATGACCTATATTTCTCTATAACCATGGCTCTGATACCAATCTATCACACCCCGAGCTGGCGGGCCGAATCGTATGTCCCATCGGGCGGAAAGGCCTCGAGGCGTGATATCGGGAATGATAATCGTGATGATCAGATTGTTTACAATGCACATGATATATAATGAGAAACTGCTACATGAAAATAGAATTACAAAGTTAAATTACATCAGTTTTGTTCATAATTTAACAATGTAAATCTACTATCAACATCATAATTCTTCTATCTTGTATCTGCACAAGATATACAAAATAATCTATAAAATGATATTCAAAATATGCAGGTCCAAAATACTAGGTCCTCTATCTGGCATCCTAGTCCAAAAGCAATAACTTCTTACTTAGACATGTTCGTTACCTGATAAGTCATGCAAAAAGATCAAGTCAACACATGGTTGGTGAGTTCATATAGTGTTATTTAAAAATGAATTTGAATAAACCGTTCGAATGACAACCTTAACCTCACCACTAACCACATATACCATCTAGTTCAACATGCTTATATATAGGGCATATCTAGGGTCGAACTTACCGCCCGCCCAGCCACCGTCCCACCACTTACCAAACCACATGATATATTGTTCCTGATGATAATTAAGCATTTCATCCCGTACCTTTAATTCACAACGTTTGAATAACCTGAAAGTCTGTTTACCTTGATCACCCGGAATGACAACCTTAACCTCATCAACAACCACCTATGTTATCCAATCAAGTATGCTTATATATAGGGCATATGTAGGGTCGAACTTACCGCCCGCCCAGCCACAATCCCACCACATACCAGACTGCTTAACATATTGTTGTTAATGATAATCAAGCGTTTCATTTCATACCATCGTCATATTAGATTTTGAGTTCCACAAATTAAAATACTACTGATTTCTTGAGTTCATCAAGTATTCATGATCAACCATAGAATTTGTAGAAACATGATATTAAATGCTTAATTAAATGAATAATTAATCATTTAAATACAACTAAGACATGATTATTGAGCCTTATTTGACTCAATCAATTAGACTTAGTTGTTGTTGATGTCCAGATTGTATCGTCTCACACGTGGCCCATATCAGGCTTGACCCAAATGAGTCTACCCGTATGTGTCGGGACTTTCATGATGTGCCCATATCAGCTTGACCTTCAGGTCTACTGTACATGTCGGGACTTTAGGATATCCTTTGATTTTGATTGTCTTTGTTATCTTGAATTCATTTGATCGTTTGATTTATGCCCATATAGCTTGACTATAAAAGTCTACTATTTATGCCGGGACTTTCCGTGTGTTAACACGTGGTCTCGATCTGCATACAACTGACATCCACCTTGAATTGTTCGTTATTGATTCCATAAGTTCTTTGATTCACACAAGGATATGATTTCATTGATTATGATCCCTAGAATTCCATAGCTACAACACCGAGTTTAGATTCTTTGAATTTGATCCTTAGTATTCTTGAACACACATTGTATTTAGATTCTTTGGATTTGATCTTTGGTTTTAGTTTTCTTGATCACATACAGACTTTAGATTCTTTGATTTAGAACTTTGATAGAATAATTGTTTGATTTAGAATTATTGTCTTACTCATAAAGAGTAATTAATTAATTCATTAAGTACATGAGTATATAATTTACCTAGACATGTGTCTAGGATACATTTAAATATATAAAACATACAAGAAGTAAAAGCATTTACGTAAAATATATTTTAAAGAAAAAGGTTTATGCATGCTTCTCAGCCCCGCGTTTGAAAACAAAATGTTTAGAAAAAGGGGCAATGAACTCACCTGTGTTGATAAAAAATTGAACCACAACAATTATGCGTGCTCGTTACTTGTAGACTATGTATCTTCAGTACCTGAGTTGTTTTAAGAGGTTTCGAACAATATAAGTATTTATAATAGACGTATCTAGGGTTTTGGTCTCGGTGTGCAACTACGTGTCCTATGTTACTAATGTGTTTCTATGTCTCTCTAGGTATTCTAAATGTATTACCCGTTCATAAACCCCTATCCCGTAGCTAACCATAACTAAACCTTACTTACATAAGGTCTAGTTATATACATTTATAGTCTTTTTAGGAAAAACATCTTTAATAAAACTTATTTTAGGTTAAATCTTTTAAGTTTAAAATTGTTTAATTTATTTTAAAGAAATTTATAAATCATTTACCTTTTATTAAAACATAAGTCATTTTAAGAAAATATAACTTGACATGATTAGACTTAGGTTAATCTCATTCGATTAACGTTAAGCCAGTTACTAGATCTTGATTTTCCCAAGGTTCTTTGATCGCTCATGTGTATAACCCATCCTAGATAGTTCAAGTGAATCATCTAATGTAGTTATATGTTTTCAAGAAATTTCTAAATAATAGTGAAATTAGCACCCATAACCTTAGACTATTGTTTTGATCTTCAATGAATTCTCAATTGTGTTGAACTCAAATGATGTTCAAAACCCATGTTTATATGTCCATATGATTTAAGAAAACTTTGTTCTTGAAAACCATATTCATGATTTCGTTAAATGAGTCCATGCATCTTAGACCAAAGTTACATTCAATAATCCATGATTAAACCTCATTGTCACTTAGAAAATATTAGTATTAAACCCTAATAGTTTTCACCTCCATGCATGCATACCACATAGTCCAACCCATGCACAAGCCCATGTACTACATTCTATGAACCAGCCGAATAAGTCCAATATAAGAATGATATTGTGGCTACACATGCGAATGTATGAAGCTTGGCCGAATGTATGTGATGTACACGGATAGGGCTTGGCCGTATAAGAATGCATGCGAATGAGGGTTTGGACCAAATGGGAGGTTAGACCGAGTGAGGGGTTAGACCGAATGGGAGCCTCGTGCGAATGACACAATCGGCCGTGGCCCTTCGGCCTTGGCATCCTTCAGTCCTGGGCTCCTTCGGCCTTGGCCATGCTGCCACCTGATGATAAGGCCATTCGGCCTTTCGAACATACCCAAGTGCATATCGCTATTTTTGAATTTTGTGACCAACCCAAGAGATGCAAAAATTCCCTAACTCATTCCCAAGGGTTTTAGTGTCGTTTCCCTAAGGTTTGGGTGGCTAGAACCGGTTGGAAGGGTGGTCGAACAAGAGGATTTTAGAAACCCTAAAGCTGTGATATCTAACTTGTTTTTACCTCAAATTGGATGATTCAAAGCTCAATCGGTTGTACTCTCGTGATCTACAGGTTGTAGTGGTCGTTTTGACACCAAGAGGGCTCGATTTGGTGAAGAAGTGGCTAACTTAGAGCTTGTGGTTCTTAGAGAAAGAAAGTAGAGAGAGAAATGAGATTGGGAGGATGAAAATGGTTGGTGGGTGTGGTAATAGCATTGAATGCCATATGAAAGGCTTCAAAATGCCCGGGTGTGTTCTGTCTCGTTCGGTTTCGCTTAGAAACGTTGGTTTTCTTTCGTTTTCGTAACGAAACATCGCAGTTTTAAAAGTAGAATTCGTAAATTTATTTTAGCTGGTAATTCCTAGTAAATTAACTAAATATCTTCCATTTATTTTAAATTTTCTGAAAATATTTAATTTACAGTTTAGATCGAATCGTACAGTCTCGCGTGTATTTGGTCGAATCGTCACCCGTACGAATACGAAGATATCTACACTTTTCGATATGATTTTCTAATTATTGTACATGATTCAGAATGTTAAACTTTCAGACATATTCGTACAGATCGTCTCCTATACGAATAATCTGTCAATTTAGCATTCACGTAATGAAATCCGTTGTTGTTTTGCTCTGTAAATCCTCACATACGTTTGTACATAACATAATCCTATCTAACAATCACATGATGGTTCTGTGTCGTCAGATGATTGTCTTACTGTTGAACCATAGTTCTGAGTTACGCTTCTGCAATGGAATTTAAAATTCCTCTATGATAAGAATCAAATGATAGTGATATACATGTAATACATATAGTTTGTACCTGAATTACTGTTCATGTTATTGTGTAGACCACTGTTCTGGTTACGTTTCCGGCACTGATGTTACAACAGGTGTACCAAGCATCAAATCAGGGAAGAAACAACCAAAATAATTTGCTTTAGATGTGCAAACATTGTGGGAAAATGCATCGAGGAACGTGCCACCGACTGACCGGGGCGTGATTTTAATTTGCACAAGTTGATGATCACGCTTGTAACATTAGTGTCTGAACAGTAGACTTGTGCATTAAGAAAGTACTATAGATACTTGTACAGAAACTGTTTGTATAATATTTTGTGAAAATTCTATGTGAAACATTTATTCAAACAATGTAGAAAATGGACAAACAACACACACCGATACAATACTGATAGGATTACAAATGCTAAACTATGATCTAATAACATATGTGAATGTTAGATAGGATATTATTATGTATAAATGTATGCGAGGAAAACCAAACTAAAACTGTATTAGATGTCGTTGCTGTAATATTAAACTAACAGCGTATTCGTGTGGATGGAAATGTGCACGAATATATTAGTAAGTTTAACATTCTGAATGATATCTGATAATTAGAAAATCAAATCGGAAAGTAAAGTTGTCATCGTGTTCGTTCGGGTGACGCTTAGTACGAATACGCGCAAAAACGATACGATCCAGTGAAACGATAAAAGTAAACGGTTTTGAAATTTTAAAAACAATAAAAAGATATTTAGTTAATTTATTAGGAATTTCCTCCTAAATTAATTTAAAAATGTCCATTTTTATAACGTTACGTAACGTTACGCAAAGTTATGAAAATGACACGTTAAAACGAAAACGAATGAAATTGAACACACCCCTGGCTATAAAAGCCCTAAATTCCTCATCTTCCTCCCCATAATTTCAGATCCACCCTCTCTCATCCTTCAATTTTCGGCCATCACACTCTCTCTCTCTACTCTCTCTACCTTCAAGCCTACTCTACCCCACTCAAGTCTTCACCAAAATCGATGTTCTAGTAGTCAAAACAATCGTAGGAACGAGGAGAACATGAAAGTACAAAGGATTGGGGTCAAAACCGGATCAAACATTCAAGATTTTAGAGAGAAGGTTCGGCATTTGAGGGTTTTCTACTATTTTCAGCTCATGAACTTTGGAACCAGTTCTACCCCATCAAAACGACTAGGCTATGCACGAAAATTGTTTAGGAACTCATGGAACATGTTGGTTTAAGCATTGGAATGATCAAACTTGGCTGGTTTTTTGGAAATCCATTGTTTCGATGGATGAACACACAAATCATTGGTATCGATGACATGATGGGTTCAACTCACAACAAATGTTGATATTACTATGTTCGATGAGTCAAAACCGATGGCATTTGATCGAGGTTACTAGGGTCGATGCCCTCAAAATTTGGGAACTCCCAGGACCATCGATACTAACAATATCGATGGCCTAGGAGCTGAAAAATGGGCCGGTTCTATGGTCTCCAAATGAACACAAAGGACCATCGATGGCCTAGGGGCTGATCAAAGTGGACTCATCGATATTATAGTATCGGCTAAGGGATTGGGAATTCCATCGATATTAAATAAAGTTTGGCCATCGATACTAAGCTAAACCCCTTCTATACTAATGCCTTGATATAGTCCAAGTACATAGAACTTAGAATCAATTTTTAAGGATCGCAAATGAAGCCATGGGGGGGGGGGTGGTGTTAGTTAAACATTGTAGTGTTGAGAAAGGGTTCTTAGGGTTTTATCAATGGGTTAACCGAATTGATTTCCATTGATACTAATGTTTTAGCCAAAAACTAACAAGTTACAATCTACTAACTTAAAAACAAATGTTTCATAAACAACTGATGGTCAAGAGCAAAACAAGAGAATTATGGTTGATAGAATCGGCTAAGGGCTATTGTATGGGATCATGTGTTGCATGAATCTTTAGCCTTCGATATTATCATAACCATTATTGATACTAATTATTGATTATTAAAAGAAATTTAGATTAGTGTCGAGATATTTATTTCAATGATTTACATTGGTTAAGTCCATGTAACAAACATCAAAGAAACTTATAAGGACTTAGTTATACTTGGCCAAGTTAACCTAAGTTCCAATAATTTCAAACTATGCATTCTCATAATTAAACTTAGACTTTTTCAAAATGTACCACTTAATGGTATGTAAAGGAATTTTATAAGATAATATTGACTATATTTACAAAAGGAAATAAGGCTTTATAAAATAAGTAAACTTCTTTATAATTAAGTACACTTTATAACAAACTATATTTTATACTTTAAAATACATCTTTTATACATAAACCTTGCTTGAATAAATTAAGTATTACTTACCTTGGGTAATGTGACAATCCGACTTTTCGAATTAACCTAGTTAACTGAATATAGTGAGATCACAGGCCCAACAAGACAAAAGTAGGCCCAATAAGGCCAAGATAAGCTCAATGAAACCAAGGAAGGCCAATGAGGCCAAAGTAGGCCCAATAAGGCCAAAGTAGGCCCAAAGTAGGCCCAATGAGTCTAGGATAGGCCCAGTTGTATTTAAGAGGCCCAATTGGGTTAATTTAGCCCAACAATGATTTAAGTGACCCAATTAGTGATAATTCGGGATTGTTGATGTAACTTTGTTAATCGAAATGATATGTTATTGATCCAGAATAATCTATAGGAGTTAAGATTAAGCAAAAATCAAGTTCTAAGTGTTTTAATTTCAAGAATTAGTCTACAAGTAGTGATAATAGTCAATTTTGACTCCTAAAAGTCAAAATTCGTCATGTTCAAGGTGGAAACTATGAAATCAATGTTAAATCGAGAAGTTGATCAGATTAAACGGTTATAAATCAGTAAACTGATGATAATGATCATCAATTGCACGTTTAATTTCATGATTAATACCGAATTAAAGTCATGAACCACTCAAAAGTTGTAACCGTAACTTCTCCTTATCAAAACCGTATAATCCAATCATAACACAACAAATTGGAGTTTCAAAACTATTAGTCGGCACCCTTAGAGTATTTTACATATCATAATCGCATCGCAAGAGTCTCGGATCGAAGAATTTGATTTGGTGAAGGCCGAATCTAGGGTTAAAGTTGATCTCTTTCAATTAAGCATCAAAACAAGTAAGTCCTCGTTCCTATACTTTCTAAAAGGGCCGATTAAAAGAATCCCTAACTCAATTGCATCTGAAAATCTCGAATTGATAGTGTTCGATTACTAGGGTTTTAGAACAAATCGGTTTTGGGGGTTTTGATCCTAAGGAGTTTAAAAATAAATTAAAGTATGTAGGTAGTTTCAGAAAGGACCGACTAAGGTTAATCCCAAATCAATTTCGACTAATAACATCGAATTATAGCATTTCGATTTCTAGGGCTCATAGTAGGAGACGATTTGGGGGTTTTGATTCTAAGGAGTTTAAAAATAAAATTAATGATCATGGGAAGTTTCAGAAGGTTTCTATTAAGCTAATCCATATGAGTATTTTGTTTATAGATATCGAATTGAGTGATTTCAAGTTCTAGGGCTTGTAATAAGAACGAAATTGGGGGATTTGATTATAATGAACTCGAAATTCGAATTAATCATCACAGAGGGGTTCGAAAAACACTTTTAAAGGAAAACCCTATGAATTAGTGACTTGACATTAACGAATTTAACCGAATTGGATCGGGGGTTTAGAACGAAAGTTCGAACCTTGTACATGCCATTTTGTTAATTTAAGTCGACTAATCATCAAAATCAAAACCAAGGATAGATTCACATAAATCTGTTGAACCAATGGCCCATGGTTCTAAGATCAATTGGGTTTGAATCGAAGTTGATTTGTGTTCTTAGGTTCGGCCGAGGAAAGAACAAAAGGGAACCGACCACTTTGTGGTTAAAAGATATTCAACCGGGAACCCATTGCGAAATCACAAGTAGATCAACCGGTTTGGCTTGAGTTTGTGGAACGGGAGGTCGCGGGTTCGAACCCGGTCCTGGTCGGTTTTTGACATTTAAAACTATTTTTAATGTTTTAACAATAACTTTTTCATTATAACTCCGATTTAACTCGTTCAAATTTCGTTAGAACCAGAATTCAATTCCGAATGTTTTAGAATAATAAAATTTATATTTTAATCCGAAAACGAAATCGCGTATAATTACGCTTGTTTGAATAAAATCATTAACGAGGATATGATTTTATTAAACGATTTCAAAGTCACACGTATTTACGTATGCACGTTTCTAACATTCTAACATACGTGTATTGACACGCATGTGATTTCAAGCACAAAACGACAATACGAATAACACTAGGTTATTGTTACAACACAGGTTCTTCGTAAGAGGACTGGCTACACGAGTTTAAGTGCGTTTGATCATTCTGCAACTATCAAAGGTGCGTACACGGCCCCTTTCTTATTTTAACTGTTTTGGGGGAGAAAACATGTGCAACAAAAACATTTTAGATACATATCACTTGCATGAGTTAACTGTTTACATTATATGACAACATAGCATTTAAAAGTCCTTACACACTTCGAACCGTTTAGTTTGCCGTAGCGCAAAGCGTGGTAGTTGGAAATAGATCTATTAGGTTTGACAAACCTCACCTGGTAGATGGGATCTACGCAGGTGTTTGACTGACCAAACACAAATTACTATTGTTTGTGCTAGACAATAGTGGCAAGGCAAAAACATGCTATAGCATGGCAATCGTCAGCTTCGGTGTCGACCACTTATGTAAATAGTATAAATGACTAGCTATCATGACTATGCATGTGTGATTATGTTATCTGCAAACTTGATATTCAAACTGTTGTTTTGAACATTGTAAATACTTAAAACCTGTGTTATGCACCAACCTTTGTGTTGACTTGATTTACATGTTTTCTCAGGACGCTAAGGTGCGCAACAAAGCTGGCATGGACTAGGAGATAGAGTCACATGCATGTTTTACATTTGTATTGTTTGAATTACACATTTGGGGATTTTGTTTTGTAAATTACATGTTACAACTGTTCCTTTGGTTATTGTTTTAAAACGCTTCCGCAATCTTTAAAAACTTTGATGTTTTTGACCAAAGTATGTTTTGAAATTCATATAGAGGTCTTCGTTATGTCTAATGATCTGAGATCCTGGTTTGTCACGTTCCCAAACGGTATGATTCCGTTAGTTGAAAATTGGGGGTGTGACAGGTAAGGGTTTAGAATGTTAAGTCAAATAAGGCTATATAGAATTAAACACTTAGTCACTCATTATAGTAACAAATAGGACACTTAGTCACACAAACACAATATTAATAACTATAATCACTTACGATACAAAACCATAACTAATGAAATCAGGTGTTGAAGTTACCATCTATACAACAGACGAGTGAGCGCATTCTTGGTTCTTACAAGTAGTCTACAGCACAGGTGAATTCATTTGTCCCTTTTAAAAGTATTTTGTTTTACATCGGGACTGAGAAACATGTTAAATGTTTTATATAAATGTTTGTCATGTTTTATAACTTGTTTACTATTGAAATGTATACTTGTTTACAATATTTGTATACAACGCTCTTATGTTTATGCTTGAAACATTATGATTTCATTTATATACTATTATTAAGAAATACTTTCACAAATATATACTTTCTCATACTCAAACTCATACAATACTTACAATACATTTACTCACACAATACTTACAACACTTACAATACTTTCACTTATACAGTACTTACAATACTTACAATACTTATATTCTTACAATAGTTATACTCACACACTAAACTCAGATAAGTGGTTGGTGTGCCCAGGATGGGGCATACACGGATGGGATATGGGTTGGTAAACAAATACATGTGCACATGGTATGAAAAGACTCAATACTTAATGCTCACAAGGACTTTGTAAGACAGACTGATTGGCCTCCGAGCGTTGACATTGGTCAAGACCCACTAGCCATTCAGTATTCTTCGTTTTCAATTCTTATGTTTTGTGATGAGTGGCTAGGATGATTATGGTCCCATTCAGTTGACTGAGTGCCATCTGATGGGAACCCTCTAACTACGCACCGATGCTGAAAGTCACACTCAAGTTGCTTCTATGGATTGGTACTGAATGTCATCGTGTGTGTCTCTTGGAGTCACTCCGTCCTAGTATTCAGTCGTCCACATATGTGAGCTCAAACTTGGTATTCAAACTCTAATTAATTGGAAATCGGTTAATCAGAATTCTTAAAACTATGTTGAATGTGGATTGTGGTAGAGAGTAAAACGCTTAATTATCAGTAACAACAATATCATATGCGGTCTGGTATGTGGTGGGCTAGCAGCTGGGCTGTCGGTAAACTTGACCCTACATATGCCCTGTATATAAGCATACTTGACTGGATAGGATAGGTGTTGTTGGTGAGGCTAAAGTTGTTACTCTAAAAGGTTTGTTGAAATTCATTTTCAAATACAAAATTTTATGAACTCACCAACCATGTGTTGACTCTGTTTTCCTACATGTTTTCTCAGGTGAAGGACATGATTAAGTTAAGATTACATGATGCATACCTGGATGCCTAGATAGAGGACCTAGTAGCTTTTGGAAGCACATATGTTGTTTGTTACTTGTGAATCATTTTTGACATCTTGTACAATTACAAGATAGTAAACACATGATTCTTTTGGATATGTTTACTTAGTTAAATTATCAAACGTGTCAATTGTGATTTAACTTTGTAATCCTAGTTTAATGTTATTGTGCTTCAGTTATTCTCAAATGTTGTGTTATGTGTACAATATGATCATTCCGATTATCACATGATATCGGGGTGTGACATCGCTAGAGAATGTAAAAGTCCAAAGCCTCGAAGAAATGAGAAAAATGAAGTGACTAATGCAACTCTTTATATTGGTGTGAGTTTTTGAATTGACCACTTACAAAGCAGGCAATCCACAAAACAATAATGCATGATCAAGAGAACAAGAGAATAATATGTCATCTCATGACAAAGTATTTTCAAACATGTTTGTCTTTGTTTTATTTGACGAGTCCTAGACCGTTATTTTAAAACACATAGCTTGTTGTTTTATTTAGTCTTATTTGAAACAAGAAACCAATATTTGTTATAATTTTCTTTGTATTGTACAACTTCTCTATTTTATGTTCCCTTTGCTAATTCGCAAATTCGAATTTAAGTAAATATCGAGGACGAAATTTTCCTAAGTGGGGTGGAATTATAATACCCGTATAAATATAACAATAAAATAATTAAATAAAATACTAAATATAATTAAAAAACAAAATATAAATTAAAACTCAATATGGCATCAAAATATGGATTAAGACTCTTTTGTCAAGTTTAATAAATTCCATGTTATAACGAAATTCCATGTGACCACGAAATAATTCCCGAACATTCAAGTTTGTTAACTAATAGATCTAATTTATTGTATGTAAGCTCGATTGTTGTTAACAACTGAATTTAACGAGCTAAATGCTATCCTAACATTATTAAAACATGAACATTTCATTTACCTTGCTTTCGATGAGAACGGACCAGATTAAAAACCATCTTGAGTACAGATTTGAAATTGAAACATGGTACATATCTTTGTTAGTCTAAATCTCTGGAATTCTCACTTTGGGTATGTAACTGAAAAGAATTTAAGTAAAGTATATTTTGGGTCTGAAATAACTAGGATTAACGGAAAGAAAACGATCGTGTGCATTGTGAATTTAAATTCCGGCCTACCATTTCGTTTTCAAATGGCAAATTCTATCGAGTCAATTCTATATTCGAAGTGTCCCATCAAAAGTTTTATTGTGTCGAGTCACTTCTTCTGGGCCTGATTCAGACGATCATACTATATATTTATTCAACACCATTTTGCTCCTAAGAATTCTTAAACAAATAGAACAACATGGAAACCAATCTCCTCTTTCTTAGAAGTTAGAACCATTAGCCATCAAGTTTTCTTTAACCATCAAAGAGTCTGCATGCTATCATCACAAACTTCAATTCTTGATCGATCACCACGACAAACATTTGTAACCAGAAAGAAAACAAGACCAGCATGAGTAACCGACAAACCACAATTTTCGATTTCATCAACAATTAATTGAGTCCTATCGTGTTTACCATCATTCTCTGGCTCGTACTCATACTTCAGTTAAGGTAACTTATGATTATTTGAATCAATTAGTTTCAGTTAAAACGTTCGAATGGTTCAAAGTTGTTTCTTTTTGGCGAATCTTTGGTCTCAAACCGAGCACGTATAATACAGTTGCATTTAATAATGTAAAAATTAAATCAAAACTAACTGTAAATAATGTTTGGATCATAGTCAGAAGAATTGAATATATAGACGTATATGGTTTCACATTGTATACAAGGTCTGCCAAGATTAAACGAAAACTTGTTGTAAACCAGAAAATAATATATATGAAGGCAAAAAACTTAGAAGTACATAATGAAAGAATCAAAGAATTAACAATAAGATGGCTAGTTTGGAAGGTTAAAGCTCATGGATCAGACTAAGAGGTTACGTGTTGAACACCTCTTAGACCCGTTTTTAATATTTTCGAACCATTTTTAAATACTTCTTGAGAATTCACAAGCTCTTATATATATATATATATATATATATATATATATATATAGTATAGGGTTAGGTTAAAAAGGCTTAAAACCTTAAAAAGTGTAGGAAGGAGCCTTAGACTGACACGTGGCAAGGATTAAATTTAAACAAAAAGGACAGTTGTGTAATTTTAACAACTAGCATGCATATTCAAAAAACGAAATCGTAACCATCGTCGCATCATATTCGGAATTGCAATTCATTTCATTTTTAATTTCAATAGAACAACGTAATCTCAATTAATAAGATTAAAACAACGATCTTTCGATGTTTTATGGTTTTGACGTTAATCTATATACGATTACGGTCATTCATATTATAAAGGATTGATGGATCAATCGAATATAAATGATTCGAATACAAACGACGTAGACGGTATGTTTTGTGAATATGCATTGTTTTGATTTTATTAAGTATGTTAATAATAGCGTTTGCGATGTTTTCTGTGTTTTTTTATGTTGATAGGGGTAATGGTGTTTTAAGTTGTTGTTTTTGAGATATGGTGTTTTATGTGAGATTAGTGGATAATTACATCGTAATGGAATATGATGTATAACGATGATTATAAATATGGTGTTTAACATATAGGTATAGAGTTTTTACGAAATGAGGGTGTTTCCTTAAGATGTTTGGATATTTATTTTTGTTTTATAAGTTATGGTGTTTAATTTTGGGAAGTTTGGTGTTTTTTTGCATAAGGTTTGGAAAACTATCATACCAGTGGAATCGAAAGAGTATCAACAGAATCAAGGAAAAAGTTGTACATTCCTGATGTTGAAGATGCGTTTAAGCCAAAGATTTGGTGTTAGTGAATCTACTGAAGGATGAAACATCCTGAGGATTTGGAGTTAGTGAATCTACTGAAGGATGTTTTGAGAGCTATTCGTTCACTTTTTCTAACTGATCGATGATAAAAAAACATCATTTTTAACCAATAACTACATGAAACCAAAATTTTAACTGAAACACCATAAGGAAAATGAAAAAGTGAACATTACTATAACACCAAAACACAAGCAATAGTGTAACTATAACACCATACGACATAATGAACATAAAAAACAAAAAACACCATAAACATGATGTAAAACACCATAAGCTATATGATTAGAACATGTAAGTATAACATTATAATCAACAGTACAAAACCACCAATAACAACATATACAAAAGCAAAAACACCATAACCATGATGAAAAATACCATAACATATTTCATTAAAAAATTGTAAGTACAACATCATGCAACAGTACAAAACCCCCAATAACAATTTATACAAAACCAAAAACACCACAATGAAAATTAAAACGATAAAAACTAAAACACCATATTATGTTTAAACATCATAACATTTATTTAAAAAAATACTAAAAACACCATGCATGACACAATGCTTTACCTCTTCGATAAGAAAAAACTTTACTTTCTTTACCACCTTCAACGTCAACTTTGATTTCAACTATAGTAGAATTGCGACTTCGACTACCTGTAAAAAAATATAGAATGTATAAACGTCAGATAATTAAACTCTAAAATTCATAAATTGAAGAACTAACGTTTGTATTTTACAGAAAATCAATCGATGGAATCCATTAGGTTTACAACGGTGTTAAATTTGGAAAGATTTAGGTTTTTCACGTCATTTATGGAAACAATACAAATGTTCTGGTGTTTTAGTTCAGTTTTAAAAAAAAAGCCAAATGACGGATTTGCTCTTGGTTTGTATTTTGCGTGCGTCACAAACACCAAAATAATTACAAAAATGCCACCGTGAGATCTAACCGTCAAACACCAAAGATCTACGGTCCTAATTCCTTCTTACACTTTTTATGCTTTCATCCCTTTGTAGAATATCCCTCCCCTATATATATAAATTAACAATAAAATAATCTGATTCAACAAACCGAAATGTTTTAAAGATCCAAATCACCAAAAATATAACTGAGTACGAATTATAATTCGCTTAAACTAACGTTAAATAAAACAAAACACAGATTTACTAAATCGTTAGAGATTTGGACTACGTGTTATCATCTAATATTAGTTGTTGATTAACTGCTAAGGCTAAGGTACATATTTTATGCCTTCACTTCATAGTATTTAAGTTATGTCTCGTTTCTCGTATGGATTTTTTTTCGTTACTTACAGTATTGTTCTATTCATTTAATTTAGTTTAACTGTTTGGTTTTCGAGCATCTGTTGGATCTGATTCTGATTTGTTACATGTGCGACATCACTATTAAACGACATTCATTATTGCATGTTCTGTTATAGTGATGTATGATATTATTTTATGCCACCTTTGTTTAGATATTTGATTGCCCTGTATCTGTAATTTGTTTCGAATCCGATACCCGAGCAAGCCTCCGGTAGGTGATTCTACCGGTGCGTCATCGGGGCATAAATGGCGTAGCACTTTCCGTGAAGGTGTGACTGGTTCACGGCATCTCCATATTTTGGCAGTTGAGGAGTGATATTTCTGGGAGGCGTATGGGCTGGTCCTAGGATAATTGTTTCATTTTGGTGAGTTTTGGTGTGTGCCCACATGAGTATCTCCTTACCATACGACTTATTTGATATGTATTCGCTCTGATTAATTGATATTGTTAATCGTATGGTTAGTTCGTTCTGACAATTCGTTATCATATGTTATCTTATGATCATTATAGTTGTAATGCTTCCTCTGAATTTGCCATCACTATATTTTGCCACTTCCATAATCGTTTCCCTTTTCAGATTTCACCACCATTACTATTGTTATTCTGTTACTGAACAATTTTTAGCTCAGCCATAGTTTTTTGTTGTTTTTTTATTTTATTACAGGTATTCATGGGAGTCAGGGGATGTGTGAAGAGAAGTTAATCAGATTAAAGACTTTAATCAGATTGTGTTAATAATAATGTAATTAGGTCTTTTGAATTTCATTAGTAAACTATGTATTTATTTACGGTTAAATTCATTAAATATGGGACTTGTTTTATTTTGATTTATGTAATAGTGACACGTCAGCCCTAGTCGGGTTGGGGTGTTACATCTTCAGTTCGACATGGAATAGATTATTCCAGATGTACCTGATGATACAGTTAAAACTTTTGAAGGTCAAGTTGATACTACTTCCACATCTAAGTCTGATGATGATGATTCTGATGATGATACTAAAAAGAAAAGTTGATGACATCTTAAATGATTAAAGTCAAATGGAGAAGAGACAAAGGAGAACATCAGAAGACAATGATGTTGATTATATCCCATCTGATTATGAATTTCATTTTGATTCTCCTGTTACAACGTCTATTTCAGCTGGTATTTCACCTCCTTCATCTCCATTAGCAGCTGTTCCAATCATCTCTATACCAGCCACATCCACTATTTCACCTACAACCATTCCTGCCACTTCTGGTTCAATATTTACCATACCTCCTATTTAAACTGCTGAACCTTCATCTTCTACTCCAAATTTTGAGAAAATTTTTACAAATAGATTTGGTAATAAGTCTGCTCAGCTGATAACTTTACAATCCCAAGTTTTTGAACTTCAGGCAGAGAATGTTCAATTAAAAACTCGTGTTAATAAGTTAGAGGTTCAAGTTGAGAATATATACTAGCAAACATCTTTGATTATTACTTTACAAGATCAACTTAGCTTATTAGAAGCTCAAGTTGAATCTAGGCAGCAAAATCAAGATGGTATCAATAAATTTGATTTAGCTACTTTCAGAACATTCTATGGAAGGATAAATGCTTTAAGCAAGACCATCCAAACTCTTCATGAACATTCACTTTCTGTCTTCAGAGATCATTATGCTCAAATCAAAATTTTAAGAGATCAATTGGCAAGTCCTTCACCTCAAAGGGAGACTACATGTAAACTGAAGCCACTGAACCTTTTGATGAACATAGAAATGATGATGATAATGATGATCCTACTAGTGGTCCTTCTGGCCATGATCCTGCTACTGAGAACCAACAAATTAGAATCACTACTGTTGTAGTAGTGACAAAAGGGGAGCCATATGGATCTACTACTAATAAAGGAAAAGACAAGGTGCAAGAAGATGATATGATGATAGATGCACTTATTGATTTGGATGACGAAGACTTTCAATTTGATTTTGAAAATGAAGATGACAACGATCTGGTATTAGACGTTAATAAGCGTTTAAATATTGAAAATTTTCAAATAGCACCGGTCTTTGATGATCAATCTGAAGTGCTTGTTGTTGATAATAATAATGAATTAGAAGAAGGTGAATGGTATCCTGCAAAGGAGATCAGAGAATTATTTGTTGAACATTACAGGGAAGACTTAATGATGTAAGAAGTTCTTCAAATAACAACTATTAAAAGTTTCAATAATTTCGTTCAATCTGAATTAATTGAAAAATGGTTTGTCAAAACCAATGAAAATCTACAAGATGAGGATTTTTCAATAGTTGAAGTAATTTAGAGAGCCAAAGAGATATCGATATTTATGCCAATAAGTCCAAGTTTGAAGAAAGCTTATAAGAATAAAACTGAATGTGTTGGAAAAATCTTAGCATGGAAATTTGAGGCTGAAAATAAAGTTTTTGTAATAAAAAGGTTGGATGGAGTCCAATACCTTAAGAAGACAGTAAAGAGTTTTAGCCAATGTCCATTATGTGAATTAAAGGTTTTGGCTACACTCAAGTTAATAAATACAGCTAAAGACTATATGGCTTGGAGGATAGAAGAAGTCATTAGAAAGAAGTAAACAATATGGTTTTTGAGTATTTAAAGCCACAAAAGTTGATGAAAATTCCAACCATTGGAACGTTAGATTGGATTACCAAAAAGCGGAAGATTTGTTATGAATTCAAACCGGTTAAGTCTTTAAAAAGGATTCCTTTATTAAAGTTTAACTCGGGTATTATGAATGATCTACACTTTTGGTTTTTGGATGGTTATACTTTAGAGGCCGTGCTTCAATATAAAAATAAAGTGGAGTTGTGTAGAATATTTGTTCCATTCCACTTGATTAATCTTTCTGAAGATGATCAGAAGAAATTACATATGAAGACTGTATAGTTTCATAAATATCACCACGAGGAAGCTATGCAACTCAAGAGAATGATACATGTCTGCGTTAAGCATAAAATGTAACACCCCGACAGACGGCGGAAACACCGGGATGCCACGAGGAATGTGTAGATTGTTCATAAGCTCGTGGGAAACTAAATGGATCATCACATTTCATTTCAAGTATTCCAATTAATTTCACAAAAATTATGTTTGTCATGAAATAGTTACAACATGTTACACAAAAGATTTAGCTAAATTAACTAAATCCTAATCTTCAGTGAATCCAGTTAAAATTAGCTATGTCACACCCCCAATTTCAACTAACGGAATCATACCGTTTGGGAACGTGACAAACCAGGATCTCAGATCATTAGACATAGCGAAGACCTCTATATGAATTTCAAAAACATACGTTGGTCTTTAAAACAAACATAATAACCAGAGTTTACAAAAAGTGCGGAAGCGTTTAAAAACCATAAACAGTTGTAAATCAAACATTACAATTCAAGTACATAAATATTCAAATTTAAATAATCAAAATGAAAGAAATGCATGAGACTCTATCTTCCTAGTCCATGCCAGCTGTTACGCGCGCCTTAGCGTCCTGAGAAAACATGCAAATCAAGTCAACACAAAGGTTGGTGCATAACACAGGTTTTAAGTAATCATAGTGTTCAAAACATCAGTTTGAATAACAAGTTGTAGATAACATAATCACAATTGCACAGTCATGATAGCTAGTCATATAACTATTTACATACGTGTTCGACACCGAAGCTGACTAGTTGCCATGCTATAGCATGTTTTCGCCTTGCCACTATTGTCTATCACAACAATAGTAAAAGAATGTGTTTGGTCAGTCAAACACCTGCGTAGATCCCATCTACCAGGTGAGGTTTGTCAAACCTAATAGATCTATTTCCAACTACCACGCTTTGCATTACAGCAAACTAAACGGTTCGAGGTGTGTAAGGACTTTCAAGTTGATATGTTTTTCACATAATGTAAACAGATAACTCATGCAAGTGTTATGTATCTAAAAATCAGTTTGTTGCACATGTTTTCTCCCCCAAAACAGTTTAAAATAAGAAAGGGCCGTGTACGCACCTTTGATAATCGCAGAATGATCAAGTATGTGTGAACTCGCTTAGAAATCCTCTACGAAGAATCTGTGATTTAAACAATAACCTATTGTTATTCGAATAATCGTTTTGTGCTTAAAATCACATACGTATCAACATACGTATGTTAAATTTGCTAAAGTTGTGCATACGAAAGTACGCGTGCCATTTAAATCGTTTAAATAAAATCACCTTTGATTTTATTTAATTAAACGTAATTACGCGATTTCGTGTTCGGATTAAAATATGGATTTTATCATCCTAACACGTTCGTATTCTAGTTACGGTTCCAACGCAACTTGAACGGACTTAATCGGAGTTCGTATACGAAAGTTATGCCTAAAATACTAAAATAATCAAAACATTAAAAATTCGGTTGGGCCGGGACTCGAACCCGCGACCCTCAACACCACACACAAGCCTCTAACCACTACGCCCGCTAGGGTATCGCGTTGATAAACCAGAAAACAATTCTTTTAAGTCCTACCCCACTGGTTCTCTTCATTCTTATTATAGCCGAAGCATCCTTGTTCCAATTTGCTATGAATTCGATCCAGATTATCCATGATTCCATAAGGATTTCATTACAATAGCAGTTTCTAAGTCATTAATACCAATTAATTTGAACATAACCATCGTTTAACCCAAAATCCCCACTTCATTTTTCCTTAAGAACCCTAACTATCAAATCCTCTTAATTTGATGTTTAAACCAGAAATTATTCTATATTTTAGCTTCATCGGCACCTTATGAAACTTCCTAAATCAATCAATTCGATTATTAACAACATTTGAATAGAAACCCCCAAACCAACCCTAACAACGAACCCTAGTATTCAACCTCTATCAATTCATTGTTAGAACCTGAAATTAACATAGGCTTATGTTGATCGGCAGTTTATGAAGGTGTGTGTACAATTTGATTTCGTTTACACCCATCATAACCGAAATCCCCAAATCCGACTTCCATATGAACCCTAGAATTCGTATTCCAACAATTCGATAATAGAAACTGGAATTATGATATGTGTATTCTTAATCGGCCATATCAGAAGAAATAGAGATGATTTCTTACTTGATTTAATAACGAATTGAAATGGATCGACTTGTGGCTTAACTTCCGGCCGACCTCCGCTCCAATTATCCTTCCCGATGCTTTTTGATTCAAATTGGTGTATGAGGTATGTTCTGAGTGTGCCGAATAAGTGTGAAGAAACCTCAATTGTGAATCTCATAATCCAATTTAACGAATTTGGTCATGGTTACCTACGGTTACAACTCTTGGGTGATGTTTGAGTTTAATTCCCCAATTTAATGCTCCAATAACGTGTGTTTACTGTTACTAATCATCAATGTGATGATTTAAGGCAGATAAACACGATTATTACTGCCTAATGATTCAAATTCCTCTTAAATTTTGATAAGCCTACTCGAATTTTGACTTTTATAGTCAAAATTGATAATTAACCTATTACTTTCTATAATCTAAATGTCTTATAACCTAATTTTACTTATTTTAACCCTGAAATTTGATTTCCCTTGATTTCATGCAATAGCAACACATTTCGATTAATAAAGTTACACTAAAATTCCCAAATTATCACAAATCATACTATTTAACTATTATTAACCTAAGTTTACCCAATTGGGCTTCTCCAACAAAATTGGGCCTCACCTGGGCCTCCTGGATTTCATTGGGCCTCCCTGGGCCTACTTGGTTTACATTGGGCCTCACTTGAATTTATTGGGCCTTATTGGCTTTTCTTGGCTTGTGGGCCTACATTGGCTATGTTGGGCCTAATTGATCTTGTTGGGCCTCCATTAACCTTATTGGGCCTTCCTTGCTTTACTGGGACTTCATTGGTCTTGTTGGGCCTTCATTGGCCTTGTTGGGCCTGTTGGACCTTCAGTGGTCTTATTGGGCCTTGATAGCACCAACTCCCGTTAACAAAGTTAGTGTAAAAAGTCGGATTGTCACATCATCCCCTTGTTGAAGGAATTTTCGTCTCGAAAATTAGTAAGTGTTAAGAGTAGTTAGGAAACTACTTGCGAGTTTAAATCGTACGCGTTAGTGTGATTTGATCATTCTGTGTGCTTGTGCGTACTCACACACAAAGTCTAATGCTTGCAACATCACAACTCAATTGTGATCGTTCAATGTGACTGTTTGCGTGTACACTAACATCACAACTCAATTGTGATCGTTCAATGTGACTGTTTGCGTGTACACTAGTTAGTTCACCTAACTGTGACTATTTGTGTTTGATCATACTGTGTTGTGTAACCTCACACATAGTGAGTGTCTGAAACTGTTTGTACTATGCAACCCCGCACATAGCAAAATGTATGTAACCAATGTACTATGCAACCCCGCACATAGCAAAATGTATGTAACCAATGTACTATGCAACCCCGCACATAGCAAAATGTATGTAACCAATCGTGTATGCACTACCATAACATGTAATATATGAAATG
Source organism: Mikania micrantha (assembly GCA_009363875.1). NCBI lineage: Eukaryota > Viridiplantae > Streptophyta > Magnoliopsida > Asterales > Asteraceae > Mikania > Mikania micrantha. The sequence goes on from CM018692.1 coordinate 57,972,917, forward strand.
TAGCACATAAAACATATAAAATGTAATGTAACACAAATATCTGTAACAAAATCAATTGAATAAATAAAATGTTTGTGCTTACAGTTTGAAATTTGCAGTGTTGATGTGTGAAAACATCACGTCATCCCCTTGTTGAAGGAAATTTCGTCCCGAAATTTAACGTGCGCTCTCAGTGTTAACAGTAGGTGTCTTGAATAGATGAGGGTATTTCTTCATCATTTGATCTTCTCGTTCCCATGTGAATTCAGGACCCCGTCTTGAATTCCATCGAAGTTTGACTATCGGAATCTTGCTTTGCTTCAGTTGTTTGACCTCTCGGTCCATGATTTCTGCTGGTTCTTCAATGAATCGCAGTTGTTCATCTACTTGTATTTCTTCCAACGGTACAATCAATGTCTCATCAGAAAGACATTTCTTTAAGTTCGACACATGAAAAACATCATGAACTCCACTGAGTTCTTCCGGTAGTTTGAGTTGGTACGCAACCGGACCAATCCTTTTCAGGATCTCAAAAGGTCCTACGTAACGTGGACTAAGCTTGCCGCGCTTGCCGAATCGTATCACACCTTTCCAAGGTGATACTTTTAGAAGAACTCGGTCTCCTACTTGAAATTCCAACGGCTTGCGACGTTTATCTGCATAACTCTTCTGACGATCTCGAGCCGCTGCCATACGTTTTCGGATTTGAACTATCTTCTCTGTTGTTTCATGCACCAGTTCAGGACCTGTTAACTGACTGTCACCAATTTCAGCCCAGCAAACTGGTGAACGACATTTGCGACCATACAAAGCTTCAAACGGTGCTGCTTGAATACTTGTATGATAACTATTATTGTAGAGAATTCCACCAACGGTAAATGATTCTCCCAGCTATCACCAAAGTCAATTACACAAGCTCGTAACATATCCTCGAGCGTTTGAATTGTTCGTTCACTTTGACCGTCGGTCTGTGGGTGATAAGCGGTACTCATATCCAAGCGAGTCCCCAATGACTTATGAAGAGATTTCCAAAAATTGGAAGTAAATCGGGCATCCCGATCAGATATGATAGAGATTGGCACGCCATGCCGTGCTACTACTTCCTTGATGTAAATGCGAGTCAACTTCTCCATCTTGTCAGTTTCTTTGATTGCTAAGAAGTGTGCAGATTTCGTTAACCGATCGACAATTACCCATATTGTATCACAACCGCTCGGTGTACGGGGTAACTTAGTAATGAAATCCATCGAAATCTGTTCCCACTTCCACATCGGTATCTCCGGTTGTTGCAATAAACCAGATGGCTTCTGATATTCAACTTTGACTTTCGAACAAGTCAAACATTTGCTAACGTACTTAGCAATATCAGCTTTCATATGAGGCCACCAATACAGTGCCTTCAAATCATGGTACATCTTGTCTGATCCCGGATGGACTGAATATCTAGACTTGTGTGCTTCGTCCATCACAAGTTCCCTTAAACCTCCATACAAAGGTATCCACATTCGATCAATGAAATAACGAATTCCATCAGGTTTAACATTCAATTGTTCTTCCATTCCTCGTAAAGATTCCGGTACTAAGTTTTCCGCTTTCAAGGCCTCAATCTGAGCATTGTGTACCTTGTCAGGTAAATCAGTATGTATTGTCATCATAAGTGCGCGAACCCGTCTTGTTCCCGTTGTATCTTTTCTGCTCAAAGCATCGGCTACGACATTAGCCTTTCCCGGGTGATACTTAATCGCACACTCATAATCGTTCAACAACTCAACCCATCGTCGTTGTCTCATATTAAGCTCTTCTGATCAAAGATATGCTGCAAACTCTTATGATCAGTATAAATAGTACACTTAGTTCCATACAAGTAATGCCTCCAAATCTTCAAAGCAAAAACCACTGCTCCTAACTCCAAGTCATGAGTAGTGTAATTCTTTTCGTGTGTTCTTAGTTGTCTGGAAGCATAAGCGATCACTTTATCCCGTTGCATCAACACACATCCCAAACCCTGTCCAGATGCGTCACAATACACCGCAAAGTCTTCCGTTCCTTCCGGTAAGGACAGAATCGGTGCACTGCAGAGTTTCTGTTTCAATAACTGGAATGCAGCTTCCTGTTTATCCGTCCAGTTATACTTTGTTCCTTTGTGCGTCAGAGCTGTAAGTGGTTGAGCGATCTTTGAGAAACCTTCAATGAATCGTCGATAATAACCCGCCAAACCAAGGAATTGTCGTACCTCGGTAGGGGTCTTTGGCGCTTCCCAATTCTTAATCGCTTCAATCTTCGCTGGATCAACATGTATGCCCTTTTCATTAACAATATGCCCCAAAAACTGTACTTCTCGCATCCAGAAATCACATTTCGAGAACTTGGCATACAGTTGTTCTTGTTTCAATAGCTCTAGTAGTAATCGAAGATGTTCAGCATGTTCCTCCTCAGACTTTGAATAGATGAGAATGTCATCAATGAAAACAATGACAAACTTATCAAGATAAGGTTTACAAACACGATTCATGAGATCCATGAATACAGCTGGAGCGTTTGTCAACCCAAATGGCATGACCAAGAACTCATAATGGCCATAGCGCGTCCTGAATGCTGTCTTTGGAATATCCTCCTCCTGGACTCTTAGTTGATGATAACCCGACCTGAGATCAATCTTCGAGTAGTAACTCGAACCTTGCAATTGATCGAACAGATCGTCAATCCTGGGTAACGGATACCGGTTCTTGATAGTAACCTTGTTCAATTCCCGGTAATCGATACACATACGAAAAGTTCCGTCCTTCTTCTTTACAAACAATACTGGAGCTCCCCACGGTGAAAAACTAGGTCGTATGAACCCCTTATCCAACAATTCTTGCAATTGTGTGGATAACTCTTGCATCTCTGATGGTGCAAGTCGATAAGGCGCCCTAGCTATCGGTGCTGCTTCTGGTGTAAGATCGATTCGGAATTCCACCTGTCTCACAGGCGGTAATCCCGGCAAGTCTTCTGGAAATACCTCCGGAAACTCACAAACTATAGGTATATCTTCAAGTTTCTTCTCAGCTACCGGCTTTTCAGTTATAAGTGCTATAACTGCCGTATGACCTTTCCGCAGACATTTGTGTGCTTTCATACAAGATATGAGACGCAGTGGCGTACTGCTCTTCTCGCCTTGTACATATAATGTCTCTCCCTGCGGAAGAGGTATACGAACAATCTTTTCATGGCATATAATTTCAGCCTGGTTCTTAGACAACCAGTCCATGCCAATAACTACATCAAAACTGCCTAAGGCAATAGGCATCAAATCAATCTCTAATGTCTGACCCATCAAATCAAGAATACATCCCTTATAAATGTTTTCTACTACAATCAACTTACTATCAGCTAATTCCACAGTGTAGGGACTATCTAAGGCAGTGGGACTAACATCTAGTGACTTAGCAAGTGAACTAGATACAAAACTCCGGTCGGCACCAGTGTCAAATAACATAGAGGCATAGTGATTATTTAAGAGGAACGTACCCGTAACAATGTTGGGATCCTCCTGCGCTTGACGTCCTCCTATCACAAACGCCCTGCCTCTAGCACCGTTGTTGTTGTTGTTGTTGTTGTTGTTGTTGTTGTTGTTGGTGCCATTACCGTTGCCATTCCCATTACCATTACCATTGTTGTCCCCTCCTTTCTTAAGTTGTGGGCAATCTTTCTTGAAATGGCCCATCTTGCCGCACTCAAAACAACCTTTCTGCGCGTTGTTTTGATTATTGTTCTGGTTGTTATTACTGTTCTGCAGCTCTCCGCGACAATCCTTAGCCGCATGTCCAACCTTGCCACACCTCTGGCACTTAGCTCTATCACATTGGTTACCCGCATGATGGTAACCACACTTGTTACACTTGGGGTGCTTACCAATATAGCCCCCCGATGATGATGATTGTTGGCCACTGTTGGAATTATGATAGGACTTGTTTGAGTCTTGTTTCCTGTTTTGCTGATGTGATTGTTGGTTGTTGCCCTTGAAGTTGTTACTATCCCACTTTCTCTTGTGATCTCCTACCTTGGTAGCAGATGTTCGCTTAGGCAGGGTTCCCTGTAACACTGCCTGATCAGTAAGCTGATGTGCTAGACGAACAGCTTGTTGAATAGTGGTGGGATTTGCTGAAGTCACCAACCCTTGAATCTGAGGCACTAGTCCTCCAATGTACCTTTCGATCCACTTACTGGCTGGAGTAGCCATGTGTGGAAGCAGTCTGGCCAGTTCATGCGATCTGGTCGTGTATTCCTCAATATTTGACCCCTCCATCTTGAGGTGCCAATATTCTTCTTCCAATTTTTGCATTTCACTACGAGGACAATACTCCTCTTGTAGTAAGGTTTTGAAGTTGTTCCAAGTCAATGCATTTGCTTCACCCAACCCCAGGGTCTGAACATTGGAGTTCCACCATGTCAGGGCTGGACCCTCCAAAGTTCCAGTAGCAAATTTTACTTTGCTGTCATCCGGGCAGTTGCACATCTCGAACACAGATTCAGCTTTTTCAATCCATCGGAGAAGTCCTATAGCCCCCTCCGACCCTTTGAAGTTGTGAGGTTTGCAGTCCAAGAACATCTTGAACGTGCAGACTTGTGGGTTAATCACTCCCCCAGCTGGACCCTGTGGTCCTGTGTTGTGTGTCTGAGCATACTGTGCAATAGCCTCTGCGACTCTGTTGTTAATTAGCTCGTTGAGCTCAGCAACAGTCATATGTACGTTTCCCTCAGCCATCAGTTTCCTATTTATAAGAAGTGTTAGCACGAAGTCAAAATCCAATGTAACATGTGTAAGTAAAACAACAAACACAACATGTAATATAATCAACACAGTTGTTGGAAACAAACAATAATTTTTCCATAAATAGAAACTTTCTTTGAGTACAATACTTTTGAAATGAAATACAAAATTTCAAACTACTAATGTAGGAACACAACCCGTTCCTAATAAGTTTAAACAAAACAGAAAATAAAAGAAAGAGAATCAATCGTCCTCAACAGTGGATTCAGGATCGGACTCAGCAACTGGTGCTGGTTCCTCCTCCTCCTCCTCATCCTCATCCTCATCCTGTTCCTCATTCTCAACTACCACCAAATCCTCCAAAGCTTCAATCCTGCCCTCCAAGATCTCGGCTCGATTCTCTGACTCCTCTAAACGAACAATCATGTTCACCATCTCATCCCGCATGTCATGAACTAGATGGGCAAGCTCATCTTGCCTCTCAATGGCATCCCATAACTCCTGAGATCTCTGATAGAGCTTCTCCTCTGCTGTATCCACGTCCTCGCGCAACTTGGCGATCTCCTCTGCGTCCGTCCTTCGCCTCTTAGGCTCAGGAGCATCCAGTACGGGTGGTGGATGTGTAGATGGTCCTGCAGCATAGAGTCCCTGGGTATTCACCCATGGTGCCTCCTCCGGATCCTCATCCGGGTCCTCAACTGGATCCTCCTCTGGATCCTCATCAGGATCCTCGTCTGGATCCTCCTCCGGATCCTCCTCCGGGTCTTCCTCCGGATCCTCCTCTGGATCGGAGTCCTCCATCTCATATGGTGGTGGTGATGGAATGGGTGGTGGTGGTGATGATGGTGGTGCCGGAACCATCGGCTCCTCGTCCTCGGAATCCTCAATGATAACATAAGGAACTGATGATGAAGCCATGCCTGTTACATAATATCATATGTAAGTGCAGTGCCATGGAATACGTAAGCAAATCAATTACATAATGTCATATGTAATTTCTAAGCAATGTGTATAAGCAGATGCGTCTAATGTCTAACAGTCATAGTCTAGGCCTACAAATGCAAACCTAGTTCGCTATAACCAATGGCTCTGATACCAATCTGTCACACCCCCAATTTCAACTAACGGAATCATACCGTTTGGGAACGTGACAAACCAGGATCTCAGATCATTAGACATAGCGAAGACCTCTATATGAATTTCAAAAACATACGTTGGTCTTTAAAACAAACATAATAACCAGAGTTTACAAAAAGTGCGGAAGCGTTTAAAAACCATAAACAGTTGTAAATCAAACATTACAATTCAAGTACATAAATATTCAAATTTAAATAATCAAAATGAAAGAAATGCATGAGACTCTATCTTCCTAGTCCATGCCAGCTGTTACGCGCGCCTTAGCGTCCTGAGAAAACATGCAAATCAAGTCAACACAAAGGTTGGTGCATAACACAGGTTTTAAGTAATCATAGTGTTAAAAAAATCAGTTTGAATAACAAGTTGTAGATAACATAATCACAATTGCACAGTCATGATAGCTAGTCATATAACTATTTACATACGTGTTCGACACCGAAGCTGACTAGTTGCCATGCTATAGCATGTTTTCGCCTTGCCACTATTGTCTATCACAACAATAGTAAAAGAATGTGTTTGGTCAGTCAAACACCTGCGTAGATCCCATCTACCAGGTGAGGTTTGTCAAACCTAATAGATCTATTTCCAACTACCACGCTTTGCATTACAGCAAACTAAACGGTTCGAGGTGTGTAAGGACTTTCAAGTTGATATGTTTTCACATAATGTAAACAGATAACTCATGCAAGTGTTATGTATCTAAAAATCAGTTTGTTGCACATGTTTTCTCCCCCAAAACAGTTTAAAATAAGAAAGGGGCCGTGTACGCACCTTTGATAATCGCAGAATGATCAAGTATGTGTGAACTCGCGTAGAAATCCTCTACGAAGAATCTGTGATTTAAACAATAACCTATTGTTATTCGAATAATCGTTTTGTGCTTAAAATCACATACGTATCAACATACGTATGTTAAATTTGCTAAAGTTGTGCATACGAAAGTACGCGTGCCATTTAAATCGTTTAAATAAAATCACCTTTGATTTTATTTAATTAAACGTAATTATACGCGATTTCGTGTTCGGATTAAAATATGGATTTTATCATCCTAACACGTTCGTATTCTAGTTACGGTTCCAACGCAACTTGAACGGACTTAATCGGAGTTCGTATACGAAAGTTATGCCTAAAATACTAAAATAATCAAAACATTAAAAATTCGGTTGGGCCGGGACTCGAACCCGCGACCCTCAACACCACACACAAGCCTCTAACCACTATGCCCGCTAGGGTATCGCGTTGATAAACCAGAAAACAATTCTTTTAAGTCCTACCCCACTGGTTCTCTTCATTCTTATTATAGCCGAAGCATCCTTGTTCCAATTTGCTATGAATTCGATCCAGATTATCCATGATTCCATAAGGATTTCATTACAATAGCAGTTTCTAAGTCATTAATACCAATTAATTTGAACATAACCATCGTTTAACCCAAAATCCCCACTTTGTTTTTCCTTAAGAACCCTAACTATCAAATCCTCTTAATTTGATGTTTAAACCAGAAATTATTCTATATTTTAGCTTCATCGGCACCTTATGAAACTTCCTAAATCAATCAATTCGATTATTAACAACATTTGAATAGAAACCCCCAAACCAACCCTAACAACGAACCCTAGTATTCAACCTCTATCAATTCATTGTTAGAACCTGAAATTAACATAGGCTTATGTTTGATCGGCAGTTTATGAAGGTGTGTGTACAATTTGATTTCGTTTTTACACCCATCATAACCGAAATCCCCAAATCCGACTTCCATATGAACCCTAGAATTCGTATTCCAACAATTCGATAATAGAAACTGGAATTATGATATGTGTATTCTTAATCGGCCATATCAGAAGAAATAGAGATGATTTCTTACTTGATTTAATAACGAATTGAAATGGATCGACTTGTGGCTTAACTTCCGGCCGACCTCCGCTCCAATTATCCTTCCCGATGCTTTTTGATTCAAATTGGTGTATGAGGTATGTTCTGAGTGTGCCGAATAAGTGTGAAGAAACCTCAATTGTGAATCTCATAATCCAATTTAACGAATTTGGTCATGGTTACCTACGGTTACAACTCTTGGGTGATGTTTGAGTTTAATTCCCCAATTTAATGCTCCAATAACGTGTGTTTACTGTTACTAATCATCAATGTGATGATTTAAGGCAGATTAAACACGATTATTACTGCCTAATGATTCAAATTCCTCTTAAATTTTGATAAGCCTACTCGAATTTTGACTTTTATAGTCAAAATTGATAATTAACCTATTACTTTCTATAATCTAAATGTCTTATAACCTAATTTTACTTATTTTAACCCCTGAAATTTGATTTCCCTTGATTTCATGCAATAGCAACACATTTCGATTAATAAAGTTACACTAAAATTCCCAAATTATCACAAATCATACTAATTTAACTATTATTAACCTAAGTTTACCCAATTGGGCTTCTCCAACAAAATTGGGCCTCACTGGGCCTTCCTGGATTTCATTGGGCCTCCCTGGGCCTACTTGGTTTACATTGGGCCTCACTTGAATTTATTGGGCCTTATTGGCTTTTCTTGGCTTTGTGGGCCTACATTGGCTATGTTGGGCCTAATTGATCTTGTTGGGCCTCCATTAACCTTATTGGGCCTTCCTTGCTTTACTGGGACTTCATTGGTCTTGTTGGGCCTTCATTGGCCTTGTTGGGCCTGTTGGACCTTCAGTGGTCTTATTGGGCCTTGATAGCACCAACTCCCGTTAACAAAGTTAGTGTAAAAAGTCGGATTGTCACAAGCTAAGTCCAAGATCCTATGTGATGATATCCCAAAAAGTGTAGAGCTATCATCCCTACTTCTCCACATTCCCTGAAACATGTAAAAAACAAGTGTCAATTACATTTAACACACCCAAAAATAGTTACAATGTTTAAGTAAACACATGTGAACCTGTAAAGATGAACATATCCTGTAAATTCACTAACAAGCATATCAACAAATTACCCAAATAAGTTCAATCAAATACAACCATAAAAACAATAAAAACATAACAACAATAATGAGTTTATCTTATAAGCACTTTGGAGGACCGAAGTCTACTCAATCAACAACATGAGAAAATCACTACGAAGGACCGAAGTCAACTCAATCAACCGTGTAAGGAATCACCGCGGAGGACCGAAGTCAACTCAACCAACAGTTGTTCCATGTCCATTAGAGATAATCCTAATAAATGCGGAGGACCGAAGTCAACTCAATCAACAGTAAGCAGAACTATGCAAGTCTTGTGTCAATACATCAATGTCATCCCAATTTCACAAGTGTTATGCAAGAGTTTAAGTGTACATGTTTCAGCCCCAAGTTTTAAAACATCAAAGAGTAAAAAATGGGTTATGAGAACTCACAGATGATGTTACATAGTTTGTGTTTGTAGAGTGTGCGCTCCTTGTTGTAAAATCAACAATTGTCAACAATCTAAATTCCATGTGTTTGTATTTATCAATGTACGTTGATAGTGTTTTCGTCATGTTAGATAGGCTATGTTATTTACTATGTGATCTTATTTAAGTGCAAATGGATTACCTCTTTATTATGTATAGTGATTGTTATTACTAGGTTTTAAGGTCACATTGGTAAAAATATGAAACTTAAATGAAATTTTTTTAACTTTAATACCCACAAATCAATCATATATAGTAAGAATAGACGTTTGTTACAAAGGTGGTGTAACCCTAAGTGCATGCATGCATGAAATCATGCATGTCCGTTGTAGTTAAGTTTACAAATTTTTAAGGCCAATTGTTATTACACTATCGATATTATTATGTTCAACAACTTAATATCAATGGTTTGTATATAATTATGTTTACTATCGATGACTAGTGTCGACGAGTAGTATCGATGGCACCATGGTCGAACTTGTTAAGTTCGATGGAAGGGTTTTTGAGACTAATAGGTTCGATGGGGGGTGTGTCGAGATTGTTAGGTTTGACAGGGCCATCGTCGAACTTATCAGATTCGATGGAAGTAGGGTCGACACTACTATTCTTGATGGACTATTCACCATCTTCAACCTCTAGTCTCTCCCAAAGTTGCAGGTCTATTCTAGGGTCTCAAATTATTCATATTATGTTCAATCATGATGTTTTTATGTGCAAAATTGGTTTTAAATGTAGTGAGATGAACCGGTTGATGTTGAGGTTAAAAATTGAAAAAGAAATCCTTAGATCTACCTTAAATCCGTGATTGATAGCTCTTTTCTTCGGGGGTTCGCGATCTAGACAAGTGGACAAGTGTTTTGATGTCAAAATGAACGAAAATGGTGAAGAAATGTGAGCTCTCTCTTGGGTTTCTAGAGAGAGAAAATAGAGAGAAAGTGACGGTGTTGCTGTGCAAATGATTTACGCATGCTTCTCAGCCCCGCGTTTGAATACAAAAAAGTTTAGAAAAGGGGCAATGAACTCACTTGTGTTGCTGTGCAAATGATTTACCACAAAATGCGTGCTCGTTGTTTGTAGACTAAGTATAATCAGTTCCTGAGTAGTTTTAAAAGAATTCGAATACGATAAGTATAAGTATTAGTTGTCGTATCTAAGGTTTGATCTCGGTGTGCAACTAAGTGTCCTAGTTCACTAATGTGCTTACTAGAATTCTCTTTAACTACTCTAATATATTACCCAATCATAACCCCAATCTCATAAATAATTACCACTACACCTTAGTGATGTATGGTTTACGTTGTTCATTTTCAATGTCTCTTCATTAGAACATTTTAAACACTTTATTTTACGTTGTTAAGTTAGAAATCATTTTATTTAATTTAAAGAATATTTTAAATAAAAACTTATAATTTAATTTAAGAAATAATGATTAACAAGTTAGGCTTACGTTAACCACATTCAATTAACCTTAAACCTGTTACTAGATCTTTGTTTCCGTTAGTTCTTTGTTCATCCATGTGTAGATTTGGTGAAATCTGATTAGGATCGATCTAGAAGCTCTATGAACTATCAATCATGTGCGGAATCCATGTTTGATATAAAATGAATCAAAGAACAACAAGTAATTTCATAAACAATCTTCTTCTATTAATCAACAAATGATTACAACTCTTTCACTCAGAAAATTTCCCATACAAGGAATCACACTCAGGTTTTCTGAAATTCTGTCAAGTTTCCAAGTTCTGAAGAATTCAGACAAACCTTTTATTTATACAACCTACTGTCAGCCGAACCTATCTATAGCCGAACCTCTAGGTTCGCCAGCCGAACTCTTAGGTTCGCTGGGCAAACCCAAACCTATAGGTTCGCCGAACCTTCCTGAGGTTATAGGTTCGTCGAACCTATCAAAGCAATAGGTTATTTCATAAACAATCTTCTTCTATTAATCAACAAATGATTACAACTCTTTCACTCAGAAAATTTCCCATACAAGGAATCACACTCAGGTTTTCTGAAATTCTGTCAAGTTTCCAAGTTCTGAAGAATTCAGACAAACCTTTTATTTATACAACCTACTGTCAGCCGAACCTATCTATAGCCGAACCTCTAGGTTCGCCAGCCGAACTCTTAGGTTCGCTGGGCAAACCCAAACCTATAGGTTCGCCGAACCTTCCTAAGGCTATAGGTTCGTCGAACCTATTAAAGCAATAGGTTCGCCGAACCTGCCTAGGTTCGTGGGCCAGACGAACCTAAGACAAACCTTTAGCCGAACCTGCCTAGGTTCGTGGGCCAGACGAACCTAAGACAAACCTTTAGCCGAACCTATACAAACTTCATATAATTTACAATTTTGAATAGCAAACTATTACATATATGCACTAACAAACTCCCCCTTAACATTTGCTATCAAAAATCTTCAGTCTTTTTCTTCATCTTTGTCTTTCACTCCACTTGATTCACCAACATCGTCACCAACAACGTTATCCACCGCTCGTATTACAACCGAACGAGGATTCTTTGCCAATCTTTCAGCTTCCAACTTGTCATCTCTCTCATCTCTTTCTTTCTGAACCTTCATCAATTCAACACATAGGTAATTCACATCTTCCCAATTGCATCCAGAATTTATACCTAAAGTATAACACATTCGAGCAATGGTTTGATACTGAACTGCCATGTCTTTGTAGCTTATCCCAACATCATGATAACCATCATCTGCATAAATCTCAGCCATGTTGAGTAAATCAATATTGTCCTTCGAACAGTTGACAATCCACACTGGATCTAACATCCTAATCACTCTCCATTTGTCTTCTTGTTTCAACAGAATCACTGCTTCTGCTGTTTGTTCATCATAGAACCAAAATTTGAAATAAGGATTCCAATTCTGTTCCATCATCCTTAATCTTGGTCTCTTGAATACTGTTGGCTTGGCATATCCATGAATCCTGTCTCTAACTTGAGGAGATAACAAACTCCATCCAGTCCTAGCTTCCTTCTTCAACTTCTCAAAAGTTTCATTATGATTTGTCTTGATAGGTTTGATCATCTTCAGTCTTGACAATGTCATGCACTCAAAGGATGGTAAACTCATCAAGTCTAAAGCTTTACCGAAATATTGACAACCATCTATTCTCTTCACCACATAGCAACCTTTATCAGCTAGTCTTCCTGGAATGTTGTGAAAGTAACCATAACTAACAATTCTTCCAATCATCTTCGACTTGGATCTAAGCTTAAAACTTTTGAATTGTTTAGTTTGGTTGTCTTGAACTTTGTCGTCTATCACTTCAATCATCTTCTTGAAAATATACAAATGATCAATAATGTATTTCATCTCCTCTTGATGTTCTTTCCAGAAATCCATGTTTGTCTTTTCTTAAACTGGAGACAATGATGTCTTAGACACACCACCAAGTTCAAAAATCTTCTTTAAAGTATTCATGTTGTACAAATCTTCATCAATTATATCATCCTTCTCAAAGTCAGATAAATTCAAATCATCGTCTTGTTCAAAATCAAACATTTGTTCAGCATCAATCTCAAACAAATCATTAAAATCTTTTGTAGAGTAACCTCCAGCAATCTCCCCTTCTTCTAAATCTTTCTCCACTGAAGTCTCAACTATTATTCTCTGCAAGTCAACATCTGAATGTAGTTTAAACAAATCAAGAAATGTGGGCAAAGAATAATCAACAACTGTCTGAGATTCCAATTCAGTCAAATCATCAACTTCTACATCATTACAATCAGAAGTCCTATCAGTAGACACAGCACTAACAGGAACATCATCCACATAAATCTTTGTCGGAGTAAAAACAATAATTGCACCAGTCACTGAGTTCAACTCACCAGATCCACTACTAACACCTCCCATGTCTCCTTCATCTCCTTCATCTCCTTCATCGTCATCATGAGCATTTAAACTAGGATGTTCATCAATATCAGGATCACTATAATCTAACTTCTCCTCTTCCTCTTCTTCTTCATCATCATCAACATCAACAACCACCTTCTCAGCACCTGAACCAGAAGCTTCAGCTTGAAAATCTTTCACTTTCAGCTCATCAATCTTCTGTCGTAAGTCACTATTCAGATTTTGCAGTTCTACAATATCAACATTTTGAATGTCAATCATGGATTCCAAAGCAGCAATTCTTTCATTCAACACTTTCTTCTCAGCTATATCTTCCTTTATCCATTTGATCAGTTGAGCAATCTGAGCTTTCATTTCATCACGTTCATTTATGCCCGAGGAAGAAGGTTGATCAGCTTTAGCCTTGTCCATTTCCATTTTGTACATATCCAACTCTTTTGCCAACATAGAGATTCTTCTTCTAAGCTCTGTGTCTTCATAATCAACAGTGAAATTTAAATCACCCAAGTTATCTAATCCTTCAAATAAAGACTCATATCTGGGAATAGAAGCAGAATGAAATGAAGTCTCTGGCAATAATGTAGAAACAATAGTAGAATTCATGAATGATTGTATAAAAGAAGCAACACTCACATACTCAGGAGCTTGCCCTAAGCCTCCTGGAATTGTAGACACAGAAACTGTAACTGATGTAGAATAATCAAGAATAGTAGCCGGTGAAGATAAAATCACAGGAATAGATGAAGCAGGAATTGTAGAAGTCACAATAGATGAAGACACAACAGTCTTAGTAGCTTTCGACTTCTTCTTTCCATATGGCCCTTTAGCCATTCTCTCATTTTTCATAGGCCTAGAAGACTCAGGCTCTTCAACTTCAAAACTAGGATCAGCCCTTTCTTCTATTGCTTCTTCTGATTGGTCAGTAGCAGTCCTCTTCTTTAATCTTTTAATCATTGTACTCCCCATCACAATAGTTTCCAACTCTGACTCTGATTTAGTAGAATCTTCACCTTTATCTTCATCAGCAGGTTTATCCTGTTGCTCAGGCAACACAACTTGAACAGGTTCCTGTAAACTTGGTTCTTGTTGTTGAGATCGGGAAGATTGACCAGTAGACTTCCTTGATTTTTGACTTGGAGGAGGAGGTGGTGGTTGTGGGTGGTCATCATCATCATTAACAGCTTCAGTGTCAGAACCAGACTCAGCATGTCTCCATTCATCTCCACTTCTCTGGTACACTCTGCCTGACCCAGACTTGAGTCAGTCAAGTGTTTAAGCTTTAACAAGTCAGAAGCCTCTCTGGGCAGCATCATCTCGGGAAATCTCTGATCGATCAACATCTGAACAAACCTCGGATACATGTAAAATCGATCCTTGGCTTTAGTGATGTTTTCAGACATTTAGCGAAAGATCATAGCAGAGAAATTGAACGGTTTGTTCAATATCAAAGCTACCATGGCTGATCGCATAAGATCCCTCAGTTCATCAAACGTCCCCTTCCACATACTCAAGCAGTGGAGCAACACATGTGCTAGAAACTTGTATTGCAAAAGAAGCTTTCCTTTCTTGACAAAAATGGCACTATAAGCTCCAAAGTATCTTATCCGCAGAAAACACCCTTTGATGCACCTTTCTGGTATGAGTGTCATCCCATTTGGCTCACCTCCAAACTGCAACACCCACCTAATATCTGCTTCAGAAATACGAATTGCTTGACCAAGCACATTCGCTTCTATAACATACTCTTAATCGACAGAAATCAGTCTCGCAGACTCCCAGAAACTCTGAATATGGGATCGGTAGATCTGGCAGGAGTTGGATATGGCATAATATATCCTTGATCGACGTAGAAACTCAATCATCGGACGAAAATCATTGCCATTCCTTGTCGTAGGATCTAAGTAAGCACAAACATTATGTTTGTCTCCAAATGTCAGATTCGCCATTTCTGCAATTAGAAAGAAATCACAATTAGAAACAAAAATAAAATAAAATAAAAAATTAAAAAATCAAAAACTTTTCTAAGTATATAACCCAGCGAACCTTCCTTGAGACGAACCTAATGCTAGGCAAACCTAAGTCTTAGACGGACCTAAGTCTTAGACGAACCTAAACATTTGAACGAACCTTCTGAATGAACGAACCTTTGAATGAACGACCCTCAATGAACGAACCTTCATTGAACGAACCTTCACATCAAATGAACCTGTTGGTCAAACGAGCCTTGACCAATAAGGTTCGGTTCTATTGAAAGTCAGAGGTCCGCCACGAACCTATTACATTCAGACGAACCTTCGATCCAACGAACCTAGTTCATCCAGCGAACCTATTCCAGTTTCAAAATCAAATTTTCAAATCATTGAAATTCATGAAAAAATTTATATCCCCATGTTCGAAACTCAACGATAACCAACTTTAATAAAACCAGTTTTATCAAAAATCAGATGTAAATGAGTTTTAACTAAAACAAACATGTTCAACTTTAAAACTCCTAAAATCTATCATATCTCTTAAATCCACCTGTCAAATTCAAATATATCTACCTAAAAATGATCAGAAACTGATTCTGAATCAAATGATATCAACGAAAAATCATTGGAGGTCCAAAATCAAAAGTCGAAAAATTCTTTCTTGCAGGTTCGTGGCTGTCAAATATGAAATTGGCGAACCTCAAAGACGAACTTGGTTTATATATGAGCGAACCTATTCAGGCGAACCTGTTCACAAACCTTTTGGACGAACCTCTCAAGCGAACCTGAACAACGAGCCTATCCAGCGAGCCTGTCCAGCGAACCTGATCAACGAACCTGTCCAACGAACCTGATCAGCGAACCTGTCCAACGAACCTTGTGGACGAACCTTCTCACAAACCTCCTCAGGCGAACCATTTTGAAAAATTTGATTTTTATTTCAAAAAAAATTCATGTTTAAATGTTTCAAAGTCAAACAAATAATCAAAAATTATTGATTTAACATCAGATAAAAATATTTTTCAAAATTTTTAGAACAATTAAACTACAAATTTAACCAATCTAACTATACTAACAAAAATCAAATCTTTTTGTTTGAGAAAGATCCAGACATTAGATCATATTGTTTTACAATTATCAACACATCTGATTGAATTAATGAATATATTTATTTGCAAATTACAGTCCCAAGATAATTGTCAGTATACTTATCCTTTTTAAGTTTAATTACTTAGTCAAGATATTAATTTAAACAAAATTATCAAATACCTTATAATATCCATTTACTTGAACACATCCCCAATTTGTGAATAACTAATCAAACATAAATGTTCTTGAAACTTATTACTTCAATTTTAACTAGCTTGATCATGCAAAAATAAATCAGAATTTCTTTTTGAAAATAACAAAACAAAAAACAATTTGAATTTGTTCAAAATCATGCAATCAAGGTTAATACTTACGTATTCTCAGATGATCTAGATAATGAACTAAAAAATAATTTAAGATGAAGCTTTTAACAATCAGATCGATATTTTCATATACGCAGAGATTGTCTAAACCTTAATCAGAACCAAGAAAACAAACTTGAATTGTTTAAAGCTATAACAATCAGGTCGATACATAAGTATACGCAAAGAATGTTTCAGCTTTAAACTAAAATAAAAGAAAAACAAAATTAGAATTTTTTTGAAAATTAAACACATGATCGATCCTAGTCATTTGACTTTTTGTTCAAGAAACATTTTGTATGAAAAATTACCACTCTTTCAGGACAAAACTAAGTACTGCATTCTAAGCATCTGTTTCTTATAAAGCATAATCAAACTTTTGTTTAAATTCATCTTAACTAAGTTATAAACCTACAAACACATCATACTTAGTACTTGTAATTGCTCTTTATGTTTAAGTTCTTAATGATACAGATATTCTTCCAATTGCAAACAATGTGCTATCATTTCCTACTTGGTCTAATCAATTTCTCAGAATTTTTAATTTCTTAATGTTTTTGTGTTTTTGGTTTTTCAAATGTTTTTGTATTTTTTCAAAATTAAAATTTTCTCCCCCTAAAAACTAAAACACAAAACAACAAAAATTAAAATATCTGATGTTAATTCAATAAAAAATGATTACGAAGGAAGTTGATTCTTAATTACCTCACCCATGACCCTAATTCCATTTAATTTGAGTAAATACTCAAAATGGTTTTTGTCAAAGGCCTTGGTTAGAAGGTCTTCTCCTTGCTCGTTGGTGTGTATCTTCACCACATCAATGAGTTTCTTTTCATACAATCGCGTATGAAATGAAACCGAATATCAATGTGTTTGGATTGTGAATGATACACCGGATTCATGGTAATAGCAATAGCAGCCTCGTTGTCGACATGAATCGGGGTAGTCAGAAAATTTAAACCGTAACCTCTCATTTGTTGTTGTATCCACAAGACTTGGGAACAACAACTGGCAGCCGCTACATACTCAGCCTCTCATGTAGACGTAGCAACAGATGTCTGCTTTTTGCACTACCAAGAGACTAACCTCTGCCCCAAAAACTGTGCACCTCCAGTTGTGGATTTCGCATCAGTCTTGCATCCTCCGTAGTCAGAATCACTATAGGCATTGATGGAAAAGTTATCATCCTTAGGATACCACAGACCGGTGTCTGGTGTACCCTTCAGATAACGAAGAATGCTCTTAACTGCTATCAGATGTGACACCTTAGGTTTAGATTGATAGCGAGCACAGATACTTGTAGCAAATACAATATCTGGCCTAGAGGCAGTCAAGTACATCAAGCTTCCGATCATTCCACGATATAAAGTAGCATCGATTAACTCTCCCTTAATATCAGGCTCACTCCCGTGATTGGGCTAAATGGGCGTGGAAATGGGTTTACAATCAAGCATGCTACACGTTTTAGCACATCTTGAATGTATTTTGTCTGATGAATAAAAATTTCATCATCAGTCTGATCAATTTGTAAACCCAAAAAGAACTTGATGTCTAACATGGCACTCATTTCGAACTTCTCAATCATAACCTCTTTAAACTCCAAACACAGTTGTTCATCGGTAGATCCAAAGATGATGTCATCTACATAGATCTGAACAAGGAGAATATACTTGCCCTTTTCCCGATAAAACAATGTTTTGTCAATCTGACCCCTATTGAACCCGTGTTCAATAAAGTGAGTCGAGAGTGTCTCATACCAGGCACGAGGAGCCTGATGTAGACCGTACAGTGCTTTGTCGAGGATATAAACCTGATCCCGGTGGATAGGATCCTCAAAGCCCAGTGGCTGACAAACGTACACTGTTTCCTTTAACGACCCATAAAGGAATGCAGACTTGACATCCAACTGAAATACTTTGAATTTCTTGTGGGCAGCAAAAGCCATAAATAGTCGAATTGCTTCTAGCCGCACCACTAGTTCAAACACTTCGTCATAATCAATTCCTTTGACTTGTTTGAATCCTTAAACAACTAAACGTGGTTTGTTCCGAACAATCACACCTCTATCATCTCTCTTGCACTTTAACACCCATGTGGTGCCAATCTTCTTTTCTCCCTTTGGGAAATCCACTAAATGCTACACACCCAGCTTCTGAAACTGATTCAGCTCCTCTTGCATGGCGTCCACCCAGGCAGGCTCACGCAACGCTTCAGTAATAGATTTTGGCTCAATCTGAGAAATGAATGCAAAATGCATCCATAACTCTTGAGTTTCATGAGTTCTCTCCAACTCAGCATACAAACTCTCCTCGTTTGTAACTTTACGTCTTGTCTGTACTCCAGCAGACGGATTTCAAATGATCTGCTCCACATGATGATTCACATGGACACTCGTAACCGGCACTTGCGGAACTCCAACATTATGTTCAAGATTTGTGATATTCTGACCAACATCTTGATCATGAGAAACATCATCTTCATATACATCCAGATCATCATCAGATGACCAATCATCATTCATTGCTCCTGAAGTGCCTTCCTCCGTTGAATGATTATCTTCAGCTTGATGAGAAATACCTTGATTATCAGAATTCTGCAGATCATACAACATCTGCAAGGTTATTTCATCATCAGTAACATTAGGAGACAAATTAAAAGACTCAAAAAGTTGATCATAATCAAAAAGCCAATTTGGAAATTTGCCTTCAGGTATAGGTGTATGTCTTTGAACATACACATTATACCATAGTTCCACAACACCCGTACGTTTGTTAAACACATATTTATTGGGCAAGCTGTAGCCAAGAAAGAAACCTTCTTCAACTTTAGAGTTGAATTTAGCATCTTTCTTAAGCATGGTACAAGGAGCCCCGAAAGGTTCCAAGTCTTCCAAATTAGGTTTTTGATTTTGAAGTAGTTCATAGCAGGTCTTATTATGTTTTTTCACAATTAGCACTCTGTTAAGAGTAAAACAGGCGGTCGCTACGTCTTCACTCCAGAATGTAATGGGGAGTTTAGAATCAGCGAGGATAGTTCTAGCACACTCAATCAATGTCTGATTCTTTCTCTCAGCTACACCATTCATATGTGGTTCATATGGTGCACTGCATTGCTCCTGAATGCCCTTTGAATCACAAAATTCTTCCATATGTTGATTCTTGAACTCTTTCCCATTGTCTGATCGAACACGCCTTACTCTCAACTTGTATAAAGTCTCCAATCTGTTCACCAGTAAAACAAAATTTTCATAAGTTTCAGATTTATACTTTCAGAACATTACCCATGAAAATCTAGAAAAATCATCAGTCACCACAAAACAGTATGATTCACCACCGATACTCTTCACATTAATCGGTCCAAACAAATCCATGTGAAGAAGTTCAAGTGGTTTATCAATAGAAAACACTGTTTTTGTTTTATGGGACCTCCTTTTCTGTTTACCCTTCTTGCAAGACACACACACATCACGGAGTTTAAAGTGTTTAACCGGTACTCCATCAACCAAATCATTATGTACTAAATGATTCATCTTCCTGATATGTATGTGACCCATCCGTGTGTGCCAAGACCTCGTATCCTGCTCGGTTGCCTTCGACACCAGACATGTCTCTACCTTGTTTACCGTCTCCGCCTTAGCCATGTCCAAAACATATAAATCCTTACTCCTGTCAGCAGTCATCAGAATCCAATCTTCAGGAATCTGAATTCCTTGTTGAAGCACATAACATTTGTTGTCATCAAACAACATTTTATAACCTTTATCACAAATCTGTGACACACTAAAAAGATTGTTAGTTAACTCCTTGCAGTAATTCACGTTGTCAAAGGAAACTTTACCATTAGTCAAAATACCACATCCGGTAATCTGACCACCTTTGTCACCTGCAAAATTAACATAACACCATTCATTTGCCTGAACTCTTTCAACAAACCTAACTCTCCCGTCATGTGCCGTGAGCATCCACTATCAACAATCCATCGACTGTTGATCTGGCCCATGAATGCCACTTGCACAATAAATTAAAAAATTGATCAGTATCAAAGGGGATGACTCTCGCCATTCCGGCGTCGAGTCTCCCTGAATAGCCTCCTGCCATTCGGTTTTGATGAACTACTTGAAGACCCTTCTTCCAAGCATTCATCCTTTCTCACAAAAAATTTATCATCTGACCTGTGTCTGAATTTCCAAAAAGAGTTTGAATTAACATTTTGTTTTGAAAATTTGTTAGAAGAAAAATTGTCATAAAATTCATCATCAGATAATGATGCATTTTTTACCAACTTTTTGACATGTTGTTTGTTGTCAAAAACTTTCCTTTTCTGATTCTTTTCTTCTTTAACGCAGACACATTCAGGATCAAATTTCCTGAGAACTCTCATTTCCTCCTCACTAGGCTTCACTTTCCTAGGACTCCCACCAGATTGGATCACCCGACTGTCATTTACAGAACTTTTCCTGATCTTATGATTTCGACAATTTGCTGAAATATGTCCTTTTCCACCACAAGTAAAACACCGTCGTGTTTCTTGTGGAGTAAAGAATGAAATCTGTGGCAAGTATCCAAATCACAATCAGCAATGACATGACCCAATCTGCAACATCTGTAGCATTTCCTTTGCGAAATAGTCTTTGGTTTTGATTCATCACAACTCTTAGATGAACCCAAAGATTTAGATACTACAGATGGAGATAAAACATTTTGCCTCAAACCAGTGGCTTTAATCTTGAAATTATTTTGAGTTTGAGAAAGCTTTGATTTTCCTTTGTTTCCAGCCCCAATTTGATTAACCTTGTCAACCACCTTGACAAACTTCTTATCAACCTTTTCAGAATACCCCTTTTGTTTTTGAAAAACACTACTCGACTCTCCTTTCTGTGTAGTGGAAGACTTGACAAACACAGTTGGTTTAAGAGTGGAGGAAGTTTTGAGTTTTAATCATGATTTGGAAACAACATTTTGTTTGACCACTGCTTTCTCAGCTGATTTTATTTCAGACTTTGATTTCTGAAAATTTGAACTCTTCTTCTCTACATTACTGACTTGATGACCAATCATCCTCCGAATATCAACTGGAAATTCTGAATCTGTAATCTTCTCGATAATAGGAGCATCGTAATCAACAAACTCACTATCATGAGATGATGAACTTCCCTCATCCTCAGTTACATGGTCAGACACAATCTCCTTTAATGAAGCCGGATTAACTTCCAAATCCGGATCCAGTTGTGGTCTTGATACATAATTGGGAGTATGTGGCACAGTATGAAAACCAATTCCAGAAGTATCATGTGAAGATCTTTGCATAGCCGCAAAGTAATCGATGACATACGCTGAATTTTGGTAATTTTCAAGCTTGCCTTTGTGTAACTCAGCTTCAGCTTTAGCTGCTGATAATTCCACTTTTAACTTCTAAACTGATTCAAGATGCAAAGACACAACATGGTTATTTTGTAAAACTTTGATTTTCAAATCTTCGTTTTCTTTACCAAGATCGATTATCTTCTTGTCAAAAGATTTGCTTCTTATTCGCTTCTGTGCTCTCCATCAGTTCAACTGTTAGCTGAGCATTCATCACCTTTAGTTTATCAATCATCTCAAGCAAATCCTCATTTACCTCATCCACTTTCTCCTTGCCTTTTCCAGATTCTTCTTCCATCGAAGCCATAAACGCACCCATCAGTTCATCGTACTGCTTCCCCCAGTCATAACCCTCATCAGCTTGACTCATAAGGGCTTTAGATGAATCATTAGATTTTTCTTTCTTTCTCTAGAAAGTATCTTGTGGCGTGAATGGATTTAGATTCCCTTGTTTCTTAGAGTTCTTGTATTCTCTAGCAAAGTGACCATGCTCACAACAGTTATAACACTGAGTAGACTTTGGATTGAATCCAAATTTGGTGTTGCAGTCGAAAGTGAATTTATTGCCCGTCTTTTTCTCATACCCATTGATTCTTCGGATAACACTCGCCAGTGCCCATTGTGTATCAATTAGTTCCATTTCATCATCATCGATTTGTGCATAGTCTTCAAATGTCAGATTTGCGTTTCCAATCCTTCCTGCAACTTGTTCATCGTATGCACTGACAACACAAGATATAATAGACATATGATCCTTAACAACTTCAACAGTAACTTTTCCCATATTGGTAGTATTGAGCTGAACAGGAGGTGGTATCAGATCAGACTTCTTCTCGTTGTTAGAATAGGATGAACTATAATTTGTAGATGTAGAAGGAACATGAGTACTATCAGAAGTACTAGACACAAATGCAGTCTGAATTTTGGGAGATGAAGCAAGCGGTGTAACTACAGAACCACCATATAATGAAGGATCTTGGATAACATTCACTCGTCTCGCTTTCCGTTTATCCTTCATCTCTTGTTCTTCAAGCTTCTGTACAAATTATACTAAGGTCAGTCCTGGTAAATTCTCTCTCAAGATCAACACTAAAGAATTCCACTTCTCAGGTAAAGCATCAGCAATACAATCAATTTTCTCATCTTCAGAATAATCGATGCCACATTTTCTCACTTCAGTCAGCAAATGTCTATATCTTGTAATCAAAGCTTCCAAACTTTCATTTCCTATGAAATTGAAGTTTTCAAACTCCTTTCGAATATTTGTAGCTTTCATCTTCTTCAGATTTGAATTACCTTCAACTCTGGCTTTCAAGGCATTCCAGAGACCATTAGAAGTCTTGTACTCATCAAATTGGTGTAATATTTGATTGGAAATTGCCTGGCTAAGTATCCAGTAAGCCTTTTTCTCTGAGTCATACTTCTTACACTCATCGACATCTAGTATCTCTAAAAGTTGACATAAATCGGTTCCAACAATTTTAGGTTTCTCATACGGAGATAGAATCCTCTCCCAGAGATTAGTGTCTGTGCCATTAAGAAGAGTTTCAAAGCGACCCTTCCAATTGTCATAATCAGCCAAATCTAACAACTTTGGCACCTTGTTGATACATCCCACTTTTGTCTCGCTAATTAAAATGCTCTGGATCTTAGAATTCTGAGTAGCCATTGCTGCATACATCTCTGACATGATTTCAAGTTTTTAATCAGCGAACCTTTTTTAAAAAATCACTTGCCGAACCTTTTCAAATAGGCGAACTTTCAATCAATCAAACGAACCAAGAGTAGCGAACCTTAGCCTCACGAAGCTTAATCACAAACAACCTTTACACAAGCGAACCTTGATCACAAACGAACCTTTACACAAGCGAACCTTGAACCAGACGAACCTCTGCTGAAATAGTAATGAACCTTCAAAAAGGCAAACCTCAAGTCACGAACCTTGAGATAAGCGAACCTTGATACAAACGAACATATGCTTAACCAACAACGAACCTTTCAGCGAACCTTGGACGAACCTTGCAGAAAAGCCAGCAATATATATAGGTTTTCAGAAAACTGCCAAATCCAGCGAACCTATTGTTCCAACTGAACACAGGTTCGGCTCACGAACCAGTAATGCAATATTCAAAATTTTGGATGGAAAACCTTCCAAAATTCGAAGAGAATCCTTCCAATTCTTCAAATTATCACCACCAAATTGTGAATTGTTGTATCCCACAACAATTTATGATGAAATCACAATCACAACAGCAATCAATCAACAAGAAAAGAAGAAATTTGAGCCATAATTGATCTTTTAGTCTTCAAATCTTCAAATCACATGAATTCTTTAATCAAATCAATATAGAACTTCACCAAATGCTCTAATAGCACTATAGATTTGGTGAAATCTGATTAGGATCGATCTAGAAGCTCTATGAACTATCAATCACGTGCGGAATCCATGTTTGATATAAAATGAATCAAAGAACAACAAGTTATTTCATAAACAATCTTATTATATAAATCAACAAATGATTATAACTCTATCACTCAGAAAATTTCTCAGACAGAGAGTCACACTCAGGTTTTATGAAATTCTGTCAAGTTTCCAAGTTCTGAAGAATTCAGACAAACCATCTATTTATACAACCTACTGTCAGCCGAACCTATCTATAGCCGAACCTCTAGGTTCACCAGCCGAACCCTTAGGTTCGCTAGGCGAACCTAGGTTGCCAAATCTATTGGTTCTCCGAACCTTCCTAAGGTTATAGGTTCGCCGAACCTATCAAAGGAATAGGTTAGCCGAACCTGCCTAGGTTCATGGGCCAGACGAACATAAGACAAACCTTTAGCCGAACCTATACAAACTTTATATAATTTACTATTTTGAATAGCAAACTATTACATATATGCACTAACAGTTCGTCCTTGCGTATAACTTAGCTTAGAGTGTTCAATTGAACAATCTAAGTTATATATTCGTATGCAATTTTCTAAGTGTTAGATGTTAATGTTGAAATTAACACCATAACCTTAGGCTATAATATCCAACATTTATGTTTAAGTGTCAACATAATTTAAGAAAACTATTGATCTTGAAAATCCTCATTCTTGATTTCTTGTTAAACTCTTAGATTTCTCAAGTTGGTGATAGGTCATGAACTCCATTATACTTCCCATGTACACACACACTTATGCATGTTCCTTAGTTCGTTCTAGGCTTTGAGTACTCGTCTGTCCGTTCCCTTGGTTCTTAAAACTATGTTTAACAGTCCTAGGTCCATCGATACGATAATTTGATAGCACTTAGGTTCGGTCGTCACTTGGGTCAGCGAACCTCTTGAATGCCATGAATGCAGCGAACCTCTTGGCTTGACCAAGGGTTCGGCAGTGACAATGGTCCGACGAACCTCTAAGGTTCGGCCTTGACAATGGCTAGACGAACCCCTAAGGTTCGGCCATGACAATGGCTAGACGAACCCCTAAGGTTCGGCCATGACAATGGCTAGACGAACCTTTAAGGTTCGGCCATGACAATGGCTAGACGAACCTTTAGGGTTTGGCCAGGAGGAGGTTCGTGGCTAGTTGGTTCGTTCAAAGGTTCAGCTAGAGTTCCAGGTTCGGCTGATCTGATGTTCATATCTCACTGGTTCGTTGGTCGAGGGTTCGGCTAAGTGTACAGAGGTTCGTCCATGCTAGGTTCGGCCAGAAGTACTCAGGTTCGGCCAAAGGGAAGACAGGTTCGGCCCAGGCTATTGGTCAGAGTCGACAGGTTCGGCCCTGTCTGCTCGTCAGTGACGACAGGTTCGGCCACCTGTGCATAGGTTCGGCCACCTGTTCATAGGTTCGGCCACCTGTGCATAGGTTCGGCCAATCGTTCCTAGTCACGAACCTGCTTTATCTTCTTCATTTTTCAACCCTAATATGTTGCAGGTTACTTTCTAAAGCTTCCTTGTTGTTTACCAAAGTTTATCTAAGTGTTTCTAAGTGCTTAATGTGATTAAAACAACAATAATCTAAAGGGTTCGTGATACACACCAAAACCTTGTACTTCCGTGATCTACGTGATGTGGTGGTCGTTTTGGCACCAAAAACTCCCGATTTCGTGAAGAATAGGATGAGGAATCTTAGAGAGAAGGTGGAGAAAATTTATAGGGAGAGAGAGGAACGAATTTGAGAGAGAGAGAAGGTTGGCGGTGGTGGTTGTGAGTTACCCGGTAGGTTCGGTTTCGTTCGGTTTCGCGTAAAATGCCAGTTCTTCGTAGTTTTCGTAACGAAATGACCCAGTCTTTAAAATAAGATTTGTAAAATTATTTTAAGTGGTTATTGCTAGTAAATTAACTAAATATCTTTTGTTTATTTTAGATTTACGAAATTATTTAATTATTGTTTAAAAATCGAATCGTATAGTCGTCGCGCGTATTCGTTCGAATCGTCACCCGTACGAACACGACGATAACTATACTTTTCAATATTGTTTTCTAATTATCGAATATCATTCAGAACGTTAAATTTTCAGATTTATCCGTATAGGTCGTCACCTATACGAATAATTCGTCGATTTAGCATTCACGTAACGACATCCGTTTTGTTTTCTTCTGTAAAGCCTCACATACGTTTATACATAATAAATCCTAACAAATAAACACATGATGGTTCTGTAATGCCAGATAGCTATCTGACTGATGAACCATAGTTCTGAACTTTGTTTCTCTGAAATGATTTTGTGTTTGCTATATGATAAGACGAGATGATAATGACATATGATATAAACATGACATAAAATTAAACATGTATAGTTCGTACCTGATTACTGTTCCGGTTACTGTTTGAGATCACTGTTCCGTTACTGTTTCCGGCACTGATGTTACACTCGGTTTTATAGATTTACCCTGCATTCGGGCCTACAGTTTTTGTAAAAGGAAAAATTGCGATTCCTAAGTTACTTAGGCCGGTTTTTCAGTTACTAATTGAGGAGGAATATCACTTAAAGAGTTAAGTATGTGCAGTTGGGGTTAGACGTACAAATGGTCGACTATACCCATCAACCAGCCCCAAAACCGAGAGTTGTGTGGAGACACAATTGGTAATCATTACCTACCTGCCTAGTCATAACAATGGAGAGTGCTAAAGCCATTCATTCATTATAATGAAGCAGGATCTCATTCTTAATAACATATTTTGTGTATGGGTCATAATATAATTAGGACAAGCATGAAAAATAGTAAAACACTTTAGTTGAAATCTTTAAAAAGGGTTAAAGAATCTCTAATTTGTTAATAAGTTAAAATTCCAAGATCCCGGTTCCAAAATAAGTTCCATAATCAATCTAAACACATTAGACATGTACAGAGTAAACCCTAGGTAGTCATTTCATCATTCGTAACTTTTGTTCCATTTTCTTTATTAAGTCTTAATCTGTTCTTTAAAATTTTCTTTAATTTAGTTTAATCATTTATTAACAAAACCCCCCTTTAAAAAATAAATTTAATTTCAGTAAATTTGTATAGATGAGTCCTTGAGTCTATTTTGCATTTTCTATAGGAGTCTGTGGGTTCGATATCCGGACTTACTTTTCTATACTGCTTTTGATAGGTTCACTTGCCTGTTAGTAGTTTAGTTTAGATACTCTAGAGTATTACTTAGTGTCTAGTTAGTTTTGATTTTTATTAGTTTTAATTAAACTACTTTGCACACATCAGATTTCTCCACAATTGAGAAGTGCGTTGCATGTGCCAAGGGGAAGCAAAACAAAAGACCCCATAAGCCCAAACTGCTCAACTCTATTTCATCAATTCTGCAGCTTCTTCATATGGATCTCTTTGGACCGGTTAACGTCATGAGCATCGGGTAAAATTCATATGCTCTTATTGTAACGGATGATTATTCCAGATTTACTTGGGTGTTCTTTCTAGCCAAGAAAGATGAGACACTAGAGATTCTGAAGAAGTTTATCACACTGATGGAGAATCAGAAGAATTTAAAGGTTAAGGTGATCAGACCTGACAACAGCACCGATTTTAGAAATCAGATACTTGTTTATTTCTGCGCTAAGAAGGGAATTGCTCGACAGTACAGTGCAGCTCGTACACCTTAGCAAAATGGTGTTGTTAAAAGAAGGAACAGAACACCTATCGGGGCTGCACGGACCATGCTGTTAGAGTCTAAACTACCAATATTCTTCTGGGTTGAAGCTATTAACACAGCTTGCTGTGTTCAAAACTGAGCTCTAATGAACAAACGCCATCCGAAGACTCCCTATGATATTTTTTTCAATCAGAAGCCAAAGGTCGGTCATTTCAAGTCCTGATAATGTTAAAATTTGTAGATGTATGCTGACGCAAACTCCACTAATTCCTCATTTACTCTTTAGTATATCCTTGAGAAGGATATGCTCAATAACTCCAACTTCATGGATTGGTATCGTAACTTGAGATTTGTTTTCAGGGCTGACAACAAGTTGTATGTCCTTGAGACACCAATCCGAAAAGAACCTATGAATGCTACGGGAACAGTCCGTAAAGCCTATGACAAACATGTAGATGATTCTGTCAAGGTTTCTTGCTTGATGCTGAAAGAGTCTGGAACACATGGAGTCATATGAAATGATTCAACATCTGTTGGAAATGTTTCGGCAACACAGTAGACATGAACGCTTTGAATTGATAAGATCACTCTTAGGTTGTCACATGCAAGAAGGTTCTTCGGTTAGTACTCATGTATTAAAGATGAAGGTTTTCATTGATCATCTAGCACGTCTTGAGTGTCCACTAACGAATGAATTAGCTGGGATTATAATCCTCAATTCATTGCCGAAGTCATATGACCAGTTCACTTTGAACTATAATATGAATGCTTGGAACAAGACCATCCCAGAGTTGCATATGATGCTTAAAACTGCTGAGATGAGCATACCAGGCTCTAACAAAGCTGGTTCAGTGCTGATGATCAAAGGCGGTCGAGTTGAGAAATCCAAAGGTAAGGGCAAGAAGAGCGTGAAAGATAAGGACAAGGGCAAAGGCAAGGTTGTTGCCAAGACCAAACCTCTAAAGGATGCCAAATGCTTTCAATGTGATGAAACTGGGCATTGGAGGAGAAACTGCCAAAAAACCTAACTGAGATAAAGCAAAAGAAGGGTTCTACTACGAGAACCTTACGTATTTTCGTTATGGAAATCTTCTCTTTTTCTACCAAATCTTGGATGTTTGACACCGGATGTGGTTCTCACATATGCAATGATTTGCTGGGACTATGGAAGGTTAAGAAGCTGAAAGCAAGCGACCTGGAACTCGATGTGGGAAATGGACAAAAGGTTGTAGTCAAGGCAGTAGGAGAATACACACTTTTACTACCCAATGGTTTAGAACTTGTTTTGAACAATGTTTTATTCCTAGTTTGACTAGGAATATTGTTTCAGTTTCTGCTTTGTGTGAGCATGGCTTTAAGTACGCTTTCAATGACAATGGTTATTTTTCTGCATATTTGAATGGTTTGTTTTATTTTGACGCGAAGCCTCATAATGGAATCTATGAGATAGATGTCCATACTTGTCACACCCCGAGCCGGCAGGCTGGATCGACTTTCCTGTCAAGCGGAAGGTTCTCGGGGCACGATATCATGAGATAATCGAAATGATCAGATTGTTTACACGACACATGATATATAATGAGAAATGCTTACATGACATTGATACAGCATTACAAAGTTAAGTTCATAATTTAACTAAGTAAATCTACCAAAAAGAATCATTGACTTTTCTATCTTGTATCTGCACCAGATTTACAAAATATTATTCACAGCTATGTCATTAAAAATATGCATGACACAAAAATAAGCTAGGTCTTCTAAAGTCCTCTAGCTTATGTCCTAATGCTTGGTGTCTAAACATGTTCATCTCCTGAGAAAACATGCATTTAAAACAAGTCAACACTAGGTTGGTGAGTTCATAAGTTTAGTAATTGAAAATATCTGTAGTTGTCATTTACAAGTCATTGTGTCACACACAAGTCACATTGTTATTATTATATCCTTTCTCATAACCATGTCCTCTACATAGTTACCCTTACAAATAGTGTATCATTCAAATCAAGCCTGCTTATATATAGGGCATACGTATCATGAAAGAAGCCGCCAGCCCATCACACACCCAACTGAATTCAATACAACTTGTAATGAAACTAAAGATACCCATGTTCATCTCATTTGTGTTTGTCTCATTCGATATCCAACCTGTTAATTCCATATGTTGTGTTTTCGTCCCACTGTGTTATATGTATAGCGTAAGAGTGTTTGAAGGGAATATATTACCATGACCTAAGTTATTGTAATACCTTGATTTATAAGGAAAATAGATTAACTTAACCTTATCCTTATTGCTTTTATCTCAATGTAGAATTAACTGTAATTCACTTCTAATATTAGGATTGATAGTTAATTCATTGATATTGTTCACAATCTTGAATGTATAGAGCCTAAATAGGATCCATTGTGGTCCTCACGTAATCAGACCACAATGCATCCAATTTACCTCTATCCCGTTTGTAGTCTCAATAGAATCAGTTCCTTCAACAAAACTATTACCAGTATTATGACATGAGAGAAGATCAATTCCTCAGTCTACTAGTTAATAGAAACGAAGGAATAATTACAATCAGTGTCTGAAGATTAATATCACCATGTGTCATTTACCAAACCTGACTGATGCAGCCTTGTTACCGGTCATACGTTACACGACATTGATTGTGTTACGATTAACGTACCGACCTCACTCGCCGGCGGTTTGTCAAACCTATGGTACCATTACGCTATCGTCGGTTTAGTGGCACTAAATCAATGGTAAACGATTTTCTTGAATGTACATACGACTGAACATGTACGCATGAACACAAGATTGTTGTGATATAATGCTAATAGTCTTAATAGTAATTAGTTGTTATGTGTTCACCCATTGCCATCATCTCAGTGTTATATGTTCTCAGTGTTATGTGTTCTCATAGTCTTTAACAAAGTGTTATAAGAACTAGTATTATTACACGATGTTAATATATGTGGTGAATGATATCATCATCATGAAATTATGTTATCATGGTTATCATTCTTGCTATCACTTGTATTTGTCTCAGTGTTATCTCATAGTCTTCACCATGTTGTAAACATAGTGTTGTAAGAACTAGTCTTACTACACTTCGTTAACTCTGGTGGTGAATGATATCATGAAGTTATGTTATCATCATACCATTCTTGTTAACTCTTGTAATTGTCTTAATGTTATCCCATTGTTATCTCAGTGTTAATAACAAAGTGTTATAAGATCAAATCTTATTACACTTGAGTTATCTAAATGTTTGGATGAATTCATGAGGTTATGTTATCATGAAACATCTTTGATTTGTCATTGTTGTTAATGCACACACAAGCATACACATTGATCTTGATATATGTGTCATAATAAAAATGAAATCTTTATTATCTAAATCACATGATATTTGAAGTAATGCACTAAAGCTTTTAATAATTTAAAAGAGTTAGCATGTTTCTCAGCCCCGCATTTAAAATCAAAAGATTAGAAAAAAGGGGCATATGAACTCACCTTGTTGCTGTAGTGGTTCACTAAGACTCAAAAATGCACGCGCTCACTGTCGTTGTACTGATCTTGTATTCACATTCCTGTGTCTGATTAAATGTTATATGAGTTATGATCCCTTATTTGATTGTTCTTTTTCAAATCTGAGTTGTTAACTGAGTTCGTGTAGTGAAAATGACTCATTCTTGTGATTTTCATAAGAATGACTCATTCTAATGGCCATTCATACGAATGAGTAGCTCACACGAATTACTCATGCTAATGAGTAGCTCACACAAATGACTAACTCACACAAATGAGTGGCTCATTCGTATGACTTCATACGAATGAGCGGTTCGTTCTTATGAGCCATTCGCCTAAAATTGGTTTCAGAGATGGCATGTGGCGATTTCGATTTTTAGTCGTATATATAGTCGTTTTGACTGGGCTTAAGTGAGTAAACTCATTTGGAAGGTGTATGGGTCGAAAAAAGAATGTTTAAAACCGGTTAAACTTCGGTTTTGTCGGGTTTGTAGAAAACCCTAAAAACCGAATCTTATGAGTTCATTTTACCTTCGTTTAGGTTGATTCCAAGCCCGTTCCTTTGTACTTTCGTGTGAGGAATGTCAAGAGCTTCCATTTGATAGCTTATTTAACGATTTGGTCAAGAATTGAGGGAGATATGGAGGTTTTGTATGTGTTTTTCTAGAGAGTGAGGGAAACCGGATTTTGGAGAGAGAGAGGAGGTGGGTGGGTATTAAATGAGAATTTAATGCTTGTGTTGAGGTTTTTATACCCCGAGCAAGTTCGGGTTCGTTCGGTTTGCTCGGTTTTAATTTTCGTTACGTTTACAAAACGTAACGCATATTTTTTCATAACTTTAAATAAAATAGTTTTATTTTATTCTTTCTAAAGTAGTAATTACTAATAAATGCGGCTTCATTTCAGCGAACCTTCACGATAGAAATGCGGCTTCATTTCAGTCTCTTGACTTCACGATCCATAATCTCTACAGGTTCTCAACGAAATGTAATTGTTCATTCACTTGTATTTCTTCCAATGGTATGACTAACGATTCATCAACAAGACATCTTTTGTGGATTGACACATGAAACACATCGTGTACCCTGCTGAGTTCATCAGGAACTCTGAGTCTGTATGCCACATGACCAATCTGTTGAGTTATCTCGAACGGTCCAACATACCTTGGTGCTAACTTGCTCGGTCACCCACCTGGAGGACACTTTCAACATGACTCGGTCACCCACCTGGAAATCCAAAGTCTTTCCCGTTTGTCTGCGTAACTCTTTTGGCGGCTACGTGTTGCTTGTAGTCTTTGTTGAATCTGGGCTATCTTATCAGTAGTCTCCTGGATAAGTTTAGGCCCAGTGATTCTGTTATCTCCCACTTCGGTCCAACAAATTGGAGACCGACATTTTCTACCGTATAACGCTTTGAATGGAGCACATCCGATACTGTTGTGGTAGCTATTGTTGTAGGAGAACTCAATTAGTGGTAAATGATTATCCCAACTTCCACCAAAGTCCAGGACACATGTCCTCAACATATCCTCTAGGGTTTGGATTGTTCGCTCGCTTTGACCATCCGTTTGTGGATAGTAAGCGGTGCTCAAGTTTACACTTGTCCCTAAGGATTGTTGTAATGATTGCCAGAACCACGATGTAAATCTGCTGTCCCGGTCTGAAATAATAGATAATTGCACGCCGTGCCGTACTACTATTTCGTTGACATATAGTCTTGCTAGTTTCTCCATATTGCAGTTTTCCTGCATTGGTAAGAAGTGTGCGGACTTGGTCAACCTGTCGATGATGACCCATATAGAATGGTGTCTGCTGGAAGTATGAGGTAGCTTGGTAATAAAATCCATAGCTATTTGTTCCACTTCCATTATGGTATCTCGGGTTGTTCTAGCACATCTGATGGTTTCTCATGTTCAGCTTTGACCTTGGCACACGAGAGGCATTGACCAACATAAGTAGCCACATCTTTCTTCATACCCGTCCACCAATAAAATGTCCTAAGGTCTTGGTACATGATTAAGAGGCACTGTTATCTGTTTACCATTTGCTACCTCGATGATATAAGAGGAGTCCAAAGATTCCTCAACATGATTAAGTTGGCATGAAAAGTCGGACGAGATAAAACTCTGATCCGCACCAATGTCAAATAATATACATGCATAAAATTCATACATTCAGATGTATGTCGTATATTCAGTACCACTGCCAGAAATGGAGAGGTATACGTTGTTACATTTACTGATGATTTCAGTAGATATGGTTATGTTTTTCTTATGAAGCATAAGCATGAGACGTTTGAAATGTTCAAGCGATACCATAACGAAGTACAAAACCAGTTGGGTAGAACGATTAAGATACTTCGATCGGATCGAGGAGGTGAATATCTTAGTCTAGAATTTAATGAACATCTGACAAATTGTGGAGTTGTTTCACAACTTACTCCCCCTGGAACACCACAATTAAACGGTGTAGCTGAAAGGAGAAATCAAACTTTATTAGATATGGTTCGATCAATGACGTGTCGTACAAATTTACCTCACTCCTTTTGGAGTTTTGCTCTTGAAATCGCCGCATGTATTGTTAACCTAGCTCCAACAAAGAAAGTTGAAAAGACACCATATGAGATATCGCATGGGAATAAACCCAATGTGTCTTATCTTAAGGTTTGGGAATGTAACGCGTATGTTATACGAGAGTCTTAAGGCAAACTAGATCCCAATCGATTAATTGTGAATTTCAAGCAACTAATAATGAAGCCCTAATAGCAGGACTTCAATTAGCTAAGGATATGAACATTAGAAATCTCCATGTATTTGTCGATTCCTTACTAATAGCCCATCAATTTAACGGCTCATACACAACTAAAGGAGATAAATTGGCAAAATAATTAGAGATTTTTAATCATATAGCAGGATATTTTTACAATTTTGATATCACTCACGTGCCAAGGGAAGAGAATGCTGAAGCAGATGCATTATCAAACCTGGCATCATCCCTAAAGATACTTGAGGATATCATTATTCCTATCCTACATATGCTAAGTCCAGCAATAGATATGCAGGACACAAATCAAAATACTGAACCCAATAATACTGAAGTTCATCATTCAGAAGCACATGAAATATCCTAGACTATCCCTATAAAGAGTTACCTTCAAACAGGAAAAATACCTGATGAAGAAACAAATCCTAGAGCTTTTAAAGCTAAAGTATCTAGATACACAATCATACGAGATATCTTATATAGAAAATCAGTAGCAGGCCCATACCTAAGGTGTTTAGAATAACCTAAGAGTTTGGAAGTAATGAAAGATATTCATGAAGGAGATTTTGGGAATCATACCGAGGGTAGAGCATTATTCTCAAATATTCTGAGAACACGATACTTTTGGCCAATCATGATAAGAGACGCCATGTCTTATTCCCAGAAGTGTAATGCTTGTCAAAGACATAGTAATATTCTTCATCAACCAGCTGAACCTTTATATCCAATAGTCTCATCATGATCATTCATGAAGTGGGGAATGGATATAGTAGGAAAGTTACTCAAAGCATCCGGAGGAAAGGTGTTTATCCTTGCGATGGCAGATTACTTCTCAAAATGGATTGAGGCTGAAGCCTTCGTACATGTTAGAGAGAAAGAAGTAATCTCATTCATAAAGAGAAATATCCTGACTATATTTGGGATACCCGTAGAACTCACTTGTGATAATTGATCTCAGTTTATAGGAAAAAGGACTACAAAATTTTCTAAAAGCTGGGGCATAAAGATGATAACCTCCACACCTATCCATCCTAAAGCTAATGGCTAGGCAGAATCGAGCAACAACATTATCATCAACAACCTTAAGAAAAAGTTGGGATCCAAGAAAGGAAAATGGGCTGAAGAACTTCCATTTGTCTTATGGGCAGATAGAACAACTACAAAAAATGTGACTGGGCAAACACCATTCTCATTAGTATATGGTTCTGAAGCCGTTCTCCCAACTGAAATGGTTATTCCTACTGCAAGATCAAGTTTACAAACTCTGAAATCCAACAATGAGATACTATCTGAGGATCTAGATACTATAGATGAACTTAGGGATATTGTAAGGATAAGAATGGCAACATATCAGCAAAAGATAGCCAATTTCAGTAATAAGAATATTATAATACGTAGATTCCCAATTGGAGATGCAGTTTTAAGAAAGGCATTTCTAAATACTACCAATCCAGCTGATGGAAAACTTGCTCCAAAATGGGAAGGACCTTATAAGATCGAGTATGATGCTGGAAAAGGGGCATATAAGTTAACCAACATGGAAGGAGAACCTCTTCCAAGATCATAGAATGCTATTCATCTTAAATTATACTTTATATGAGGTTTGTTGTTTCAAACTACAAAAGGTTGTTACTTGAACTCTATATTAATATTTTTAAATATTCCTATGTACATATATTCTGGCATATTCTTCTATATTCTTAGTTATCCTGCTACTAACTTGAGCATGAGAGGGCATCAGATTTCCTGATTTCCACCTATGCAAAAATCTTGAAGTTTTGTAGGTATAGCAGGAGAAAAGATGAGACTTTATGTCTTAACCCGAGTTCTGACCTAAAATCAGAACTTGATCAAGACCCTGTAGAGACTATATGTCTGGTTGCAAAGTTTTGACCTGAAATAAAAATTCAAGAGACTTTTGTCTCTCAAGAAGACTTAGGGTTCATACACTCTCACCAGTTGCGCACGTTTATCCTGTTAT
The DNA here is from genome assembly GCA_009363875.1 of Mikania micrantha. Classification (NCBI taxonomy): domain Eukaryota; kingdom Viridiplantae; phylum Streptophyta; class Magnoliopsida; order Asterales; family Asteraceae; genus Mikania; species Mikania micrantha. The sequence continues at coordinate 58,009,192 of CM018692.1, forward strand.
AGTCTAAGATAATAGGACCAATTACGCATGAGTGGTTGGCAATTTCATTATCAAGGGTTATAATTAACGATCTTCCGAAATATCCTAGTATAGTTGGAGATTGTGGGACTAGTACAAGCATTGAGTGGCTGACAAATTCACTTTTGAAGGATATTACCAGGGATCCTTCTAAATATAGCATTCATATTCTATACAACCGGGCCTTAGCAGCCAGAATTCCGGCCTAGTCGCTAGTATCCCGGCCTTAGTCGCCAGCATGCCGGCTTTAGTCGCCAGTATCTTTCGGCCTTGTCGCCAGTATTCCGGCCTTAGTCGGCAGTATTCCGGCCTTAGTCGCCAGTATTCCGGCCTTATTCGCCAGTATTCCGGCCATAGTCGCAAGTATTTTCGGCCTTAGTCGCCAGTTTAATAGGCCTTGTCATCAGTATCTTGGGCTTGTCCCAAGTTTTCTTGTTTTTCTGTTTATGCAGGGTTGACTTTCAAGGATACTTAGGAATATCGCAACATACTTGGGGATATTTAGGTATGAAATCTTTTTGATGTTTTAATAGGAACAAAGAAGATTTCGAACTAAGCCTACTATCTCTTGAAATTGGTATTTGTTTCTTAACCATGACATTCTTTATTTTTGGATATTCCTATTTAAAAATATATTCTTATTCCTGATAGTGTGCATTATACTTATTTCTACTTAGGTATATGTTATATATCTTATGCACAATTCTATTCAGAGATATGTTAAATTAAATTAGCAGTTACTTCATGTGCTAAGGTAACTTTAAATGAGTAATAACGATGCACTTAGACACATATCTAAGATTATTTATAATTACTCATGTAGTTTAGACCTTAGTCATATTAGGCTAAGTATAGTTTAAACTATCCTTAGTTACTCCTAAGTATATTTGATATAGATTAAACTTAAGAAAAAGTATCCTAAAATTCTTCAATAGAAATATTGAGAATATTTGAACTTTTTAAGGCATGTATAATTAACTACAATTAATTAATACATGTTCAAAATCTGATTATTTTTATAAAGGTTTTAGTCTCTTATACAACTCACAAAATGTTCAAAATATCATTGAGAATATTTGAAAATATCTTAAAAATTATAACAATAATTATGAATAAGGAACTTTAATAGGACACAATATTAATGCACTCAATGTGATATTCAAATTGTTTACAGTCGTTAGTTCAACTAAGACCCAAATAAAATTAGAACTTAATCTCTTCTTAATTATTCCTATGTATGTTTGACAAAATTTATGAAAAAATATCCTCAACATAAATCATGAGAATATTTGAAGATTAAGTTCATATGTGTTTAACATATTAACAACTACAATTAATACATACCAAGTCAAATTATATGAAACAATAATATTCATTAGAATTATTTATCCCTTATATAAATACAAAATATCTAAGATAATTGAAAATATTTTGGGATATATGAGAATATTTTCAAAGAACAAACAACTATACATAACACTAAAATATTATCCAAAATAGTAACTGTTATATTACCAAAAGCAATTAAAATTAGCACATTAGGCTTCGTCATGAAACACCTAATTCCTCCACCCAACACATTAATAATGTTTAGCTAAAGATAACTACTGTAATATATAATGATATTTCAGATTTCTTTTTCTTAGCATATTTGGTATGTTTTCCTAAACTAAGTGTCTATTTTAAGGTATAAACAGTCTCTTTATTCAGAGATATTTTAATGTGTAAAAGTATTAGAAGATTTTAGGCATAAGTTACTAGTTAATAGACCTGAGTTGATAGTAATTGGACTTATTTATAATATTTGAAATTATCATAGTAGTTTATGGCCTTGCACCATCACTAAATATTTCGAACTATTGCGTCAAGATATTCAACAATTTGTTCTAAATAATGGGTTTTAGCTTAAAAGATAACCTAAACAATAAAGTTTTAAAAGCTTCATACAACTTTGAAAAAGAAAATATGCATATAAGAATAATTTAAATTCCAAATCTCAAGAAATACCAAGACAAATCCTCACAAATGTTAAGTCTGGAAAATTTTAAAGCTGTATGTATTAAAAACAACTTACAAAATTTTTGGGGCAATTGTTGTGGGTCAATTTTTATGGTCTGAGATTCGGGATAGTTGAGGATAATCCGGAATATGGGATTCTTAAGTATCCTCAAATATCCTGAATACTAACGTCACTAATCGATCTCTTCTTTGTATAGCTTGACTTAGTCTTACAGGTTACTTATCGTGGACTTGATTTTACCTTAAAAGTCTGGATAAAGTTAAAGGAAACATGGTGAATATGCTAAATAACGGCTACAAGTGGAGAGCAAGACACCAACGGTCATATTGACTAGATTGGACCTAAAGGTTAGGGGTTTAGTTGAAAGAAGCGCTTCCACACGTTTAATGGACATGGTAGCTGTCACATAGTCATAATTCCGAGATTCTCGCCGGAATATTCGAGAATATAGTTAATTGTATTTAACTATAAATTGAGGCATTTGATAGATTTAGGACGACACTTTCACACATCTAGCATCCATCTGCTTACTTTTCGCTACTTACAACCGTATTCGCAGCATTTGAAGCTCTATAGTGCATTACCAGTCAAGCATTTGTGCTCTTTATTTGTACTTTTTACTTTGTTGTTATAATATAAACAAGGCAGAGTGACGAATGTCAGCTCCCGAAGTTTTTAGGCCGGCAATCCTAAGGGATTAAGGGCTTTTCCTCGCATAAATCTCGCATGTTGAGCTGTTTATTTCATTTCATATTATGATATATCCCTAGGGATCCCTGGGGATAATTTTATCGAATTTTACTTAGAAACTGTTTTCTTGACTATAAAACACAAAACCCCACTTAACTAATTCAGTTTTGCTAAAAATTAGTCTTGTTAATTTTTACCCGAAACAATGATCTATATATATCCTTAGACCTAAGGAGCATATTAGAACAGACATTAGTCTAAGGTCATTCTTTCATCCTATCTAACGTTGTTCTGAAAATGGGCAATAATAAGGATATTTGATTGGGAATGGTTTTGAAACTAAGTGGGAGTTGTATGTTGTCAAAGAGATTTTATACTCTTATATAATTAAGAGATCATATTCTGGCACCCTCATTAATTTAAACTGGTGTAAATGCATGGCCATGCTCAAACTAAGAGTAGTTTGTTAGACCATTTTAAATTGGAGAACGAGAATCAGAATGTTTGAACAACATATGAGAATGAAATGTGATCCATGTCTCATGTTCAAAGAATATCACTTACAAAAGATAAATAGATAACGGTTACCATGGCTATAATTTTAGTTATGTAAAGGGTTACTTGAACTAAAAGTTTAGTTGACTTTAGAAGTCATACCCTGCCAGGGGCAGCGCAATGCAGCTAGCTATCCTACACTGTCTACGTTGAAGGAATTATGCGATGAATCCTCCAAGTGGGAGCCTGTTGGATATGCGATCTCCTATCATTGATAATATCAACGTTGCTATCGGGGTACGATCCAAAGAGCTACACTTTGGAAGATAGTAATGTGATTATCTCTAAAATTTGTTTTAGACATATTCAATTTCACGAATTATATAAAGTGGTATGTTATTATTATTTATGAAATAATAATAATATTGGAGGAATTAATTAATTTGATAATTAGTTATAATTAAATTGATAAAGTTTAAATAGTTAAACTTTAGAAATTTAATTATATGTTACTAACTAATTATTAGTTAGTAATATTAGAGAGTAGTAATTAAATGGTTTAATTACTAAAAGAGTTTAATTTAATTAAAAGAGTTTAATTTAAATAAAATGTAAAATAAAAAAGGTGGGAATTAATTTTGAATTAGTGAATTCAAAATTCCTAAAAAGGTGGATCTACATTTGACTTTAAATGTAGATCCAACCTACCACTTTTGACATACATTTTTACAATTATCTCACTCTCTACTCTCTACCACACCTCATGGACACCATCCCCTCTCCTCTAGGGTTTCGGCCAACGACCACTAGCCACCATAGTCATACCATAGGTGGTTTTGGAGCACGCGGTTGTTGCGGTGATACACGATAGAGATCGTGGTTCGTGATTCAAGTCATCTAGCGAGACTACTATCGAATCCAAGGTGTGTTTTTCGGAGTTCTTCATTGAGGCCAATTCTAAACACCATATGGTTGTTTTTCGTTTATTCGTATGTAACTGGATTCCTGGTTTTGGGAATATTGTTTATGAAACAAATGTGTAACCTAATCGCTTCCGCTATCGTAAAATCTGATTTTACAATTAATATGATTAATTTAAAGTTTAAAAATGGTTACTACAATTCCCAACATATTCTCGAGTCTAAAATCAAGTTTAGAGAGTCTACTTTCCATCCCAAGTTGAGAATTCGAATCTGTGCTGTGCAAACAGAACAGATGGGTCAACTTGGGAAGGTCATGTCATTTACTTTCATTTACATTAGTGCATGATATACTTGGCATACCAACACAAGCATATATATTTTTGCACTATTGCTTAGACAAAATCTGTGAACTCACCAACTTTTTAGTTGAAATTTTAAGTGTGTTTTTCATGTTATGACAATTGCAATGACAAGGATGTATTTGTACATTAACACAAGTTTATATGAAGACACGTGTTATATGTTTTACAACTATTAGACAATTGATGATTTGCAACTGTTGGGTTGTAAATAGTGCCCATTATATTTGTTTGTTTCGTACGTGTTCGTATACAAGAATATTACTAGTAGAACCTATAATGTGACATGCATAGTTAGACAATTATGTCGAACGTATGTCTTGGCGCATTTAATGAGATGTTTTATTAAACTGATGTGTTGTGACATATGATCGGTCGCATTCCCGTGAATCTGCCAAACGTGGGGTGAGACACCATTATATATAGGCCAAGTTCACGAAGTAGATGTTAAGAAATGGAGTTCACGAAGCTAACTTCGTGTACTTTGGCTTCTTGAACTTGGGGTACTTTCGTGCATTTGAAATTTCGTGATGCTCATCCTTGAATTTATATTCAGGTTTTCTTTCATTACCCGTTTATATACGTTCCCTGACTTCCTTGTTTACCATCCTTTTAGTTATTGTAGGACCTATTTAGAGCTCGGAAACAATCCGATTCCAAGGGAAATCTACTTGACAGCCTCTGGAATAGTGTGGAATCCTATTTCAGGGTTTTCCAATCGAAATCAATAGCAACCGTGGTGAATCGAGTGAGTAGAATCAACGTGCGAGTGAGAATCGAGCACCACGGGTTGAGAATCGAAGTTGGACGTGAAGAATCGCTCAAAACTTCAAGGGTTTGACACTAGAGTGCACTGGGAAGAATGAGGACTCAGGAAAGTTAGGTTTGAAATGATTTGAACTTGTATTTATAGACTGTAGTCATTCGGCCGAATGAGTGGCCGAAGCAGCTCATTCGGCGAATGACTATGTCGAATAGACAAGTCAGTCGAATGAGTCATTCGGTGAATGGCTCATTCGCTGAGTATAGTCATTCTCTATTCTCATTCGGCGAATGACTTCATTCGTTAGAGTCATTCGCCCGAATGAGTAATACTCATTCTCAAATATTAATTAATGAATTCAAACAATCATATAATCAATATTAAACATTAAGAACAATGTATAAAGACAACTTCCATTAATATAACTTTAATCTTTACATGATGATTAGTACAAAATTGAACTAGGGACATTAAGTGTATCAACAAACTCCCCCTTGGACCTAGTTCAGCTCTTGGAAGTGTCTTTCTTGAAGTACTTCTCAGTAATAGCTTTCCAGTCAGCTCCAGCATGAACCTTTAAGCATATGCAGATTCGGATCACTCTCATGAACTGAAGTGCCTGTTCCATGTCTTGTACATCGAAGAAAATCTGATGACGATATAGTGCTATAACATCTTTGTGGGACAGGTTAGTCAACCACATTGGCTCAAAAATACGTACTGTCTCCCACTTCTTATCTTTGCATAGAACGATCACAGCTTCTCCAGTACGCCCGTCATAATACCACCATCGGAAGCCTTCCATAAAATCTTGACGCATCTTCCTCAAAGGAATCTTCTTCAAGACTTTAAGAGGAAGCCACTTCAGGATAACTTTATGCTTTCGGGTGTCTCCATCAAACTCGGGCAAATAATAACGTTCAGGCTGTTGGGGCTGGAAGTTTACCCATCTCTTTCTATACTCATACTGAATTTGCCGAGAGAACCAGGCAGACATCCCTGAAACTTCACTGTACAACATCTTTAGACGTCCTAATTGATTGACTTCAAAGCCTGGCAACGTCTTAAAGTCATGGGGATGCTTGAAATAATCAATTCCTCTCTCTCTCTCTCTTCACCGCATAGCACCCTAGATCATGAAAATATGCCCAGCTCAGAATTTGACCTCTAGCCTTGTAGCCTTTGGTTCTGTAGACTTTCTTGTTTGTAGCTGGCAACATCATGGTGCTTTCTTTCTTGAGAACCTCCCAGTAGGCTTCCCATTCCTCTTTTCTCTCCTTTTGATCATCAGCTTCGGCTTTGCTAACCTCAACTTGTTCTTCTAAGTATCGGATCAGTAGATCTTCGGTGGCTTGATCAAACTGATCAGTAAATGTAGGCAGATCTTCCTCAGCTAATGTATACTTGGGATATTCTTCATCTGTAATGTCTTCAAGAATAATCTCATCTATATCATCAAAAGCCTCTGGGGTAGGCTTATCGGTAACAGGAACAGAGGTATCCACAGCAGCAACCTCATCTAGATTGAGCCTGAACAGTTCTGCAATTTGCTCCTTAGACAGGCAATGAATGATTTCTCCCTCCTCCTTGTCATAGCTAACTGAGTGCTGTATAATGCCTTGAGCGTCAAGAATCATAGTGAGAGTCTCGTCCAATTGACGTCTCACAGGCACAGCTTCTACTTCCTTAGTAGCATCAGGTTCAGCAGTCTTTGTGGGAGGAGATGGAGGAGGAGCCTGTTTCTTCTTGTCTTTGGCACTCTTGGACCGAATCTTCGATGTAGAAGGGGCTTGATCATCATCGTCATCATCATCATCAGTACTTGATGAACCAGAAGACCCACTTCCTGATCCGTCCTTATCATCATTATCAGAATCTTCATAGTCAACTTTCTCCTTATCAGATTCTTCATCCTCTTCTTCCTCTTCTTTATCAGAATCTGAATCATTGGAGTGAGCAACAGTGCCTTCAATCCTGGGGGTGCTATCCTTGAGACTCTCAAGCTCATCAGCTAGTCTAGCATTCTGAGTCTCTAAGGACAGGATCCGGTCACTGAAATCAGTGACAGTCAATGCCAACTGATGATGCTCATCAATGTATCTCAGCAACTGCTCTTCTTGCTGAGTAGAACGAGCTCTGAGATCTGCTCTCTGATCTGCAGCTTGAAGCAACAGTGCATCCTGATCTGTTATCCTCTGTGTAAGTTGAGCGATAACCAGATCCTGTTCTCTGCTCTTCCTTTCCATCTCCATATTCCTCTCCATCAATCTGAGTACCATACTGTTCAGTGTGCTCAGCTGATCAACAACTGAAACAGTAGGTATGAACGTGTCAGCTCGTGAGATGGAAGGACCAGTAGAAGCAGAGGTGAAAATGGGAGCCTAAGTCATAGAGGTGGTCAGAGGGGCAGTAGTAGCACGAACATGAGTAGCCCTTGACCTTGTCAGTGAAGAAACTGAGACAGCTGCTACTGATGTGACAGTAGTTGTAGCAGCTGTTGTCAGTTCTGACCTCCTCTGGAACGAAAATCTGGATCTCTTTCTTCTTCCAGCTGTAGAGGATGTAGACTGAACAGCCGCAACATATACAGCTGCAGTGATAGGAGCAGAGGAATGAGGAGGTGAAGAAATATCAAACTCAGGAATAAATAAAGGATCAGTGATCTCCTCCATCTCAGCTTCACTCCTCTTCCTCTTCCTCTTTGTTAACCTTCCACAAAGCCAAACACTCTCATACTCATCATCAGGTGTATCCTCTGAATCAGAACCACCAGCCTCATCAGCACCAGCTTCACCTTCATCCTCACTTGAGTCCTATGAATCTTCATCAGCAGCAGGTGTGGTGCCTGTCGTATCGAGAGGAGTAGTCACTGTGGAGGTAGTAGTAGCCATGAAGTCTAGCTCCAACAGTGAGTCAATGTCAACTTCCTCATCAGCAGCCATAGAGGTACTCACACTGGCACCAGCAGACACACCAACAGCCTCAACTAGGCTAACATTAGTAGTGGAAATGATATCAACAACAACAGCAGAACTAGATCCAACACCAGCTGATCTCAAACCAACACTTGCACCTACACCACTTCCACCTTCACCACCATGATCATCACCACCATCATCTGGCACAACAATATCTTCTATATCCGAATCAGACTCATCATGCCTCCATCTTCGACCAATAGGAGCTATGTAATCTGGCGTAGAAAGATGACCAAATAAAGATCGAGTTGCCGGCTTCCTTTCCTTGCCTCTGTATGACATCACTCTGTTTAGAGTGATGTCATTCATGTGCTCCAACCTGAGAATATCTGCATTAATCTTTCGCAAATCCGGCAACTGCGCATCAATCAACTGCTGCAAGAAACGAGGATACATCAAGAACTTCTTATCCCCTTTCAGAGTCACATTCTCCTTCATATGTGAGAAGACCATTTCTGAGAAGTTGAATGGCAGGTTCAGCACTAGTGCAACAAAGGCACACTGAATGGTCTCTCTCATGTCATCGAATCCTCCTCTCCTTGACCCAAGGCAATGTATAAGTACATGTGCTAAGTACTTAAACTGAGGAGACATATATGCCTTGCTCAGGATTCCAGCTCCAAGATCTCCCTCATACTTGCATCTCATGAATTAGCCTCGAACTAAGTAATGATCCAGAAGATAAGGCTAATCAGGTGCATCTTGAAAACCACAAACTATTCAGATGTGTTCAGCAGAAATGACCACGTCCTGTCCTCGAACTTTGCCTCGAATGACTGTAGGCTCAGCTTCACAGTCAATATCAGCAGATGCCCAAAAATACTGCTGATGTCAAATGTATGGCACATGCAAAGTAGAGATGGCTGTAAAGATCCTCGAACGCCTGAGAAATGTGATAATCTCAGAATAATGTTTGGCGCTCGGAGTGGTGAGATCCAAATGTGCGCAAATGTTGTTCTTCGTCACCGACTTGTATCCAGCCATTCTAATCATCAAATAAAGACATGTTAGAACAATTCAAATAGCTTAAAATACTGAAATCAGATTAAAAACAGAAAACAGAATCAGTTTAAACTGATATGCCGAATGAAATGAATTTGGACGAATGAACACTTTGGTCGAATGAGTCATTTGCCGAATGAGCTTCATTCGCCGAATGAGCTTCATTCGCCGAATGAGCTTCATTCGCCGAATGAGCTTCATTCGCCGAATGAGCTATACTTCGAATGAAGTCATTCGCCGAATGAGGTTCATTCGCCGAATGATCTTCATTCGCCGAATGGCGTCATTCGGCTGTCTTTTGAAATTCAAACCCCTCTTTTCAAAATCTTCAAGTCAGTTCGCAAAAACCACACATTCACAATCAGAAAAGACCGATTAACACATTTAAAATAGGTCGAATGAGGTTTTAAGTCCATTTCGATCATTTATTGCAAGTGTGAAATGAAGAACCCTAAAACCCTAAAATTTGTTCGGTTTTTGTTGATTTTACGGTCATAATTTTACGATATTCGATCCCAATGTACCTGAGAGAACAATAAACAAGATTATCAGTGGCTGGGTGAGTAGAAATCAAAAGAAGAAGATCGACCGAAGAAAGAAGGTTTTTCGGGCGAATGTCGCACACACAGTATCGGCGAAAGTGAATTTTGGCGAATGAGGTAGTTCGTCCGAATTACTGTTTATATAGGGTCCCACATTTGCCGAATGTGAATGCCGAATGAGTCATTCGACATTTGTTCATTTGCCGAATGTGACTGACGAATGGGTCATACGACATGAGTCATTCGCCGAATGAGTATGACGAATGGGTCATTCGCCATAAGTCATTCGCCGAATGAGACTGATTTTGTCATGAGTGATTCGGTCGAATGACTCATTCGTCGAATGGAGTCATTCGGCCGAGTAAGGGAATCTCACACTTCATTCGGACGAATGAAAATTCTCACTCTCAAAACACAAGATAATTAAAAATTTAACATTTTAATCAGTAAAACATATGTCATTTATGAAGATATGCCTGGTTGGTTCAGGATTCAGATAAGATAGACATCTGAACCTACAAATGATCATCAAAGCAGAAATTGAAAATGTAAACTCTTTTTGTAATTTTTTTAAACAAAATACGACTGTACAACTAGCAACTAAATACAAAGAAACACATGTTTCTGTGAGAAGTCTATTGAGAAAGTAACACATACACCTAATTACATAAAATTAGCTTCACTGAATGTTTCACTTCAAACACACTTGTCCTATTATCATGATTACTGATATATTTGTCCAATCTTAAGCCTGACTTTACATAACTTCTAAACAAGATTTATGATCACTCTTGTTTTCTGATTGCGTTACCCATTTCATTCAACCATTTAAAAATCAAAATCAGTATATAACTCATTTCAGCATATCTTAAAACCAGTCGTCATAAATTCTAAAAGGTTCCAATTTTATTATCTTTTTGTATTTTTCTTGTTCTATCCAAATGGAGGCTTCAGCTAGGTTCGTCCCAGCAATATGGCACGTGTATGGAATCGAACTTATTTTGTTTAAGTTTTTCTCAAGCTTAATACCAGCTTGCTTTAATTTTTCTTCAAGCTTCATACCAGCTTGTTTTTGTTTCTCTTCAAGCTTAATACTAGCTTGTTCTTCTTTTTGTTCAAGCTTAATACCATCTTGTTTATGTTTGAAACCTCATTTGATTCTATGATGACCGGTGTATTCTTGATTTGAGTCAAAAACTATTTCTCACTCAACTGGTTTTCTGAAACAGATCCCACCAATCAAACTTTCAAAGTCATCACAAATTGTCTATCCATTTTGTAATATCAGCCTATCAGTACATCACATTATAATTCTCATGTGTTTTCAGCTTTCACATTCACTTTAGCTTCTATGACATGATAGATTGATGTATTACTTTCTTAAAGAAGACTTTCTCATTTTTCATAATTTTTTTTTATGTTTTTGGTTTTTCAAATTTTTAATGTTTTTGGTTTTTCAAATTGCATACTTTTTCTCCCCCTAAAAACCTAAAACAGAAAATCTTTTTGCATTTTTGTTTAGAATAATGAAATAACTGGAATACTGAATTAAAAGAAATAACATAAATAACTAAGAAAAACGATGATCATTTGTTAGATGCAGATGAAGGTAGGACTCCATCCTTTTGGGAAACACCATTAGCCGATAACAGATATAAAAATCTGGGTTTATCAAAAGCTTTTGTGAAAAGATCGGCTTTCTGGTGATCAGTGTGAATTTTAACAACATCGATTAATTTCTTTTCAAAACAATCACGTATGAAGTGATATTTAATGTCGATGTGTTTTTTTTCGAGTGCTGAACAGGATTTTTAGTGACAGCTATGGCAGCAGTGTTATCAACATATATAGGAGTGTTAGAAAGTGTAACCCATAGTCCCTAAGTTGCTGTTGGATCCAGATGATCTGAGAACAACAACTAGCAGCAACAATGTATTCAGCTTCACAGGTTGAAGTAGACACCGACGTCTGCTTCTTGCACTGCCAGGTAACTAATCGGGTTCCAAAGAGCTGACATCCCGCAGATGTTGATTTAAAATCTCTCTTGCAACCACCATAATCCGAGTCACTGTATGCAGTAAGCTCAAAATTATCATCATTAGTGTACCATAAACCAAGATCCGGTGTACCCTTCAGATAACGCATAATCCTCTTGACAGCAATGAGATGGGAGACTCTTGGTTTAGACTGATAACGTGCACACAAGCATGTGGCAAACATGATGTCTGGCTGAGAAGCAGTAAGATACATAAGAGATCCAATCAGTCCTCGGTACAGAGTGGCATCAATTAACTCCCCCTTTTCATCTGGTGTAATCCCGTGATTGACAGCCAGTGGGGTACCAGCAGGCTTTGCATCAGACATACTGAACCGGCTCAGAATGTCACCAACGTATTTGGTTTGATGAATGAAAATCCCTGCCTCAGACTGATCCACCTGTAGTCCTAAGAAAAACTTCATCTCTCCCATCGAGCTCATCTCAAACTTCTCTTTCATAACCTTCTCAAAATCTTTGCACAGACTATCATTTGCGGAACCGAATATGATGTCATCCACATAAACTTGCACCAAGAGTAGATCACCATCTTTTTCTCAAATGAACAATGTACAATCAATGACACCTCTTCTGAACCCGTTGTTCAGAAGATGAGTAGATAGTGTCTCATACCATGCTCACGGAGCTTGATGCAATCCATATAAGGCCTTGTCTAGCTTGTAGACATGGTCTCGATCTAATGGATTCTCAAACCCGGGAGGGTGACTGACATAGACCGTCTCACTAATCACACCGTGAAGGAATGCACTCTTGACATCCATTTGATAAACTTTAAACTTCTTAAAGGTTTCATATGCCAAGAAGATACGAATTGCTTCAAGTCAAGCGACCGGTGCAAACACTTCATTGTAGTCCAAGCCTTCTATCTGTCTGAATCCCTGAACAACCAGACGTGCCTTGTTTCGAGCAATGATGCCATGATCATCTTTCTTGCAACGAAGAACCCACCTAGTACCAATGACTTTTGCACCGTTTGGTCTGTCAACAAGTTGCCAGACACCTAACTTCTTAAATTGCAGCAGTTCTTCTTGCATGGCATCTACCCATGATTCTTCCTTTAAAGCCTCAGTGACAGTTCGGGGTTCCACCTGAGAGATAAAATAGGAATGAGCACAAAAGCTTACATCTGCAAATCAAGAATGTCAGCAAGTCCCCCTGAAGAAAGCTGATTTCTGGTTTTTACTCCATCTAATGGACTCCTAATTATGTTTTCTTGAGGATGAATGCGATTGATTCTTCCAACTGTATGAGGAGGAACCTCAACCTGTGGATCTAGATTGTTCAAATTCAAATCCTCAAGATCATGTACAAGATCATCAACATTTTCTCCTGGGGCAACTGGTGGAGCAGAATTATCATCAGTGTCTGAGCTGTCATCATTTGCCTGTACAATGGGAAATGAAGTGGATGAAGGTGGTACGGGTTCATTAGGTGCATTTTGTACATCATATAACATTTGAACCGCAACATCTTCATGTGAATACATGCGAAGCATATTGAATAAATCAAAAAGATCTGAATAATCAAACATCCAGTCTGGCCCTTTTCCTGGTGGAGGCATAGAATATTTCTGCACATCAACATGGTACCACTCCTCAACATTCTGTGTTGATCTATTATAAACTCTTTTATTTGGAGTGCTATACCCAAGAAAATACCCTTCTTCCACCTTTTCATTGAACTTGCCTTGCTCATGTTTCTTAAGCATAGTGCATGGTGCACCAAAAGGTTCAAGATACTTAAGATTAGGCTTTCTGTTATGAAGCAGTTCAAAGCAAGTTTTCCCATGCCTCTTCACTATCAAAACCTGATTCAAAGTGTAACAAGCATTTGCTACAGCCTCATTCCAGAATTGAACTGGAAGAGAAGAGTCAGCAAGCGTCGTCCTAGCAGCCTCAATCAAAGTCCTGTTCTTTCGCTCAGCAACTCCATTCATTTGCAGAACATAAGGAGCACCGAATTGTTGAACAATTCCCTTTGAATTGCAGAAATTTTCCATGTTATGGTTCTTGAATTCTGTTCTGTTGTCTGTTCTGAGTATTTGAACCTTAAGCTTATAAAGAGATTCAAGTTTGGTAACCAATACTTGAATACAATCAAAATTTTCAGATTTCTCCTTCAGAAAGAACACCCAATGGTATCTGGAAAATTCATCAGTAATGACAAGACAGTATTGATCTCCAGCTATACTCTTACGACTAACAGGACCAAAAAGATCCATATGGAGAAGCTCAAGTGGGACAGTGATTGAGTGATACTTCTTTGGTTTGTGAGACTGCTTGACTTGCTTGCCCTTTTTGCAGGATACACAGACATCAGACAACTTGAAATTCTTTAGAGTAACCCCCTTAACCAGATTGTTATGTACCAAATGATTTATCTTGAGAAGACTCAAATGACCCATCCTCTTATGCCAAAGTATTGAATCTTTCTCAGTTGCCTTTGTCATAAAACATGAAGCTGTGGAGGATGTTGTTGAAGCTGTGGCCATGTTGAGTACATACAAGTCTTGCTTTCTTGGAGCTGACAATAAGATCCAATCTTCAGGGATAACCACACCTTCTTTGAGAATGTAGCATTTGGAGTCATCAAAGAGAACCTTGTACTGTTTATCCCAAATCTGTGATATAGATAGAAGATTATTCTCCAATTGCTTGACATATCTGACTTTGTCAAAAGTAACTTGCCCATTTGATAACATTCCCTCTCCCGTGATAAAACCACCTTTGTCACCCGCAAAAGCTACATATCAACCATGAACAGATTGAACATTTGAGAGTAGAGAGATATTTCCAGTCATATGCCTTGAAGCCCCACTATCGACAATCCAAGAGCTGTTTAGAGCAGCTGTTGGGGCATTCTGCACAAAAATAAGACAATTAGTTTAATTTCGGAACCCAAGCCTTTATAGTCTTGGGTTGACCCAATGAGTCTTGGATCATAACATCGATCCATTTACCATCTGAAACAGCCTTATCTGAAGTGGGTGGAACTGAAGTCTCAGACTTTACTTTCCAGACTGCATTTTTACTGAAAGAATTTTTCAGATAAATGGATGATGATTTAACTTGATCAACATTTACCATCCTGGGAACATTCAAGTTCACCAAATATTTAACTTGTCCAAATATTTAACCTGGTTTGGTTGTTTAAGTTTTGTCTGAATTGACTTGGATTCAGATTTGACAGGTTTAACAAAAATCTGATTTTGTTTTCTGGGTGGTGCAACCTTTGGTCTGATCAACTGTGGGCAAGATCTAACAAAGTGCCCAGGTGCACCACACTCAAAGCAAACCGGTTCTCCCTTTTTATGAAAATGTTTTAATTCAGTAAAAGATTGCCTTTTTGGTGTGAAAACATTTGTTTTAGGCGTGTTATGATTAAAACCCAAACTCTTTTTCCCATTTGGAACAAGATTGTCAAACTTGTTCAACACACAAGCTTCATTTTCTTTTGAAGCTTTCACAAAACCTAAGGCTTGATATATTTTTGAAAATGAGATTGGGTCACCCTTTTTGATAACAGGGAGTGGATTCTGAGCAGTAACACAATCAGATGAATCATTAGATTCATCCTCAGAATCTGAAACCCAATCCTCTACAAGTCCATCCACCGAAGATTCCTTTGACGAAGAGGAACCTTCATCAGTTATCATCCCAATCGGATCAATTACTAATGGAGTTATAACTTGAAAATCTTTAACATCTTTGTCATTTGGTGAATTGACAAAGCTGTTTAAGATTGGTGGAGGACATCTTTGATAATTCATGGTTCCCTTACCCTTATGATCAGCTTCTTTGTTGATCATGTGCTCAATGATATAAGATGCACTCTCATAGCTCTTGAGCTTTTGTCCTAGGGTCTCATAATCACACTCAACCATTGCTAACTTCTTCTTTACCTCATTAATGGTATTGAGATAAGAAGTTATAGCATCTTGCTTGTTAAGAACAGCAATCTCAGCCTCATGAAGTTGTCTATTTAAAAGTTCAATTTTAGCTTGAAAATCTTTTTCTCTAGCTTTTAAAACTTTGTTAGCATCAATACACTGGTTGAGATCATTGATCAAAGCAGCATTGTAATTTTGATAGGAAAGGACCTTGCTTTTAAGGTCAACACAATTAAAACAGATAGAACAAGAAGATGAACAATCATCAGATACCTGATCAGACTGTGAAGTTGCAGCAGGAGTAGCAGATGTGTTTACCATCAAGGCAAACTGAGTAGGAGATTCTTCAATATCAGCATCAAACTCAGATTGAGTGTCTGAATCAGTCAAGCTTTCAGACTTTGATCCTGATGTTTCTTCTGTCTTGAGCTGTGCTCCTTCAGCAGTACTCTCTTCATGTAGATCATATGTCTTCTGGATCTCAGCAACACATGCTTTATCTTGCCCCCTTGTTCAGAATTGAATCTGAAATCCCAATTTTCACCTTCGTCCTGCTTTACCATCAAAGCTTTGCCTGCATTTGAAGAACTACTCTGAGCAGGAGAATCAATAGGGACAAGTCTTCTTTCTGTATTTGCTGCAGAAGACTTCTGATGATGAAAAGGATTCTTGTTTCCTGCTTTCTTTGGATGTTTGCATTGCCTAGCAAAGTGACCTTTTTCTCCACAATTGTAACATGTGACTGAGGCCATGTCAAAACCAAACTTAGACTCCTTGTTCAAGTTGATGTCTTTACCAGTCCTTTTGAAGAACTCCTTAGCTCTCCTCACAGCACTTGCCAAAGCCCACATAATATCAATCCTTTCCATATCATCTGGATCTATCTTAAAATAGTCATCATTTGTTAGATAAGGATTGCCAATCTGGCCTGCTACCACCCATCATAGGAACTAACCAAAGTAGATAAAACACCCATATGCTCTTTAGCAATCTCAACTGTAACTTTATCAAAACTCTCTGTCTTTAGACTTGTGACTGGTTGATGATGTTCTTTCTGAGAACTTGAAGAGGATGACGACTCACTGAAGAGAATCTGATTGGAAGTTGGAGCTTTAGTAGTCTGAGAAACAAAAGCAGTCTTCAGTGGAGTATGTGAAGAGGCTTTCTCTATAGTAGGTGTAGAGTAGTACAATGAAGGATCCTGAACTTGAGCAACCCTCTTAGCTTTCCACTTGTTTTCAATTTCTTGCTCCTTCAACTTCTGAATAAAATCATTGATATCCATGTGTGACATCATCTCATTTTGCTTAAGTACCATAAAAAATGATTCCCATTTTGGAGGAAGAGCATCTGCTAAACACTGAATCTTCTCCAGAGTAGTAGTCTTGACTTCATGATTAAACAACTCACTCAAAAGACGGTAAAATCTGGCAATCAAATCATCCAATGATTCATTCCCCACATACATAAAACTGTTGAATTCCTTCCTCAATGCTTTTGACTTGATGTTTTTCAAAGCATCATTGCCCTCATAACGCTGTTGCAAAGCATCCCACAGATATTTAGAAGAAGTAAACTGTCTGAACTGATGAAAAATATCAGTAGCAATAGACTGAGATAAGATAGCATAAGCCTTCTTCTCATAATCATAAAGCTTCCTTTGAGGCTCAGTCATCCGTGTGACTAGCATAGGAGTTCTATCTTCATTAAGAGGCCTCAGATATCCTCCTTCAATCATCATCCATAAATTGGTATCCAATCCATTGATGTGAATCTCAAACCGATACTTCCAGTGTGGATAATCGTCTAAAGATAGCAACTTGGGAGCCTTGTTGGAGTTTCTCGTCTCAGTCTCAGTCAACAATAATGTCTGAATGCGATGATTCTGGTTCGCCATCAATGCTAAGTCTTCCATTTAATCAGGAACAACAAGATTCAACACTTAAAAAAGTTTGCAAACTGATGGCCGAATGAAGAGTTAAAGGGCGAATGTCGGGGCCCGAATGAACTAATTCAGACGAATGAGAGACTGAGTATGACTCTTAGGAAGAATGAACTCCTTCTGCGAACGAATGGGTCGAATGAGCTTATTCGCCGAATGACAGAATCGAATGAGAGCTATTCGCCGAATGAGGGCTATGCGCCGAATGACTAGCCGAATGAACTCTTTCGGCGAATGACGACTGATTCGGGTGAACCTATTCGGCCGCCATTCTCCTTCGGCAGATCTGAGGGTTTTTGCCACAAAAATTGCGATAACTTTTGATTTAGACCAGATCTAAGTACCAAATTTGGTACATAACACCATTATGTAATTATGAACCAATTGGGATTGAAGTTTGGACAAAAACACCTCAAAACACCACGAATCTTTAATGAAACAGTAACTTTAAGGACAAGAAACTTAGGGTTTTTCAAATCTCGAACCTACAATCTGAGATTTAGTGATTTTGAATGGAAATCAAGCAGAATCAAGAGCCAAAGCTCTGATACCACTTTGTAGGACCTATTTGGAGCTCGGAAAAAATCAGATTCCAAGGGAAATCGCCCGAATGAGTAATACTCATACTCAAATATTAATTAATCAATTCAAACAATCATATAATCAATATTAAACATTAAGAACAATGTATAAAGACAATTCCATTAATATAACTTTAATCTTTACATGATGATTAGTACAAAATTGAACTAGGGACATTAAGTGTATCAACAGTTATTTAATCAGTTATCCACTCATGAGTAAAATAATTTGCATTGATGTTTTCGGGTGTTACAAGTCTCCCCTCCTTACAATAGGTTTCGTCTGGAAACCTTTCTCATTACATTTCGAAAAAGTGGGTATACAATATCTTCATTTCATCTTCCGTTTCCCATGTGGCGTCTGAACCTTTACGATGCTTCCATTGAACTTTGACCTGACGAAGCCTACGAAAGGAAAGGGATTCTGGCACAAGTATATCCTAGAT
The DNA here is from genome assembly GCA_009363875.1 of Mikania micrantha. NCBI lineage: Eukaryota > Viridiplantae > Streptophyta > Magnoliopsida > Asterales > Asteraceae > Mikania > Mikania micrantha. The sequence goes on from CM018692.1 coordinate 58,027,896, forward strand.
CCAATAACGATGAGGCATGGATTTATACAAAGTATCCACCTCCAAACACAGAGATTCCAGTGCCTGTCCATATGAGAGTACCCGATGACACGCTCAAGGACTTTAAGTTCTGGTATTTTGATGAGGTGACATGGAGTTGTTATTGTTTGAGACTTTAATGACTTTTTCATTCTCGATCCAATGGACTTACTGAAGTTTGCAAGGACTGATATGATTTTTCCGTTCCATAACCCTATCAGAGTCGCAGGAGGATATGATCAGGAGGCCAAGCCTTTCACGAAAGTAGTTGTTTTGATAATTACTCACAACCTTTATGTCAGTGTCGGATCATTCAAGAAGATACTGCAGATCGATTGATTTTATCAGTATAGGGGGAGTTTGTAGAGCTCGACTAAAGACAACGAATGACAAAATCAAAATTTGATCAAGCTAAAGTTCAAGACTCTTCATCTTCGTGTACTTATGTATTTCGTATACTTTTGATTTTCGCATTCTTTTGCATTTCGTGTACTTTACATTCGTGTACTCCTAGAATAGTATATATAAATGTATTGTATAATGATCTAGGGTTAGAATCCCGAGGCAAAGAGTCTAGATGTATTGAATTTTCCTTGTAAAGTTCACGACTTTTTCAATGGATATTGCTTGTTACATCTTCTATTTTGGATTTCGCACTTAGTAGAAGTCATTTGATGTTGTTTGCTGGTGTGAAGTTGAGATCTTGATCAACTTTGGGACCTGCATCTTCTTTAACAAAAAAAAAATTGTAACACCCCGACCGATGGCGGAAATGTCGGGATGCCACGAGGGATGTGTAAATTGTTCAAAAGCTCGTGGGCATATAAATATAAACCATCACATATCAATCAAACCAAATAAATGTTTACACAAAAATCATGTCTATCATGAATTAAATACATCAATTACACAAAAGAATTAGCTAAATTAACTAAACTCTAACTGCCAGAATTTTAGTTAATTAGCTAAGTCCAAGATCGTATGTGATGATGTCCAAAAGTGATGATGTCCAAAAGTGATAATTCATCTTCTTCAACCTACTTAGCTTCATCACCTGAAACATGTAAAGAAATCAAGTGTCAACTACTAAGTAGTTGGTGAGAAGTCATAAATTTTTATACTTTAAAAATGTTTTATAAAATGAGTATAAAAGTTTGTATTTTGAAAAGATTTTACAAAAAGTTTAGATAAAATAAGTATAAGAACTTATGGTCTTTCTAAGGAAATCCACAAGAATACCTGCATGAGATAATCCAACACATCTCCAAACAAATCAATCAACACATACACAAACACAGAATCACATACCCAATCAATCACAGTCAATCATAGATAATCATAGTCAATAATAGATAATCAACCACATAACCATTCAATCAATCTCAACATCAATATTCTCAAATAATATATGTGACTATACATGGTCATTATGTAATTAACATAAGTCAAAAACATGATCCATGGAGTGGAAGCTATCCACGTGACAATACATGAAACCAATGCAATTGACCAAAGTCAAAAGCAATGTTTCCCGGAGTCGTGATAATCCAAGTGACAATACATGTAATCCTTGTTATTGACCGAAGTCAATGACAATGTTACACAAATATAAGCATATAAGTGATAATCCATAAGTAATGATAATTCTAAAATGTGAATATCATATTGATAAACAGGTATTATCCTTGTGTTATCAAAATAATATTTGAATTTGGTATACATGCTTCACCTCCGAGTTTTAAAAACAAAACAGTTTAAAGAAAAGGAGGTTATGAGAGCTCACCTGAGTCCTTAATTTCAGTGCTTTAATAGGATGCGCGCTCGCGTATATGAAATCCCAACTAACTCAGCAATCTGTATTTAATATGTTCGTGTTCATAAGTATTTGTGTCACCCTTGTCACCAATATTTATAAGTGTTTACTTTTACACTTGCAAGTATATTATTGACTTAGTTTAATATTCTTAAGTTAAAAATAAACGTTTATGGCTACAAGGGTTACCATCATTACTTGCACTTTAACTTGTGTGTCTTAATCAAGTAGTGCTTATAGTTTACTCATATGTAACATTTCATGTAATCCCTCATAGCTAGGTAGGAAAAGTCAATGGTATTAGTTATATAACCATCAATACATGCATGCATCATGAAAAATTGGCCATCTTAATTTAGGTTATAAAGGATTACATTTAAATTTAATGGATCATATTCAAGTTACTTTCATAAAATGTTCACATTAAATAAAGCCTTATTTTCTAACTTAAGTTATCAAGAAAAAGACCAAGTGGCAATTCATCTTTCATCTTGCATGCATGTACGTATATAGATTTATATTCAATTAGTTTACCATTGACCTTAGTTGTATGTTTAAACCTAGCCGCCCCTTGATCCTCACATGGAAACAGCGAACCTTTTATGGATCCCCTCCTAGGTTCGGCTAACAATGTGCAAGGTTCGGCTCAAAGAGGCTAACAGGTTCGTCCCATGCGAATGGTTCGCTGCTAGGGTTTTGGCCCAAGGGTTCGTCTGGTTCCTATAGTTCGACACACACATGGTTCGTAGAAACCATAGGTTCGTTGATTAAGGTTCTTGCATGGTCTAGGTTCGTTCAGCTTCAAATAGTTTGGCCACCCTAAGGGTTCGGCCACCCCAAGGGTTCGGCCGCTATCATAAGGGTTCGTGATGGCCTAAGGTTCGTCCGGCTCAGGAAGGCTCGGCTGATGCTAGGGTTCGGCTGGATTGAAGAAGAGGTTCGGCCCTAGAGGATGAAGGTTCGCATGACCATGGGTTCGGCTGCATGAACCTAGGTTCGGCTAAGTCATCATCCACAGGTTTGTTCAGTTCAGGGTTCGGCCCCTATTGGTTCCCGCCCAAGAAGGTTCGTGAGCCACCTACATGTAGGTTCGCCTGATCTAAAAAGGTTCGTTCGACCTAACCCAGCCCTTGCAGGTTCGGCTCCTCCTCTGGGCAGGTTCATTGACTTGTTGATGGCGCCGGTTCCATGCTCGTCAGCAATCCCCACCCATACAACCCCAACCGTGGTTTCTCACTATCATTCCCACTTCATTTTTAGTATTTTTAAGTGTTTTAGATCGATCAAGATATCAACAAGTCATAGTATTTGAAATCTACTACAAAACCATGAATAAAACTTCAGATTTACCTCGATCTGTCGGTCAAACTCGGGATTTCTTCGTATCTTCTTGTTCCTCTCGTTCACGCGGTCGTTTGGCCACCGAGATTACGCGAATCCGTTGAGAAACGAGCTTGCAATCGTAGAGAGAAGGTAGAGAAAGAAAGTATGAACGTGTGTGTGTGTGTTTTAGAGAGAGAAAGTCTTTGTAAAAGTGAAGGAGATGGTGGAGTCTTCCACCATTTAAGTTCACCCCGTTCCCGCGTGTTCGATCTTGTTTTTATCGCGATAAAATGTATTAAATGTCCGGTTTTTAACGTAAGACATATTTTTAAACATAAAACATTCAATTATATTATTTTCGTTTTTAAATACATAGTTTTTCTATTAAAATCGTTTAAATAAAAGATCACCATTTATTTTAGCTAAATTAATTATTTAAATAATTAATCTATTCGAATTCGTTTAATGTTGTGATTCCAAATAAACGTTCTAAGTTTACATTTATTGATTTAATATCGTTAGATATTATTTAATCATCTCGTCGAAACGCTCTACTTGCGTAAGTATTAGTAAAGATGGTCACCTTTGCGAATCCAACGCTCGTATCATATTTCGATTTGATTTATAATTCAAGGAATATTATTTCAGAATATTATTCTTAATAATTATATTAATGTGAATCGTCACCCACGCGAATACCTTTATTAAGTTAATATTTCTGAATTTATATTCGCGTTTAAATTGTGTTCGTAACCTCACCATCGCGTAATTAATTCCAATTATACCCCCATTATTTATTAACTTTAACATTATCAATTCCCAATCCAAAACCCACTAAACACTAGTCACTGACACACCCATGATAGACCGTAATATGCATATGTATAGGGCATATGTAAGGGTCAGTCGCAACTGCCCAAGCCACCGTCCCACCACTATTTCGATAAACCATGACCATGTGTCCTTGACTATGTTTAGCAACCAAACCAGTAACAACCAACTCCCAATTCCATTCAAAACCATAATCCATAATCTGTGAATGTAATTGCGATAAACTCTCTGGTTCTGTTTAGTTGGGTTACAACTAAACTTCCATTGGTTTACGCGTATAATATGTTCTAAACATGTATACCAGTAACGGTGATAATCATCAAATAATGTGTCAATATTAATAATTACAAAATCTCAGGTCGTAACAGTACAATCGTACGGATGTACGTATGTACGGACGACCGGAAGTACAGTGTTGTTACAGTCTCCCCTAGTTAAAGGAATTTCGTCCCGAAATTCAACTTGGAGTGACCGTAGTAAATAAATGTGGGTACTTAAGCTTCATTTGATCTTCCCGCTCCCAGGTGAATTCTGGACCCCGCTTCGATTCCCAACGTACTTTGACAACTGGAATTCTACTGCGTTTGAGCTTTTTGACCTCACGATCCATTATCTCCACCGGTTTTTCAACAAAGTGCATGGTGTCATCGATGCGAATATCCTCGATTGGTACCTGAAGATCCTGATTAGCTAAGCACTTTCTTAGATTGGACACGTGAAACGTCGGGTGCACATTACTAAGTTCAGGAGGATGTTCCAATTTGTAGGCAACCTTCCCGATCCGTTCAAGGATCTTAAAAGGGCCGACATAACGTGGAACAAGCTTCCCTTTCTTCCCGAATCGGACAACGCCCTTCCAAAGCGACACTTTGAGCAATACCATATCATTGACTTCAAACTCTAACGGTTTCCTTCGCTTATCCGCGTAACTCTTCTGTCGACTGCGAGCAGCTAACAGATTATCGCGTGATAACTGTTGTTATACGAGAACTCGACCAATGGTAGATGGTTGTCCCAATTGCCACCGAAATCGATGACACAAGCTCTTAACATGTCTTCCAAAGTTTGAATCGTCCGCTCCGTTTGACCATCCGTTTGAGGATGATAAGCAGTGCTAAGATCCAATCTTGTTCCAAAGGCTTCATGAAGTGATTCCCAAAATCGTGCCGTGAAACGAGCATCACGATCCGATATTATGCTTAAGGGAATACCATGCCGGCTAATGATCTCATCAATGTAGATACGCGCTAACTTCCGCACAGTGTACGTTTCGCGTATCGGTAAGAAATGAGCCGACTTGGTCAATCGATCAACAATTACCCAAATGCTATCTTTACCGTTAGTGATTCGTGGGAGTTTAGTAATAAAATCCATGGAGATATTCTCCCACTTCCACATCGGTATCTCTGGTTGTAATAACAATCCCGAAGGTCGCTGATGTTCTGCCTTGACTTTAGCACAGTTAAGGCACTTAGACACATACTCAGCAATATCCTTCTTCATTCCAGGCCACCAGTACAAGTCCCTAAGGTCTTGATACATCTTATCAGAACCCGGATGGATTGAGTAACGAGACTGATGAGCTTCATTCATAATCATCATTCTAAGATCACCTCTGTTCGGTATCCACAACCGATTCAAATAATACATTAAACCATCATCCTTAGTTTCCAACAAAATTTCAGCCCCGCAAGACATCTCATTTTTCAAGTTATCTTGAGCTAATGAGTGTTGTTGGGCTGTGAGAACATCACTTCGGAGACTAGTGTGCACTCGGACACTATGGATCTGAACTTGACTTTTGCGACTAAGCGCATCTGCTACTACATTCGCTTTACCAGGATGGTAGCGAATTTCACAGTCATAATCGTTTAACAGTTCAACCCATCTCCGTTGTCTCATGTTAAGTTCCTTCTGATTGAGAATATGATGTAAGCTTTTATGATCAGTGAACACTACACACTTAGTGCCATAAAGATAATGTCTCCATATCTTCAAGGCAAACACGACTGCACCAAGTTCTAAGTCGTGTGTGGTGTAGTTCTTCTCGTGAATCTTTAATTGCCTTGATGCATATGCCACAAACTTTCCCCGTTGCATGAGAACACAACCGAGACCTAGGTTGGATGCATCACAATAAACCACAAAATCATCATTTCCGTCAGGCAGTGTCAAGATAGGAGCATCACAAAGTTTCTGCTTCAACGTCTGAAACGCCTCTTCTTGCTTCGGTCTCCACTCATAAAGCTTATTCTTCTGAGTCAAAGAAGTGAGAGGGACAGCAATCCTGGAGAAATTCGAGATGAACCGCCGATAGTAACCGGCGAGTCCGAGAAACGATCGAATCTTCGTCGGTGTCTTCGGTGTACTCCAATTCTTCACAGCTTCAATCTTTGCAGGATCCACGTGAACGCCATTTTCATTGACTATGTGTCCCAAGAATTGAACTTCCTTAAGCCAAAATTCACATTTAGAGAATTTAGCATACAGTTGCTCTTTTCTTAGGATCTCCAAAACCAACTTAAGGTGTTTCTCGTGCTCTTCCTTGGTCTTCGAGTATATCAGAATATCATTAATGAATACAATCACAAACTTATCCAATTATGGCCTGCAAACACGGTTCATGAGGTCCATGAAAACCGCAGGTGCATTGGTAAGGCCGAAAGGCATTACCATAAATTCATAATGGACATATCTTGTTCTGAAAGCCGTCTTGGGAATATCATCATCATGTACGCGAAGTTGATGATACCCAGACCTAAGATTGATCTTTGAAAACCATGCCGAGCCTTGAAGCTAATCGAAGAGATCATCGATGCGCGGCAGTGGATATCGATTCTTAATTGTAAGCTTATTCAATTCGCGATAGTCGATGCACATTCTGAATGACCTGTCCTTCTTCTTAACAAACAGGACCGGTGCACCCCATGGTGAATGGCTCGGGCGAATAAATCCTTTATCAGTAAGTTCTTGCAACTGGCTTGCCAGTTCTTGTAACTCTGAAGGTGCAAGTCTGTAAGGAGCTTTGGCGACTGGATTCGCACCAGGTACTAAGTCAATTCGAAACTCTACTTGACGTTCTGGTGGAAGACCCGGCAAATCGTCTGGAAATACTTCTGGAAATACTTCTGGAAAATCTCGTATCACTGGAACATCTTCAATTTTCTTTCCTTTCTCTTTCTTCTCCACAATGTGAGCTAAAAATACTATACATTTCTTCCTAAGGTACTTGTGTGCTTTAGTGCATGACATCGGCTTAAGACCTTTACTAGAAGTTTCTCCAAAAACTCTTAAAGTTTCACCCGAAGGTAAAGGAATGCGAATTTATTTTTCATGGCAAACTATCTCCGCTTTGTGGGTGGCTATCCAATCCATGCCTATGATAACATCGAAGCTACCAAGATGCATAGGTATAAGATCAATCGGGAAAACGTGATCATTTAAGTTCACAGTACATCCGATAATAACAGTGTCAATATCAATAGTGTTTCCGTCAGCCACCTCCACGTTAAACGGTTTATCTAAATATGTACATGTTCTACCAAGAAAACATTCAAAATCATACGATACGAAACTTCTATCAGCACCAGAATCAAATAAGACAGACGCATAACAGTTGTTGATCAGAAATGTACCGTTGACCACGTCCTGGTTGGCTTGAGCAGCTGGAGCATTCAGTTGAAATGCTCTACCACGAGCCACCCGTTGATTATTTCCGGTCAGCTTTGGGCATTGGTTTCTAAAGTGACCCACTTCGCCGCACTCATAACATGCTCTTGCCTGTGCAGGAGGTACGTGGCGAATAGGTACAGCTGGAATTGGTTATGCATGTGGAGCAGGCAGTGCAAGCGGTGCATGTTGCATCCTTTGAGCTTGCGGTGCGCTCCTACAAACATTTGCATAATGACCATACTTGCCGCAGTTGTTGCAGACGCGACATGGCAAGTTAGGTGCGTGATGATTTCGGCACGTATTACATTGGGGAGTGACCCCAACATAATTCCTGGCAGTGGTGTTGTTTGATGATTGCTGCGTAGACTTAGCAGCAGGAGCATTAACCACAAAATTTCTAGTCTTCCTCTTCTTGTTGTTGCTTCTTGAGGAGCTGCCCTGTTCAGTTTTGACTTCAGTTGAAGTCTCCTTTGCAGCTGTTTTGGTGTCAGTCTTCTTAGATCCTTTCCTTGTGAGTGTTCCAGCCCTTACATGATTGTCAGTTAGAGCTGCAGATAAACGGATCGCAGCCTCCAGTGTGGTAGGGTTGCTACCATAGACTGTGTCCTGAATTCAGATAGGCAGACCGCCTATGTACTTCTTTATTGCTCTCTCTAGCGGTGTCACTAGATGAGGCACCAGTAGACTATACTCGTGGAAATGAGTATTGTAAATGACGTTTTCCCCACTTTCCTGCTTGAGCTCCCAAAACTCAGTCTCAAGCTTCCTCATTTCGCTGCGAGGACAGAATTCAGTGGTCATCAGGGTTTTGACCTCTGCCCATGTTAGAGCAAGGGCAGCATCAACTCCCCTAGTTCGTTTTTCCCCATTCCACCATGTTAGTGCTCTCTTTTGGAAAACACTTGTGGCATAATGAACTTTCAGGTTCTCGGGGCAATCGCTGTTGATGAAAGTGTTCTCCATACTCTCGAACCACTGCAGCAGACCAGTGGCTGACTCAGAACCTGTAAACTTCAGTGGGTTACAGGAGTTGAAGTGCTTGAACGTGCAAGTTGGCGGGTTTGCACCACCTCTGTTCTGAGTGAGAGATTGATTGGCTTGTGTCAGTTGATTCACCAATCCAGAGATAAGTGTTGCTAACTCTTTTATGCTGGAGTTGGCATTATTGTTGTTAGCATCCCCATTGTTCGAGTCATCTTCGTTGTGACGGTGCGGCGACATGTTTCTGAGGAATTAGAAACATGTTACTACCGTTTACAACGTAATTCATACAAACAATGGTCAAATGAGTTCATTTAGACAGTTAAGATTACATATAGGAACTATATTTCTCTCCTATCTGTCATTAAACTCATAAAAATTTTTAAATTTCCTTGAATTATACTAAGTGTCCTAGTTGGTCATAACTAATATTAACTAACTATTCCTAATTTCATACATTCTCCACCCTATACCAACTCTGACAACCTCCCGATGCAATGCAACAAGCTTATATATAGGGCATATGCAGAGGTAGATCGCAATCTTCCCTACACTGTCCCACCACCGTTCCATTGCACCACGATTATGCCCTTGTTAGCATTTAGGGTGTATCATGTATCTTACCATATTCTCACTTCACAAACCTTATCCTAGGTAGGATAATTTTGAGTGAAGTGGTCTCTAGTTCCCTTGGACAATTAGGTTCACCTAATGTCTAAGTTCACCTGACATGTAGGTTTGCCTATTTCTAAGTTCACCTAATGTCTAAGTTCACCTGACATTAAAGTTCCCCTAATGTCTAAGTTCACTAAAAGTCCATACCAATCCCAATGTCCATAATCATCAATAAGGGTTCATATCATCACTGAGTGCTCTTACTGTCACTAAGTGTTCATATCTTCACTATTATTTGTTCTCGTCAAGTGTCCATACCATCACTAAGTGTTAGTATCATCACTATGCGTTTATATTATCACCAAGTGTCTATATCATCACCCAAGTCCATATTCCATCACTAATCGTTCATATCGTTCGTTGATCCTATGCACCCTACATGTCCAATCCGTGTGTTTCATAAGTGAATTTTTAAGTGTTTATCAAGTATGATCATCCATGAGTCAATCCCAACCTATTCCAACAGACATACCATCAATAATCCATCCATCATAACCTTAAAGCAATTCCTAATAATATCCTAAGTTCCTGACACTGACAGACCCCCAATATACTACAAATGGTATATGTATAGGGCATATGTAAGGGTCAGTCGCAACTGCCCTAGCCACCGTCCCACCACCTTTGTAGTATACCATGAGTGTGTCCTTGCCTGGAGTTTATAGATCAAACAAACAGTTCCCTAAAACAGATAATTTCCTAAGCAGTTAATTTCATAATCAGATAATTTCCCACACGAGTAGTTCCCACATTCTTCAATACTGACATCCACCTAATGTACCGTAAATGGTATATATATAGGGCATATGTAAGGGTCAGTCGCAACTGCCCTAGCCAACGTCCCACCACCTTTACGATACACCACGTGCACGTCCTTATCGAATCATTAGGGCACAAGTAAACAACTAAGCAATATGCATAATTCAGATGTATAACAGGAGTTCAGTTAACATGTAATAAACACATAAGCATGAAATCCTGAATATACTAACTAGTGTATAAATTAATTCATACTAGGGTATCCTACGGTTATAGACTAGGTCAACCATTTCTAGTAACCTAATTCCCTATAACCCAGGCTCCGATACCAATCTGTAACACCCCGACCGATGGCGGAAATGTCGGGATGCCACGAGGGATGTGTAAATTGTTCAAAAGCTCATGGGCATCTAAATATAAACCATCACATATCAATCAAACCAAATAAATGTTTACACAAAAATCATGTCTATCATGAATTAAATACATCAATTACACAAAAGAATTAGCTAAATTAACTAAACTCTAATCGCCAGAATTTTAGTTAATTAGTTAAGTCCAAGATCCTATATGATGATGTCCAAAAGTGAGAATTCATCTTCTTCAACCTACTTAGCTTAATCACCTGAAACATGTAAAGAAATCAAGTGTCAACTACTAAGTAGTTGGTGAGAAATCATAAGTTTTTATACTTTAAAAATGTTTTATAAAATGAGTATAAAAGTTTGTATTTTGAAAAGATTTTACAAAAAGTTTAGATAAAATAAGTATAAGAACTTATGGTCTTTCTGAGGAAATCCACAAGAATACCTGCATGAGATAATCCAACACATCTCCAAACTCAACAATCAACACATACACAAACACAGAATCACATACCCAATCAATCACAGTCAATCATAGATAATCATAGTCAATAATAGATAATCAACCACATAACCATTCAATCAATCTCAACATCAATATTCTCAAATAATATCTGTGACTATGCATGGTCATTATGTAATTAACATAATTCAAAAACATGATCCATGGAGTGGAAGCTATCCACGTGACAATACATGAAACCAATGCAATTGACCAAAGTCAAAGGCAATGTTTCCCGAAGTCATGATAATCCAAGTGACAATACATGTAATCATTGTTATTGACCGAAGTCAATGACAATGTTACACGAATATAAGCGTATAAGTGATAATCCATAAGTAATGATAATTCTAAAATGTGAATATCATATTGATAAACAGGTATTATCCTTGTGTTATCAAAATAATATTTAAATTTGGTATACATGCTTCACCTCCGAGTTTTAAAAACAAAACAGTTTAATGAAAAGGAGGTTATGAGAACTCACCTGAGTCCTTAATTTCAGTGCTTTAATAGGATGCGCGCTCGCGTATATGAAATCCCAACTAACTCAGCAATCTATATTTAATATGTTCGTGTTCATAAGTATTTGTGTCACCTTTGTCACCAATATTTATAAGTGTTTACTTTTACACTTGCAAGTATATTATTGACTTAGTTTAATATTCTTAAGTTAAAAATAAACGTTTATAGCTACAAGGGTTATCATCATTACTTGCACTTTAACTTGTGTGTCTTAATCAAGTAGTGCTTATAGTTTACTCATTTGTAACCTTTCATGTAATCCCTCATAGCTAGGTAGGAAAAGTCAATGGTATTAGTTATATAACCATCAATACATGCATGCATCATGAAATATTGGCCATCTTAATTTAGGTTATCAAGGATTACATTTGAATTTTAATGGATCATATTCAAGTTACTTTCATAAAATGTCCACATTAAATAAAGCCTTATTTTCTAACTTAAGTTATCAAGAAAAAGACCAAGTGGCAATTCATCTTTCATCTTGCATGCATATATGTATATAGATTTATATTCAATTAGTTTACCATTGACCTTAGCTGTATGTTTAAACCTAGCCATCCCTTGATCCTCACATGGAAACAACGAACCTTTTATGGATCCCCTCCTAGGTTCGGCTAACAATGTGCAAGGTTCGGCTCAAAGAGGCTAACAGGTTCGTCCCATGCGAATGGTTCACTGCTAGGGTTTTGGCCCAAGGGTTCGTCTGGTTCCTATAGTTCGACACATGCATGGTTCGTAGAAACCATAGGTTCGTTGATTAAGGTTCTTGCATGGTCTAGGTTCGTTCAGCTTCCAGCCACCCTAAGCGTTCGGCCACCCCAAGGGTTCAGCCGCTATCATAATGGTTCGTGATGGCGTAAGGTTCGTCCGGCTCAGGAAGGCTCGGCTGATGCTAGGGTTCGGCTGGATTGAAGAAGAGGTTCGGCCCTAGAGGATGAAGGTTTGCATGACCATGGGTTCGGCTGCATGAACCTAGGTTCGGCTAAGTCATCATCCACAGGTTCGTTCGGTTCAGGGTTCGGCCCCTACTGGTTCCCACCCAAGAAGGTTCGTGAGCCACCTGCATGTAGGTTCGCCAGATCTAAAAAGGTTCGTTCGACCTAACCCAGCCCTTGCAGGTTCGGCTCGTCCTCTGGGCAGGTTCACCGACTTGCTGATAGCGCCGGTTCCAAGCTCGTCACCAATCCCCACCCATACAACCCCAACCGTGGTTTCTCACTATCATTCCCACTTCATTTTTAGTATTTTTAAGTGTTTTAGATCGATCAAGATATCAAAAAGTCATAGTATTTGAAATCTACTACAAAATCGTGAATAAAACTTCAGATTTACCTCGATCCGTCGGTCAAACTCGGGATGTAACACCCCGACCGACGGCTGAATCATCGGGATGCCACGAGGGATGTGTAGATTGTTCAAAAGCTCATGGATATCTAAATCAAATCATCATACATTATTTAATCAACCACAATAATTACACAAAAATCATGTTCATCATGAATCAAATACATCAAATACACAAAAGATTTAGTTAAACTAACTAAACTCTAATCGCCAGAAATTTAGTTAATTAACTAAGTCCAAGAATCCTATATGATGATGATGTCCAAAATAGAAGAGATCATCCTCTTCATCCTACTTGTCTCCATCACCTGAAACATGTAAGAAAATCAAGTGTCAACTACAAAAGTAGTTGGTGAGTAATCATAAGTTTTTATATTTAAAAAAATGTTTTAGTAAAATGCGTTTGAAAGTTTATACTTAAAATGGTTTTATAAAATACTTTGTTTAAAACGGGTATAAAACTTATGATCTTCTTGAGAAAATCCATATGAATACCTGTATAAGATAATCCAACACACATCCATCAATTCAACAGCCAAACACATACACAATCACATAACCACATAACCAAATCAATCATAGCCAATCACAAATAATCATAATCAAATATAGGCAATCAATCCACAACAAGTCAACCAAACTCAATCAATCATATTCTCAATCAATGTTCGTGACCATACATGATTCCTTATGTATTTAACATAAGTTAGATACATGAATCATGGAGTGGTAGCTAACCACGTGACAATACATGAATCCAAAGCAATTGACCGAAGTCAAAAGCAATGATTCACGGATGTGGAACTCATCCACGTGACAATACATGAAGTCAAAGCAATTAACCGAAGTCAAAGGCAATGATTCACGGATGTGGAAATCATCCACGTGACAATACATGTAATCTTTGTTATTGACCGAAATCAATAACAATATTTACACGGATGAATAATAATGACAATCAGTGATAATTCATAATATGAGTATCATAATGATAAACAGGTATTATCCTTGTGTTATCAAAATAATATTTAAACCGGTATACATGTTTCACCTCCGAGTTTTAAAACTAAAACAGTTTAAAGAAAGGGAGGTTATGAGAACTCACCTGAAGTCCTTAGAATTCGGGTTCTCGTATTATGCGCGCTCGCGTATGTAAACTCAAGGTCAACTCAACAAATCTGTGATTATTATGTTTCATGATTATAAGTATACGTGTCTTCATTTAATTAAGCGATCTTAAGTGTTTACTTAAAATTACTCATGCCCCTTTAACTTAGTTTCTATTATCAAAGTTAAGTTGGTAACACATGATTTCATTCTTGATTATGGATTCATACATGATAGCTTAATTACCTAATGAAGATAATTCCATGATAAACCCTTATGTTACCCACACACATTCATATACAAATGTATATATACATGTATGTGTACTCGCATGCATGCTTTAGATAATTCTAATCATCATGATATCCAAGTTAACAATATATAATTTAGATTTAAGAACCAAATTAACTTGTTCATCAATCATATTTAATGTATGAAAGTTCTAAATTTGCAATTTATAAACATTAAAATAAAGGTGGTAACTAGAAATTTTATTGCATGCATGCATGTGTTTCTACATACGTATATGTATATGAATCGTGTTCTCTATTTATCCTTTAACCCCTAATTAATCGAAACTAGGTCGGGCTTCCCTTTTTGGGCAGCGAACCCTTGGCAAAATACAGCCAAGGTTCGGCCCAATAGAAGTTTTAACACTAGGGTTCGGCTAAAAGACCATAGTTCCAGCCCCAAGGTTCGGCCCTTAGAGGCTTGTTGGATTAATATGGTTCGGCCAAGAAGAAGCAGCAAGGTTCGGCCCTAGTTATATGCTAAGGTTCGCTGCATCCTTGTCTGAGGTTCGTGAGGGTTCGTGATTGCCAGCTGGTCCAGGGTTCGGCCAAACAGTTCAAGGGTTCGCCGGTGGCATGTCCGCTGGGCAGGGTTCGGCTCGCCTTTTTCCCGCCCAGCTAGGGTTCGTCGGACTGGCTAGGTTCGCTAGGGTTCGCTAGGGTTCGCTGTGGAGTGCCTGCATGGTTCGGCCAAGAGAAGGAGTAGGGTTCGTGAAGGGTTAGGGTTCGGCCACCAATTCCCTTAGGCGAACCCCCCTTTGGTTCGTGGCTGTATTGCAGCAAAACCAACACCAGTCCACCGAACCTGTAGACCATCATCTTCTCTCGTCGAGTTCTATCCTTTGCATAACATCCACAGCTTCTATCTATCATTACTATTGCGATTTACAAGTTCTAAAACCCTAATCAAGGTCAAAGTTAAGAATCATAAACATAACACGTTTTCTAGCAAAACCCCAAAAGAATTTCTCAGATTTACCTCGAATGGGCTGTTAAACGCAGAGTTTTCTTGTGGATTCTTGTTCCTCTCGATCTTGTGGTCGTTTTGGCGTCAAGATCTCCCGATTTCGTCAAGAAACGAGCCCGAAATGTTAGAGAGAAGTTAGAGAGAGAAAGGGTGTGCGTTTTTGTGAGTTAGTGAGAGAGAGATGGAGATGGAAATGAGAAAGAAGAGGCTACATCTTCTTTCTTATATCGCGTGTAATCCCCGTGTGCTCGGTCCCGTTTTTATCGCGATAAAACAAAATAAAACTCGGTTTTTCCTCGTTAAACATATTTAAATAAAAAGTGTTTAAATAATAATATGGTTTCATTAATTATCATGATTTCTAAATACCCTTTGTCTCGTAACATGTCTCGTTTAATACGCGTGAAATGTAACAACATGCCCGGTTCTCTAACGTAACATATTTAAAACAATAAATCGTTTTGAATAAATTAGTTTTGTTTAATTAAAATAAGCTTAAAGAAATTGTTTCGTAAAATAAATTCCGTTTCGTTTTCGTTAAATAATTATTTAAATGAATAATTTATTCGAAAACGTTTTAGGTTGTGATTCCTAATAAACGTTTTAAGTTCACAATCATTAATTTAATATCGTTAAATATTATTTACTTATCTCGTCGAAACGCGTTATTCGCGTACGTATTCGTAAAGATCGTCACCTTTGCGAATCCGATGCTCGTATCGCATTTCGATTTGATCTAAGATTTATGGAATATTGTTTTAGAATATTATTCCTAATAATTATATTCGCGTGAATCGTCACCCGCGCGAATACATCATTAAGTTAATATTTCTAAATTAATATTCGCGATTAAATAGCGTTCGTAACCTCACTTCGCGTAATTAATTCCCATTATTTATCATCTTTAATATTATATTCCCAAACCAAAACCCACTAAACCAAGTCACTGACACATCCATGATAGACCGAAATATGCATATGTATAGGGCATATGCAGAGGTAGATCGCAACCTCCCCTACACCGTCCCACCGCTATTTCGATAAACCATGACCATGTGTCCTTAACTATGTTTAGTAACCAGACCATAACAAACTCCCAGTTCCATTCCAAAACCGTTCTCAAACCAATAATCCATCATTATCAGTGATAAGTAACCGCGATAAACACTACGGGTCTGTTTAGTTGAATTACAACTAAACTTCCCGTGGTTTACGCGTATAATAAATTATAATCATGTATACCAGTAACAGTGATAATATCAGTAATGTCAATCAAAAATTTCATAATCATTCATAATAAATAAATCTCCAGTCGTAACAGTACAATCGTACGGATGTACGGACGTACGGACAACTGAAAGTACAGTGATGTTACACGGGATTTCTTCGTATCTTCTTGTTCCTCTCGTTCACGCGGTCGTTTGGCCACCGAGATTACTCGAATCCGTTGAGAAACGAGCTTGCAATCGTAGAGAGAAGGTAGAGAGAGAAAGTATGAACGTGTGTGTGTGTTTTAGAGAGAGAAAGTGTTTGTAAAAGTGAAGAAGATGGTGGAGTCTTCCACCATTTAAGTTTACCCCGTTCCTGCGTGTTCGATCTTGTTTTTATCGCGATAAAATGTATTAAATGTCCGGTTTTTAACGTAAGACATATTTTTAAACATAAAACATTCAATTATATTATTTTCGTTTTTAAATACATAGTTTTTCAATTAAAATCGTTTAAATAAAAGATCACCATTTATTTTAGCTAAATTAATTATTTAAATAATTAATCTATTCGAATTCGTTTAATGTTGTGATTCCAAATAAACGTTCTAAGTTTACATTTATTGATTTAATATCGTTAGATATTATTTAATTATATCGTCGAAACGCTCTACTCGCGTACGTATTCGTAAAGATCGTCACCTTTGCGAATCCAACGCTCGTATCGTATTTCGATTTGATTTATAATTCAAGGAATATTATTTCAGAATATTATTCTTAATAATTATATTCGTGTGAATCGTCACCCACGTGAATACCTTTATTAAGTTAATATTTCTGAATTTATATTCGCGTTTAAATTGTGTTCGTAACCTCACCATCGCGTAATTAATTCCAATTATACCCCCATTATTTATTAACTTTAATATTATCAATTCTCAATCCAAAACCCACTAAACACTAGTCACTGACACACCCATGATAGACCGAAATATGCATATGTATGGGGCATATGTAAGGGTCAGTCGCAACTGCCCTAGCCACCGTCGCACCACTATTTCAATAAACCATGACCATGTGTCCTTGACTATGTTTAGCAACCAAACCAGTAACAACCAACTCCCAATTCCATTCAAAACCATAATCCATAATCTGTGAATGTAACTGCGATAAACTTTCTGGTTCTGTTTAGTTGGGTTACAACTAAACTTCCCATGGTTTACGCGTATAATATGTTCTAAACATGTATACCAGTAACGGTGATAATCATCCAATAATGTGTCAATATTAATAATTACAAAATCTCAGGTCGTAACAGTACAATCGTACGGATGTACGGATGTACGGACGACCGGAAGTACAGTGATGTTACAAAAATACATAAGCATAATCCAAGAGAGAGATCTTCCAATCGAACTACAAAATAGCTTGAATATTTCAGTTCAATAATAGTAATCTCAATCCCAACACGTATAGGTGGAGGCGGGGTATTAATATATGTTTTGGGATATTTAGATAGCCCCTCCCCTTTTATATTTATTTTTAACTTTAAAATACAAAAGTAGTTTTATTACTCTACCGGACGAACTATAAAATCATATACATCAAAAGATGTCCTAGCTAGACTGATTGATTATAGGTCGCATGTTTGATATTATTTACAGATTTCCTCAACTACTAAGAACCTTGATTGCTAGACTAGTCTACTCGAGTACAACCAAGGCCCAATCTTTAGGTCTTAGATTTTTATTATATGTTTATTTAATTATTTACTTAAGCATTTAATTTAAATGTTTTTACAAATGCTATGGTTGATCATGGGTGTGTGATGAGCTTGGAATAAAGGTGATTTCCACATTTTGTGAAACTAACTATAACTAAGAACTGGTGTGTTGATGATGAGGAATGAAACACTTAATTATCATTGACAACAATATGCTATACCGTTTGGTATGTGCTGGGCTGGCGGCTGTCTAAACCCTACGTATGCCCTATATATAAGCATACTTTACTGGATAACATAGGTGGTTGTTGGTAAGGTTAAGGTTGTCATTTGGTCAGGTTAACTAGTAGTTCGTGCTATTGTTGGTGCACGAAATATCCCTAGTTCAGTTTTGTATGATCTTTGATGTATAAAGTTTACGTTATTAACGAAATAAGTCTCTCTATATTGATCTTAATGTTTATTCTAGTTTATATGTGTTTGATTATGTTTAACTATGATTATATATGTGTTATAGACCCATTCGGATGAATGACTCTTGGAATGAAGTCATTCGGCCGAATAAATGTTTACAGAATGTCTAGGGCGATCGAATGAGTCATCTGCATGACTCATTCGGCTGGTCTAGCACATTTGGCTGAGCCATTCGCCGAATGAGTTGCTACGGCCACTCACTCGCCCGAATGAGTACAGTCTATAAATACTAGTTCAAACAGATTCAAACTTAACTTTCTTGAGCCCTCTTTCTTCCCAGAGCACTCTAGTGTCAAACCCTAGCAGTTTTGAGCGGTTCTTGCCTGTCCAAGTTCGATTCTCATCCCGTGGTGTTCGATCTTCATTCAATCGTTCATCCTTCACCTTCGGATCACCACGAGTGCTGTTGGTTTCGATTAGAAAACCCTGGAATAGGATTCCGCACTATTCCAGAGGCTGTCGAGCAGATATCCATTGGATCCGGGTTGTTTCTGGGCTCCTACTTGGTCCTACAAAGTGGTATCAGAGCCTAGGCTCTTGATTTTGCTCGATTTCCATTCCAAATCATCAAATTAGAGATTGGGTGTTTGAACTTTTCAAAAACCGTAAGTTTCTTGCCCTTCAAGTTACTCTTTCATTGAAAATCCGTGGGTTTTTGTAGTTGTTTTGTCAAATAGATCATCCCAATTGTTTGGTAATCATGTCTTGATGTTCTGTACCAAATTTGTTACATAGATTTGCTCTAGATCTTAAGTTATCGCGATTTTGGCAACTGAAAACCCCTAATGGTCAGAATGAGCCACCCGACTGAATAGATCATCCGAATAGCCCTCATTCGGCTGAATATGCTTCATTCGACGAATAGCTCCCTTCGGCCTAGTCTTTCGCCGAATAGCCCTAGTCGGTCACCTACTCATTCGCCAGCTTCATTCGTTCGGTTCAATAGTCATTCGTTGGTCTAGTCATTCGGACTAAAAGTTATTCTGCCCTCAGTCATTCGGTCAATCCAGTTCATTCGCCAATATCAAGCACATTCGGTCCCTGACATTTGGCCTAAGTTGAGTCATTCGGCCATCAGATTTCAGAATTTTCTAAGTATTGGATACTTTTGTTATTAACATTATGGAGGACTTAGCTTTCATAGCGAACCAGAATCATCGGATTCAGACACTGTTACTCACTGAAACTGAGAGAGTGAACTCTAATAAAGCTCCCAAGCTGCTTTCATTAGATGATTACCCTCACTGGAAATACAGATTTGAGATTCACATCAATGGAGTTGATACCAACTTGTGGATGATGATAGAGGTTGGTTATCTGAGACCTCTGAATAAAGATGGAACTCCAATGTTAGTCACACGAATGACTGAACCTCAAAGGAAACTATACGATTATGAGAAGAAAGCCTATGCTATTCTATCCCAGTCCATTGCAACTGATATCTTTCATCAGTTCAGACAGTTTACATCGTCTAAGTTTCTGTGGGATGCTTTGCCGCAGAGATACGAGGGAAATGATGTGTTGAAGAATATCAAGTCTAAAGCTTTAAGGAAGGAGTTTAACAGTTTCATGTATGTGGGGAACGAGTCACTAGATGATCTGATTGCAAGATCCTACCATCTTCTAAGTGAGTTGTTTAATCATCAGGTCAAGACTACAACTCAAGAGAAGATTCAATGTTTGGCAGATGCTCTACCTCCTAAATGGGAGTCTTTTCTTATGGTTTTAAAGCTAAATGAGATGATGGCAAGTATGGACATCAATGATTTCATCCAGAAGTTGAAAGAGAAGGAAATTGAGAACAAGTGGAAGGTTAAGAGAGTTGCTTAAGTTCAGGACCCTTCACTGTATTATTCTACTCCTATTGTAGGGAGAGCCTCTTCTCATGCTCCACCGAAGACTGCTTTTGTCTCTCAAACTATTGAAGCTCCAATTCCCACTCAGATTCATTTCAGTCAATCATTTTCATCATCCAGCTCTCAGAAAGAAAGTAGTCATCCTGTCACCATTATGGAAGACAGACAACTTTGATAAAGTGACTATAGAGGTTGCAAAGGAGCATATGGGTCTTCTGTCTACTCTTGTTAGTTCCTATGATGGATTAGTAGCAGGACAGATTGGCTATCCTTATTTGACAAATGATGATTACTTTCAGATAGACCCAGATGACATGGAAAGGATAGACATCGTGTGGGCTCTAGCTAGTGCTGTGAGAAGAGCAATGGATTTTGTGAGAACGACTGGCAAAGACATCAACCTGAATAAGGATTCAAAATTTGGTTTTGACATGGCATCTATCACTTGCTACAATTGTGGGGAGAAGGGACACTTTGCAAGACAGTGAAAACAACCAAAGAAGTCTGGCAACAAGAATCCTTTTCAGCATCAGAGATCTTCTGCATCAAATCAAGAGAGAAGACTTGTACCCATTGATTCTCCTGCTCAGGCTAGTTCCTCAAATGCAAGCAAAGCCTTGATGGTGCAAAATGATGAAGGTGAGAATTGGGATTTCAGATTTAATCCTGATCAGGGAGGACAGGATGAAGCATGTGTTGCTGAAATTCAGAAGACTGATGAATCAAGTGAAGAAAGCACTTCTGAGGAAGCAAAGATTAGTCCAGAGGAATCATCCGGTTCAGAGTCAGAAAGCATTTCAGACTTAGACACTCAAGCAGATTATGATGCTGATCTTGAAGAACCTGCCACTCAGTTTGCTTTGATGGTGAACACATCTGCTCCTTCACAGTCAGATCAGGTATCTGATGAATGTTCTTCTTCTCATTCTGGATGCTTTAACTATATTGATCTTGACAACAAGGTCTTGGCTTATCAGAAGCACAATGCTGATTTGATCAGCGATCTCAACCAAATGATTGAGGCAAACAGAATTTTAAAATCTAATGAAAAAGATTTTCAAGATAAAATTAACTTACTAAACAGACAATTGCATGAGGATGAGATCGCTGTGCTCAACAAGCAGGATGCAATTACTTCTTATCTCAACACCATAAATGAGACTAAGAAGAAACTTTCTGTATTCGAGTGTGACTATGAGACCTTAAGCCATAAGCTAAAGAGCTATGAAAGCTCATCTTACATTATTAAGCACATGATCAGTACTGGGACTGATCAGGTTGGGAAGGGTAAAGAAACAAGATACAATCATTGTCCCCCGCCAGTCTTGAATAGCTTTGTCAATTCTCCAAATGACGAAGAAGTTAAAGATTTTCAGGTGAAACATCCATTAGTTATTGATCCCATTGGGATAATATCTTATGAGGGTTCCTCAATTTCTGAGGAATCTTTTGTGGAGGGCGTGGTTGAAGATTGGGTGTCTGATTCAGAGGATGAGGATGATGTTACTCCTCAAATAACTTATGTCAAGAATCAGATATCTGTTGCCAAGAAGGCTGACCCAATCTTACCCAAGACAAACATAGCTTCAAGTTATCCAAAGCCATTTGTTTTGTTAAGTCTTCACAAAATTGTGAATCAATTGAGACCAAGGAATCTATTAAAAATGTTTTAAATGGCACAAGGGTTTGGGTTTTGTGCATAATAAGATTAAGAAACATGTTTTTCAAAACAAAAATTCTCAGCCAAAAGTCAAACAGTTTTCTTCCAAAGACAAAAGAGTTTGCTTTGAGTGTGGTGCACCTGGACATGTTGTCAGATTTTGTTCTCAGTTGATCAGACCTAAGGTTGCACCACCCAGAAAACTAAATTAGAATTTTAACAAACCGATCATATCTGATTTTAAATCATCTCAAGCAAAGCCAAAACAACCTAATCTGGTTAAACCTTTGGATAAGGGCAAAGGGAAATTGGTGAACTTGGATGTTCCCAAGATGGTTAATGTTAATCAATCAAAACCATCATCCATTTACTTGAAAAACTCTTTTAGTAAAAACACTGTCTGGAAAGTGAAGTCTTCTGAGACTTCAGTTCTAAACACTCCAGACAAAGCAACTCCCAATGGAAAATGGATTGATGTTTGGATCCGAGACTCATAGGGTCAACCCAAGACTGTAAAGGATTCGGTTCCCAAATTGAACTAAATGTTTGTGTTTATGCAGATTGCCCCAACAGCTGCTCTTAACAGCTCTTGGTTCGTTGATAGTGGGGCTTCTAGGCACATGACTGGAGATATTTCGCTGCTCACCAATGTCAATTCTATTCGAGGTGGTTATGTAGTGTTTGCCGGTGACAAATGCGGGTTCATTACGGGAGAGGGTATTCTGTCAAACGGACATGTTTCATTTGATAAAGTCAGATATGTCAAGCAGTTGGAGAACAGTCTTCTTTCAGTATCACAGATTTGTGACAAGCAGTACAAAGTTCTTTTTAATGACTCCAACTGCTACATACTCAAGCAAGGTGTTACTATTCCTGAAGATTGGATTTTGATGTCAGCACCCCGTAAGCAGGACTTGTATGTACTCAAGATGGCCACAGCTTCAACAACATCCTCCACAACTTCATGTTTTATGTCAAAGGCCACTGAGAAAGACTCTATTCTTTGGCATAAGAAGATGGGTCATTTATGTCTACGCAAGATGAACCGTTTGGTACACAACAACTTGGTTGAGGGTGTCAGTCTGAAGAATTTTAAGTTGTCTGATATCTGTGTCTCATGTAAGAAGGGAAAGCAGTCCAAGCAGTCTCACAAGCTGAAAAAGTTTCATTCAATCAATGTTCCTCATGAGCTTCTCCATATGGATTTATTTGGTCCAGTCAACCGCAAGAGTATAGTTGGAGATCAGTACTGTCTAGTCATCACGGATGAGTATTCCAGATATTCTTGGGTTTTCTTTCTAAAGGAGATATCTGAAACGTTTGAGTATATTCAAGTGTTAGTAACCAAACTTGAGTCACTTTATAAGCTCAAGATTTGCATGCTCAGAACAGACAACGGGACAGAGTTCAAGAATCACAACATGGAGAACTTCCGTAATACACGTGGCATTGTACAACAATTTAATGCTCCATATGTCCCGCAAATGAATGGTGTTGCTGAGCGCAATAATAGAACTTTGATTGAGGCTGCTAGGACGATGCTTGCTGATTCATCTCTTCTAGTTCAGTTCTGGAATGAAGCTGTGGCAAATGCTTGCTACACACTAAACCGGGTATTGATAGTAAAGAGACATGGGAAGACTTGCTTTGAGCTTCTCCACAAAATAAAGCCTAACCTTAAGTATCTTGAACCTTTTGGCGCTCCGTGCACGATGTTTAAGAAACACTAGCTGGGCATGTTCAATGAGAAGGTAGAAGAAGGGTATTTTTTTGGGTACATCACTCCTAATAAATGGGTCTACAATAGATCAACTCAGAATGTGGAGGAGTGGTACCATGTTGATGTTCAGAGACACTCTATGCCCCCACCTGGGAAAGGTCCAGACTGGATGTTTGACTATTCAGACCTTTTCAACTCTTTCAATATGCCCCCATGTACGCAGATGAAGATGTTGTTGTTCAAATGATGTATGATTCACAGAATGCACCTGATGAACCTGTGCAACCTTCATCAACTTCAATTCCCACTGTACAGATACATGATGATAGCTCAGACACAGATGATAACCCAGTTCAACCAGCTGCGCCCGAACCAAATGTTGACAACATTGTACCTAGACTTGAGGACTTGAATCTGAACAAACTTGATCCACAAGTTGAGGTTCCTGCTCATCCTGTTGGAAGAATTAATCGTATTCATCCTCAAGAGAACATTATTGGAAGTCCGCTTGATGGGGTTAAGACAAGAAATCAGCTATCTTCAGGAGGTCTTGCTGATATTCTTGACTTTGTTGATGTGAACTACTATGCCCATTCTTGCTTCATCTCTCATGTTGAACCGCGCACCGTCACCGAAGCATTGAGAGAAGAATCGAGAGTTGATTCCATGCAAGAAGAACTCCTCTAATTCAAGAAATTAGGTGTTTGACAACTTGTTGACAAACCGAAAGGTGCAAAGGTTATAGGCACCAGATGGATTCTTCGTTGCAAAAGGGATGTTCACGGTATCGTTGTGAGAAACAATGCATGTCTGGTGGTTCAAGGATTCAGACAGATTGAAGGACTTGACTATAATGAAGTGTTTTCACGGATTGCTCGTCTTGAGGCAATCCGCATCTTCTTGGCATATGCATCCTTCAATAAATTTAATGTTTATCAAATGGATGTCAAGAGTGCATTCCTTCACGGTGTGATCAACGAAACTGTGTATTTCAATCAACCTCCCGGGTTTGAGGATCCATTGCATCAGGATCAAGTCTACAAGCTAGACATGGCTTTATATGGATTACATCAAGCTCCGTGAGCATGGTACGAGACACTATCTACTCACCTTCTGAACAACGGGTTTAGAAGAGGTGTCATTGACTACACACTTCATTCGAGAGAAGGATGGTGACTTACTCTTGGTGCAAGTTTATGTGGACGACATCATTTTCGGTTCTACAAATGATAGTCTGTGCAAAGAATTCAAGAAGGTCATGAAAGACAAGTTTGAAATGGGCTCGATGGGGGAGATGAAATTTTTTCTTGGGTTGCAGGTGGATCAATATGTGGGAGGGATTTTCATTCATCAGACCAAATACGTTGGTGACATTCTGAGCAGGTTTAGTATGTCGGATGCAAAGCCTGCTGGTACCCCACTGGCTGTTAATCATGGGATTACACTAGACAAAAAGGGGGAGTTAATCGATGCCACTCTGTACCGTGGAATGAGTGGGTCCCTCATGTATCATCCTGCCTCTCAGCCAGATATCATGTTCGACACATGCTTGTGTGCTCGTTATCAGTCCAATCCAAGAGTATCACATCTGATTGCTGTGAAGAGGATTATGCGTTATCTGAAGGGTACACCGGATCTTGGCTTATGGTACCCTAACGATGATAACTTTCAGCTTACTGCATACAGTGATTCAGACTATGGCGGATACAAAAGAGATTTCAAGTCAACATCAGCAGGATGTCAGTTCTTTGGAACTCGTTTAGTTACCTAGCTGTGCAAGAAGCAGACGTCGGTGTCTACTTCAACATGTGAAGCTGAAAACATTGCTGCTGCTAGTTGGTATTCACAAATCATATGGATACAACAGCAACTCAGGGACTATGGGTTACATTTTTCTAATACTCCAATTTATGTTGATAATACTGCCGCCATAGCTTTCACTAAGAACCCAGTCCAGCACTCGAAAACCAAACACATCGATATCAAATATCACTTCGTACGTGATTGTTTTGAAAATAAACTTATCGATGTTGTTAAAATACACACCGATCACCAGAAAGCCCATCTTTATACAAAAGCTTTTGATAAACCCAGATTTTTATATCTGTTATCGGCTAATGGTGTTTTTCAAAAGGATGAAGTCATTCCTTCATCTGAAACGAACAAATGATCATCGTTTTTATTAGTTAATTTTATTGCTTTATTTATATTGTTTTAGGTTTTTAGGGGGAGAAAAGGTAAAATTTGAAAAACCAAAAACATTTGAAAATTTTGAAAAACCAAAAACATTTGAAAATTTTAAAAATCCAAAAACATTTGAAAAACTGTAAAAATGAGAAAGTCTTATTTGAGAAAGTGATGTGTTAACCTATCATGTCTTATAAGCTAAAATATATGCATAAACTGAAAACACATGAGAATTTTGATTTGATGTACTGATAGGCCGACTTTACAAAATGTATACACTATTTGTGATTTTTTAGAAAGTCTGAGTTGTGAGATCCATTTTAGGAAACTAGTTAAGTGATAAGTAGTTTTTGACTAAAATCAGGCATACACCTGTTATCATAGGATCTAATGAGGTTTCTAATGATTCATGAATTCAAGTCTGT
Organism: Mikania micrantha; assembly: GCA_009363875.1. Taxonomy (NCBI): domain Eukaryota; kingdom Viridiplantae; phylum Streptophyta; class Magnoliopsida; order Asterales; family Asteraceae; genus Mikania; species Mikania micrantha. The sequence continues at coordinate 58,054,324 of CM018692.1, forward strand.
ACACGTGCCATACTGCTTTGTAAAAACCTAGCTGAAGCCGTCCATTCAGATGAGAATGATTGAATCAGAAGAAAATAAAAGTAAATCAAGCTGGTATTAAGCTTGGAAAATACAAAAATAAAATAAGTTCGATTCCATATACGTGCCATATTGCTTTGTAAAGACATAGCTGAAGCCGTCCATTTGGATAGAACAAGTTAATCGTGTCAACACAATTCTTTATATGTGCCATATTGCTTTGTAAAGACCTAGCTGAAGCCGTCCATGAGAATGTGTTGAACAGGAGAGACAAATCAAAAATAAATATACTAAAATAAAATAAATTGGAACCTTATAGAACTTATGATGTTAGGTATTAAGTTATTCAGAGATGAGATACAAACTGATTTTAACCTTTATTGGTTAAATAAAATGGGTAACTCAGTCAAAAAATATGAGTGTTCATCAAATTTGTTTAGAAGTGATGTATTGTCAGGCTTAAAGTGGATAAGTATATCAGTAATCATATCACTAAACAAATGTGTCTGAAGTGAAACATTCAGTAATGCTGATTTGATGTGATTAGGTATATGTGTTATTTTCTTGATAGACTTCTCACAAAAATATGTGTTTCTTTGTTTAATTGTTAGTTGTACAGTCGTATTTTGTTTCAGAAAAATACAAAAAGAGATTACATTTTTCAAATTTGTTCTAGATGATCATTTGTGTGTTCAGATGTTTCAATCACATATGAATCTATCATCCACCAGACTAATCTTCATAATTGCACTCGCTTAACTGATCATAATGTTAAATTTGAAATTGTGTTGTGTTTGTGAGTGCCAAGCTTCATTCGTGCAAATGAACCAGGAGAATAGCTCATTCGACCGAATGATTTCAGTCAAGCAAATGGGTCATTCGGCCAAATCAACCTGGGCCAAAGCAACCCTTTCGGTTGTTTTATTCGCCGAATGAGGCTTCCTATTTATAGGACTCCTTCAGCCGAATCAGTTCATTCCCCCAAATTCATTCGTTCGGTTACTGTGTGTGCGTCTTTCGGCCGAAACACCCTCTTTCTTCTGTTCATCGAATTTTCTTTGATTAACCTGGTTCTTTTGCTGAGATTTCATCTTGTGGCTATTACAGGTACTTATGGATCCAAGATTAGCAAATTTTGACCGTTGATTCTCTGTAAACAGATCATGGATTAGGGATTTAGGGATCATAACTGTCGCCACTAAATAAATTGGCAAATCGAACTCAAAATCACCAAAAATCTTTTCTAAATACCTTAATCGGTCGATTCTGAATGTATTGGTGTGAGTTTTGTGGACTGATTTGGGATTTTGGCTACATGGATTTTGAATTCCTTCGGCCGACCAAATGACGCCCTTTCGGACTTCTGAATCCGACCTAATGAGTTCAGCGACAAAATGAAGTCATACGGCTGAATGAAGTTCTCTCGGTCGCTACACTCATTCGCTGGTCATACGGTTGACTATCCTCTTTCGGTCAATGGTCAAACCGAATGAGCTCTTTCGGTTGTCATTCGGTTGACTGAGCCTATTCAGTCAACATACTCATTAGTCCAAGGCTCATTCGGTCAGAATAGTCTCATTTGTACAAGTTGAATACTTGTGAAAATTTTCTAATTATACCCAACAGATTAACTGAATTGTACTGACACGTGTATTATTTTGTTTTTCAGTATGGCTGAGTATAAAACGGTGTCGAAGAACAACATTTGTGCCCATTTGGATCTTGCCACCAAGAACGCCAAGCATTTCCGAGATTATCAATTTTCTCAGGCGTTCTAGGATCTTTGCGGCCATTTCCACTGTATATGAGCCTTATCAGTCACATTAGTAGGACTTCTGGAGTTCTGCAGACATAGATTATGAGGTTGATCCACCAGTAATCAGGGAAAGGTGCGAGGGTAAGATGTTGTGGTTTGTGCTGAACATATCAGGAGGATATGTGGATTTTAGGAAGCACCAGACCAGCCCATTCTACTTGATCTCTATCTTGTTCCTGGATGTTTTATGCGATGCAGGTACGATGCTGACCTCGGTGTTGGAGTCCTCAATAAGGCATTTCTGTCTCCTCAATTCAAGTATTTGGCCCATGTTCTTATTCACTGCCTGGGCTCGATGAGAGGAGGATTTGATGAGCTGAGGGAGACCATTCAGTGTGCTTTTGTCGCCTTGGTGCTGAATCTGCCTTTCAACTTCTCTGAGATGATCTTCACACACATGAAGGAGAATGTGGTGCTCAAGGGTGGCAAGAAGTTTCTCATGTACCCTAGGTTTCTACAGCAGATCTTCGATACTCAGGTTCCTAACATACCGAAGACCAGCACTGATATCATCCGGTTAGAGCACATGAATGACATCACTCTCAACAGAGTGTTATCCTACAGAGGGAAGGAGAGGAAGCCTCCTGTTCGTACTTTATTTGGTCATCTACAGAGACCTGATTACATTGCTCCTGGTGGTCGGAAGTGGAGGCATGACGACTCAGATTCAGATATAGAGGACATTTTTGTACCAGGTGATGATGGTGATGATGATGGAGATGATGATGCTGGTGATGCGGGTGGTGGTGATGCTTGAGTTGGTGTTAGTGCTACTTGTTGGTGCATATTTTGGGTGTCCGCTGCTGTTCGAATAGATTAGATCTGTATTTGATTATTTGTAATCACTTGTATGTGTTTGTATGTTGTTTATCTGGAAACTGAGTCGGTCGCAGGAGCATCTGCGAATGGAAATGATGTAAAGGGACCCATTCGGCGAATGAAGGGCCGAATGACTCCATTCGGCCGAATGGGCTACAGCCCCTATAAATACCAGATTTCCAGATTTTAGGGTTTAAGGTTTTTGTGAGTGTTCTTAGGTTTGTATCGAAAGGGGGAGAGATCATGCTCGATCTCTCCCCGGCAACACTATGTTCTTTTATGATGTGAATACAATCATGTAATCATTCGATTCTATCAATTTATCATATGATTTTGTTCATCATCTTCATGTTCTTCGTGGGTCAAAAACCTAACCTTCCGTCCAAAGTGAAATCGCCGGTCCTATCACGTCTTTACAATTGGTATCCTTTGTTGGACCGATCGGGAGCTCGGAAACAATCCGAATCCAATAGGAAACTACTCTTTAACCTCTGGGATAGTGCGGAATCCTATTCCAGGGTTTTCCAAACGAAACCAACAGAAACCGTGGTGATCCGAGGCTATAGAAACGACTTGGAAGTAACGATTGAACACCACGGGTTGAGAATCGAACTTGGAGGCACAAGAACCGCTCAAATCTTCAAGGGTTTTGACTCTGGAGTGCCAGGGAAGAAGGAGGGCTCGGGAAAGTTAGGTTTGAAATGATTTGAACTTCTATTTATAAGCTGTAGTCATTCGGCCGAATGAGTGGCCGAAGCAGCTCATTCGGCGAATGACTAAGCTCGAATGAGCAGTCATTCGAATGAGTCATTCGGCGAATGACTCATTCTGAACTTAGACATTCGATACAACTCTCATTCGCCGAATGACTTCATTCTAGAGTCATTCGGCCGAATGAGCAGTTTACATACTCAAACATTTAATAATCAAATCAAACACTTAGATAAACATTAATAATCAATAATCAATAAACATAAACATGATGAATTAGATATAAAGACAATTTCCGTTAATACTTTGAATGATTACATGATAACCATTTACATAACCGAACTAGGGACAAAACATGTATCTACATACTCCCCCTTGGACCTAGTTCAACTCTTTGGAATGTCTTTCTTTGCAATCTTGTCTGAGATAGCTTTCCAATCAGCACCAGCATGAATCTTTAAGCAGATACAGAGACGAATAACTCTCATATACTGAGGAGCCTGCTCCATATCCTGTACGTCGAAGAAAATCTGATGTCGATAGAAAGCTTTAACATCATTCAATGAAAGATTGGTCAGCCACATGGGATCAAAAACTCTGACAGTTTCCCATTTCTTGTCTTTGCACAGCACGATCACAGCCTCACCGGTTCTCCCATCATAGTACCACCATCGGAAGCCCTCCATAAAGTCTTGACGCATCTTCCGTAAAGGAATCTTCTTCATGACTTTAGGGGGAAGCCACTTCAGGATTACTTTATGCTTCCGGGTATCTCCGTCAATCTCTGGTAGATAGTACCTCTCTGGCTGTTGCGGCTGAAAATTCACCCATCTCTTCCGGTATTCATACTTGATTTGTCGAGAGAACCAAGCAGACATCCCGGAGTCTTCACAGTATAGCAAGTTCAGACGTGCTAGTTGATTGACCTCGAATCCAGGCAGCGTCTTGAAATCATGCGGGTGTTTGAAGTAATCTATACCCTTTTCCCTCTTTACTGCGTAGCACCCAAGATCATGGAAGTATGCCCAGCTGAGTATCTGACCTCCAGCCTTATATCCTTTGGTCCTGTAGACTTTCTTGTGCGTTGCTGGCATCTTCTCAGTGCTTTGTTTCTTTAGTACCTCCCAGTACGCAGCCCATTCTTCCTTTCTTTTCTTTAAGTCATCAGCTTCAGCCTTGCTAGCCTCTACTTGCTCTTCGAGATATCTGACCAAGAGATCCTCCGTTTCCTGATCAAATGGTTCAGTGAATGTAGGCAACTCAGCTTCAGCCGATGTATACTTTGGATACTCTTCTTCTGTGATGTCTTCCAAAATGACTTCATCTACATCATCAAAAATTTCTGGTTCGGGCTCTGCAGTACTGGGTACAGAGGTGTCCTCAGTGACCACCTCATCAGGATTCAACCTGAACAGCTCGGCTATTTGCTCTTTTGATAAGCAGTGTATGATTTCACCCTCCTCCTTGTCGTAGCTCACTGAGTGCTGTATAATGCCTTGAGCGTCTAAGATCATAGTAAGAGTCTCATCGAGTTGACGTCTCAGAGGCACAGCTTGGACTTCCTCAGTAGCTTTGGGTTCATCTGTCTGTGCAGGAGGAGGTGGAGCAGAGGCTTTCTTCTTATCATTGGCCTTCTTGGATCGAATCTCTGATGAGGGAGGGGCCTGATCATCATCGTCATCATCATCAGTACTCGATGAACCAGAAGACCCATTCCCAGATCCGTCCTTGGCCTCATCATCATGATCATCATCATCATCAGACTCATCGTCTTTGTCTGAGTCTTCATAGTCAACCTGTTCCTCATCAGACTCTTCTTCTTCGTCTTCTTTGTCTGAATCATCGGAACGATCCTCAACTCCTTCCAGTCTGGGAGTACTCTCCTTCGAACCCTCGACAAGTCCAGCTAGACGAGCATTCTCAGACTCTAGCTGCAGGATCCGATCACTGAAACCAGAGGCTGTCAGAGCCAACTGGTTGTGCTCATCAATATATTTCAGGAGCTGCTCCTCCTGTTGTGCAGACCTGGCCCTCAAATCGGCCCTCTGGTCTGCAGCCTGAAGCAGCAGAGTATCCTGCTCTTCAATCTTCTGAGTGAGCTGAGCAATAACCAACTCCTGCTCTTTATTCTTCCTCTCTTGCTCCATGCTCCTCTCCATCAGTCTCAAGACCATACTGTTCAGTGTACTAAGCTGATCTACAACTGAAACAGCAGGTATATGAACATCAGCACGAACTGTGGAGGGGCCAGAGGAAGCAGCAACATAAACAGGCTCTTGAATGAAAGGAGTGGACAGAGGGGCAGTAATGGCCTGAGTGTGAATGGCCCTTGTCCTTGTCAGTGAAGAAACTGACACAGCTGCTACTGATGTGACAGTAGTTGCAGCAGCTGTAGTCAGTTCTGACCTCCTTTGGAAAGAGAATCGGGTTCTCTTTCCCCTTCCAGCTCTGGATGAGGTGGTAGCACCAGCAGAAGATATCACAGCTGTGGAATCAGGAGCAGATGACCTTGGAGTGGGAGAAATGTCAAACTCGGAATAAATATCGTATCAGTAATATCCTCCAAATCATCATTTGTCCTCCTTCTCTTCCTCATCACCACTCTTCCACCCTCATCCACCTTCTCAAACTCATCATCATGAGTCTTCTCAGAATCAGAACTATCTTCATCACCTTCACCTGCTACACCTTCTTCCTCACTCGAGTCCTCTGACTCATCATCACCACCTGAGGAATGTGGAATAGAGACATCGAGAGGAGCAGTCACTGATGAAGTAGTAGTAGACAAGAAATCCAAGTCCATCAGTGACTCGATATCCACATCCTCCTCTTGAGCTGTAGACACAGCAACATCAGCTCCAACACCAGAAGCAGTAACATCAACCATGCTCACTGAAGCAGCAGTGGTTATGTGTACTGATGGCATCTCACCCGCACCTGTGCTCTCAACAGCAACAGTGCTCTCCACCACACCAGCACCACTCGGGCCTGCACCACCATCTCCCTCATCACCATCACTGTCATCATCACCAACTGGGACCACAATGTCCTCCACATCTGAATCGGAGTCATCGTGTCTCCATCTCCTTCCAGCTGGAGCCCTGTAGTCAGGTCGAGAGAGGTGACCAAATAATGATCGAGTAGTAGGCTTCCTCTCCTTCCCTCTGTATGACAAAACTCTGTTGAGAGTTATGTCATTCATGTGCTCCAATCTGATAATGTCAGCATTCAGCTTTGGGAGATCTGGAATCTGTGCATCAATGATCTGCTGTATGAATCGAGGGTACATCAAAAACTTCTTGTCACCCTTCAGCCCCACGTTCTCCTTCATGTGCAGAAAAACCATCTCGGAGAAGTTGAATGGTTTGTTGAGCACAAGGGCAGCAAATGCGCACTGTATGGTTTCGCGCATATCATCGAAGCCTCCTCTCCTGGAGCCAAGGCAGTGTACAAGTACATGCGCCAAGTACTTGAACTGCGGGGACATGAACGCTTTGTTCAAAATCCCGGCTCCAATATCTCCCTCGTACTTGCATCTGAGGAAGCATCCACGTACTAGAAATCTGTCAAGAAGAACTGGATGATCCGGAGAGTCCTGAAAACCACACACCCTCCGTATGTGCTCAGCTGACACTACAACGTCATGACCCCTGACCTTGCCCCTAATGACTGTAGGCTCGGCCTCACAGTCAATATCAGCTGATGTCCAGAAATCCTGCTGATGTGATAAATAAGGCACATGAACGGTCGAAATGGCAGTGAAAATCCTGGAACGCCTCAGGAAAGTAATGATATCAGCATAATGCTTCGCGTTCGGAGTCGTCAGATCAAGATGGGCACAGATGTTATGCTTCGGTACTGATTTGTATCCTGCCATGCTGCACAATACAAGAAATACACATATCAGTACAAGATGATCAATTAAACAATGAGATTTAACAAAAATCAGATTAACTTTCTTCTGATATGTCGAATGAGTCCATTCGCCGAATGAGCTATCTGTCGAATGAGGCTCATTCGTCGAATGACTCTCATTCGTCGAATGAGACTTGAGTATGACTGCTCATTCGCCGAATGATCCATTCGTCGAATGAGGCTCATTCGCCGAATGAGTCATTCGCCGAATGACGACATTCGGCAGTATGACAGTTCAAAATCCCTTTTTGTCCAAAATCTCAAATCTATCCAAAAAAATTTGTTGAACAAGCCTCAGAAATGACCGATTAGCAATTTTAATTCATGACATTATGGGTTTTAGTTCCATCTTGACAGTTTATTCGTTGGGCGAATATCGAAACCCTAAAACCCTAAATGTCGATCTGTTCATTATGATTTCATGGATGAAATCAGTTGAAATTTGATCTCCATATACCTGAGAATGAATACCAAGTGATTATCAGTGGCAAGATCAACAATAGACACCAGAAATCAAGAAATACTGTTGAGTATGTGTTTCGCCGAATGGGGTTTCTCTGATATCGCGAAAGAGTAAATGGTCGAATGACCCTCATTCGGCCGAAACACAGTTATATACTGTGCACTCATTCGCCGAATGAGCTAGGCGAAAGGTCACGAAGATTCTGTTCCATTCGCCGAATGAATATGGCGAATGAGTCAATCGTTGAAATTCATTCGCCGAATGAGAATGTCGAATGAGACATTCGACACTTTTCATTCGTCGAATGAAGTTCATTCTGAGTAACTGATTCGGACGAATGACTCATTCTCATTCGGCCGAATGAATCCATTCTGCCTTTCATTCGTACGAATGAGAAATGGATTTTTCAAAACTCCAAAATTTCAAAGATTTGACATTTTAAGCACCAAACTTTTAACCAATTATGAAGATATGTCTAGTTGGTTCAGGATTCAGATATGACAGGCATCCGAATCTACAAATGATCATCTAAAACAAAATTGAAAATAGAAAATCTTTTTGTATTTTTCTGAGACAACTAAACAACTGTACAAACACAAATTAAAAGCAAATAAACACAAGTAAACACATATTTTTGTGAAAAGCCCATTAATAAGATAACACAAATCTCTGATCACATCATATAACCTTCAATGAATGCTTCACTTCAATCACAATTTCATTTTGACACGATTACTGATATATTTGTCCAAATTTAAACTGAACAATACTCAACTCTTAAACAAACTAAATGATCCCTCATATTTTCTGATTGAGTTCCCCAATTCATTTCATCAATTAAGATCAAAATTAGTTCAAAATTCATTTCAGCATATCTTAATACCAGTCATCATGAATTCAATAAGATTCAATCATTCATTATCTTTTTGTGTTTTTCTTGTTCTATCCACATGGATGGCTTCAGCTAGGTCCGTCCCAGCAATATGGCACATGTATGGAATCGAACTTTATTTTTATTTGTTTAAGTTTTTCTCAAGCTTAATACCAGCTTGCATTAGGTTTTCTTCAAGCTTAATACCAGCTTGTTTTTAATTTTTCTTTATCAAGCTTAATACCAGCTTGCCTTAATTTTTCTTTGAATGAAAACTCATTTGATTCCATGATGACAGGTGTATGCTTGATTTGAGTCAAAAACCATTTCTCACTCAAAAGCCTTAATAAATTGGATCCCACAAATCAAACTTTCTAAGTTCTCATATATTGTTTATTTATTTTGTATAGTCAGCCTATCAGTACATCCCATCATTATTTCCTTGTGATTTTAGCTCATGCATTCATTTCTGCTTCTATGACATAATGAAATCAATGTGTTATGTCATTAAACAGGACTATTTCATTTTTCATTTTTCTATTGTTTTTGGATTTTCATTTTTCTATTGTTTTTGGTTTTTCAAATTTCTATATCTCCCCCTAAAAACCTAAAAATAGAAAATCTTTTTGTGTTTTTGTTAATAAAAGACAACTATACTATAGAAAATGAAAATACTAAAAATAAATAAAACTATCTAATTAAAGTGATGATCATTTGTTAGACTCAGATGAGGATTGAACTTCATCCTTGTGAAAAACACCATTAGCCGATAACAGATATAAAAATCTGGGTTTATCAAAAGCTTTTGTAAACAGATCGGCTTTCTGGTGATCGGTGTGAATTTTAACAACATCGATTAATTTCTTCTCAAAACAATCACGTATGAAGTGATATTTTATGTCGATGTGTTTGGTTTTGGAGTGCTGAACTGGATTTTTAGTGACAGCTATGGCGGCAGTGTTATCAACATAGATAGGAGTGTTAGAAAAATGTAACCCATAGTCCCTGAGTTGCTGTTGAATCCAGATGATTTGTGAACAGCAACTTGCAGCAGCAATATATTCAGCTTCACAGGTTGAAGTAGACACCGACGTCTGCTTCTTGCACTGCCAGGTGACTAAACGGTTTCCAAAGAACTGACAACCCGCAGATGTTGACTTGAAATCTCTTTTGCATCCGCCATAATCTGAATCACTGTATGCAGTAAGTTCAAAGTTATCATCATTAGGGTACCATAAGCCAAGTTCCGGTGTACCCTTCAGATAACGCATAATCCTTTTGACAGCAATCAGGTGAGATACTCTTGGTTTGGATTGGTAACGTGCACACAAGCAAGTGGCAAACATGATATCTGGCCGAGAGGCAGTGAGATACATGAGAGATCCGATCATTCCCCGATACAGAGTGGCATCAATTAACTCCCCCTTTTCATCTGGAGTAATCCCGTGATTAATCGCCAGTGGGGTACCAGCAGGCTTTGCATCAGACATACTGAACCGGCTCAGAATGTCACCAACGTATTTGGTTTGATGAATAAAAATCCCTGCCTCAGACTGATCCACCTGTAAACCCAAGAAAAACTTCATCTCTCCCATCGAACTCATTTCAAATTTTTCTTTCATAACTGTCTCAAATTCCTTGCACAGATCATCATTTGTAGATCCAAAGATAATATCATCCACATATACTTGTACCAAGAGTAAATCACTGTCCTTCTCACGGATGAATAAAGTGCAGTCAATGACACCTCTTCTGAACCCGTTGTTCAGAAGGTGAGTGGAAAGTGTCTCGTACCACGCTCTCGGGGCTTGATGTAATCCATACAAAGCTTTGTCTAGCTTGTAGACTTTATCACGATGCAGTGGATCTTCAAATCCGGGAGGTTGATTGACATACACAGTTTCACTGATAACTCCATGAAGGAACGCGCTCTTTACATCCATCTGATAAACCTTGAACTTTTTGAAGGATGCATAAGCCAGAAAGATACGAATGGCTTCTAATCGAGCGACCGGAGCAAACACCTCGTTGTAATCCAATCCCTCTATCTGTCTGAATCCTTGAACCACTAGACGAGCCTTGTTTCTCACAATTATCCCATGATCATCCTTTTTGCAACGAAGTACCCATCTAGTTCCAATGACTTTTGCACCTTTGGGTTTATCAACTAGTTGCCAGACCCCTAACTTCTTGAACTGCAAAAGTTCCTCTTGCATGGCGTCTACCCATGATTCTTCTTTGAGGGCTTCAGTGACGGTACGCGGTTCCACTTGAGATATAAAGCAGGAATGAGCACAAAAGCTTACATCTGCAAAATCAAGAATGTCTGCAAGACCACCTGAAGAAATTTGACTTCGAGTCTTTACTCCATCTAACGGACTCCCTATAATGTTGTCTTGAGGATGAATTCGATTAATTCTTCCAACAGGATGAGCAGGAACCTCAACCTCAGGATCTAAGTTATTCAAATTCAAGTCCTCAAGATCAGGTACAAGATTATCAACAACTGGTTCAGGAGCAGCTGGGGGATTGTCATCTGTGTCTGAGCTGTCATCATTTACCTGTGTAGAGGGACCAGATGTAGATGTAGGTTGAAAAGTAGCATCGGGTGCATTCTGCACATCATACAACATCTGAACAGCTACATCTTCATCTGAGTACATGGGGGGCATATTGAATGAGTCAAAAAGACTGGAATAGTCAAACATCCAATCTGGCCCTTTTCCAGGTGGGGGCATTGTATACTTCTGAACATCCACATGGTACCACTCCTCCACATTATGAGTTGCAATGTTGTAAACTCGCTTATTTGGAGTGCTGTACCCAAGAAAGTACCCTTCTTCCACCTTTTCATTGAACTTGCCCTGCTCATGTTTCTTAAGCATGGTGCATGGAGCACCAAATGGTTCTAGATACTTAAGATTTGGCTTTCGGTTATGAAGCAGTTCAAAGCAAGTCTTCCCATGTCTCTTCACAATAAGAACCCGGTTCAATGTGTAACAAGCATTGGCAACAGCTTCATTCCAAAATTGAACCGGTAGAGAAGAATCAGCAAGCATAGTTCTAGCAGCCTCAATCAATGTCCTATTCTTGCGTTCAGCAACGCCATTCATCTGTGGAACATATGGAGCACTAAACTGTTGTACAATGCCTCTTGCATTACAAAAATTCTCCATATTGTGATTTTTGAACTCGGTTCCATTATCAGTTCGAAACTGACGAATCTTGAGCTTATAGAGCGATTCAAGTTTGGTAACCAAAACTTGAATGCAATCAAACGTTTCTGATTTCTCCTTCAAAAAGAAGACCCAAGAGTATCTGGAGTATTCATCAGTGATAACCAGGCAGTATTGATCTCCAGCTATACTCTTCCGATTTACTGGACCAAACAAATCCATGTGGAGAAGCTCAAGAGGAACATTGATTGAATGATACTTTTTCAGCTTATGAGACTGCTTCGACTGCTTTCCTTTCTTGCATGACACACAGATATCAGACAGCTTAAAATTTTTCAAGCTAACTCCCTCAACCAAACTGTTGTGTACCAGATGATTCATCTTGCGTAAACTCAAATGGCCCATCCTCTTATGCCAAAGGATTGAATCTTTTTCAGTTGCCTTTGTCATAAAACATGAAGCTGTGGAGGATGTAGTTGAAGCTGTGGCCATATTGAGAACATACAAGTCTTGTTTTCTTGGAGCAGACATCAAAATCCAATCTTCAGGTATCTGCACACCTTGCTTGAGAATATAACACTTTGAATCATCAAACAGAACCTTGTACTCTTTGTCACAAATCTGAGAGACTGACAGGAGGTTGTTTTCCAACTGTTTGACATATCTGACATTATCGAACGAAACCTGTCCATTTGTCAAGATTCCCTCTCCTGTAATAAAACCACCCTTGTCTCCAGCAAAGGCTACATAGCCACCTCGAACTGCATTCACATTGGTGAGCAGCGAAATATCACCAGTCATGTGTCTGGAAGCCCCACTATCAACGATCCAATTGCTGTTCACTCCAGCTTTTGGGGCAACCTGCACAATAAAGAGACTATCAGTTTACATTGGGAACCCAAGCCTTTACGGTCTTGGGTTGACCCATTGAGTCTCGGATCCAAACATCGATCCATTTTCCCTTAGGAATAGGTTTATCTGAAATTTGTGGAACAGACACCTCAGATGACTTAACTTTCCAAATTGCCTTTTTGTCAAAAGAGGTTTTCAGATAAATGGATGATTGTTTTGATTGATTGACTTTAACCTCATTTGGAACAACCAATGTTTCCAACTTTCCCTTACCCTTGTCTGAACCCTTAGGCTGAGTGTGAAATGAAGATTTTGACTGAAAAGATTTAGACACAGATTTGCTAGGTTTTGGTAAAGCAGACTTTAAGGTTATGAAAGGGACAACCTTAGGTCTGATCAACTGAGGGCAAAACCTCACAATGTGCCCTGGTTCACCACACTCAAAACAGACTTTAACACCTTTTTTATGAAAGTGTTTTAAATCAGAAAATGACTTTTTAGTTGTTTTAAAAACATTTGATTTTTGACAATCTTGCTCGAAACCCAAACCCTTCCTTCCTTTGTTACCAAATTGAGCTGATTTGGTAGCACAATTAGCTTCAGACTCCTGTGAAGCTTTAACAAAGCAGAGTTCCTTGTAAATCTTTGATTTGGAGATTGGGTCACCTTTCATTACACTAGTAGTTTGATTCCGAGGAGTACTCTGCTTTGATGAATACTCTGATTCATCCTCGGAATCAGAAACCCAATCTTCCACAATTCCATCCACCCTTGAATCCTTAGTCTGAGATGAACTCTGATTTTCACTCAGACTAATTGGATCAACTACTAACGGAGTAGTAACTTGAAAATCCTTTACATCTTTGTCATTTGGAGTGTTGACAAAGGCATTTAGGATTGGTGGAGGACATTTTTGATAATTAACCTGCTCCTTCCCCTGATCAGTACCTCTACTGATCATATGCTCAATGATATAAGAGGAGCTCTCATAGCTCTTGAGCTTCTGTCCCAAAGTCTCATAATCACACTCAACTAATGCTAATTTCTTCTTAATCTCATTTATGGTATTGAGATAAGAAGTAATAGCATCTTGCTTGTTCAGAACAGCGATCTCGGCCTCATGCAGTTGTCTATTTAAAAGATCAATTTTATTTTGAAAATCTTTTTCATTAGATTTTAAAACTTTGTTTGCTTCAATGCACAGGTCGAGATCGGTCATAAGATCACTGTTGTGCTTCTGGTAAGCAAGGACCTTGCTTCTAAGATCAACACAATTGAAACAATCAGATTTAGAAGATGAACAATCAGTGTATACCTGCTCAGAAGAATCAGTAGAAGCAGAAGAGTTTGCCATCAAAGCAAATTGAGTTGAAGAGTCATCAGCTTCTCCATCAGATTCTTGAGTGTCAGAATCTGTCAAACTTTCTGAGTCTGAACTTGATGCTTTGTCATCAGTCACCAACACATCTCCCTGACAGCTTTCTTCAACAATGTCATCAGAAATCTGAATCTCTGCCACACATGCTTTTTCTTGATCATCCTTGTCAGCATTGAATCTGAAGTCCCAATTTACCCCTTCATCTTGTTGAACCATCAAGGCTTTACTACCAGAAGATGAAGATCCAGCTGTTGTAGGAGAATCAATAGGAACTAATCGCCTTTCAGAATTAGCAGGAGCAGACTTCTGATGCTGAAATGGGTTCTTGTTTCCAGCTTTCTTTGGCTGTTTGCATTGTCTAGCAAAGTGTCCTTTCTCACCACAGTTGTAGCATGTAACAGAAGCCATATCAAATCCAAACTTGGACTCCTTGTTTAGATTGATGTCTTTTCCTGTCCTCTTCACAAACTCCTTAGCTCTTCTGACTGCACTAGCCAATGCCCACATGATGTCAATTCTTTCCATATCATCAGGATCAATTTGAGAGTAGTCATCATTGGTCAAATATGGATTGCCGATCTGACCAGCAACCAATCCATCATATGAACTAACCAATGTTGACAGAAGACCCATGTGCTCTTTAGCAATCTCAACTGTGACTTTATCAAAGTTCTCTGTCTTCAGACTTGCAGTAGGCTGATGATGCTCTTGTTGTGAGCTCGATGAAGAAGATGGGCTAAAGTGCATCTGAGCTGCAGATGGGGCTTCAGAAGCTTTAGACACAAAGGCAGTTTTCAGAGGAGCATGAGTTGTAGACTTATCAACTGTTGGAGTGGAGTAGTATAGAGAAGGATCTTGAACTTGTGCAACCCTCTTGGCCTTCCATTTGTTCTCTATCTCCTGCTCTTTTAGCTTCTGAATGAAATCATTGATGTCCATATGAGCCATCATCTGATTTTGCTTGAGTACCATCAAGAAGGACTCCCATTTTGGAGGTAGTGCATCTGCCAAACATTGAATCTTCTCTTGAGTTGTGGTTTTGACCTCGTGGTTGAACAGCTCACTCAACAGATGATAAAACCTTGCAATCAACTCATCAAGGGACTCATTTCCCACATACATAAAGCTGTTGAATTCCTTTTTCAAAGCTTTAGACTTAATGCTCTTCAAAGCATCATTACCCTCATATCTTTGCTGCAATGCATCCCACAGAAGCTTAGCCGAAGGAAACTGTCTAAACTGATGGAAGATATCAGTGGCAATGGACTGTGACAAAATAGCATAGGCTTTCTTCTCATAATCATACAACTTCCTCTGAGGCTCAGTCATCCGTGTGACTAGCATAGGAGTTCCATCTTCATTCAGAGGCCGCAGATAACCTCCTTCAATCATCATCCACAGATTTGTATCCACCCCATTGATGTGGATCTCAAATCTATATTTCCAGTGAGGGTAATCATCTAAATTCAACAACTTAGGAGCTTTGTTTGAGTTCCCTGTCTCATTCTCTGTCAACAAAGAGTCTGAATGCGATGGTTTTGGTTAGCCATGAGAGCTAAATCCTCCATTTTATCAGAAGAAATGAAATTCAACACTTAGAAAATTTTTCAGAAGCAAAAGCCGAATGACTGACAAACTGGCGAATGTCGGGCGCCGAATGAGTGGAAATGCCGAATGACAAGCTGAGTATTACAATCGGCGAATGAAGAAGTCGAATGATCTATTCGCCGAATGGCAATGCGAATGGGGTCTTTCGCCGAATGAAGATTTAGAATGAGGCTTATTCGGCGAATGGGAGTAGCGAAGGAGCTATTCGGCGAATGAGAGCTATTCGGCGAATGGAAGGCTATTCGGCTGAACTTATTCGGCCGCCAGAGTCATTCGGCGATCTGGGGTTTTTGACAACAAAAATCGCGATATCTTTCGATTTTGACCAGATCTAGCCACCAAATTTTGCACAGAACTTCAAGACATGATTATTAACCAATTGGGAAGAAATTAGATCAAATGAACCACAAAAACACTTGAAATCTCAATGAAATAGTGACTTTGGAAGCAAGAAACTTAGGGTTTTTGGAAGTTACGAAAATCAGGGTTTTGGGAAACTCAAATCTGATGGTTTTGGATGGAAATCGAGTAGAATCAAGAGCCAAGGCTCTGATACCACTTTGTTGGACCGATCGGGAGCTCGGAAACAATCCGAATCCAATAGGAAACTACTCTTTAACCTCTGGGATAGTGCGGAATCCTATTCCAGGGTTTTCCAAACGAAACCAACAGAAACCGTGGTGATCCGAGGCTATAGAAACGACTTGGAAGTAACGATCGAACACCACGGGTTGAGAATCGAACTTGGAGGCACAAGAACCGCTCAAATCTTCAAGGGTTTTGACTCTGGAGTGCCAGGGAAGAAGGAGGGCTCGGGAAAGTTAGGTTTGAAATGATTTGAACTTCTATTTATAAGCTGTAGTCATTCGGCCGAATGAGTGGCCGAAGCAGCTCATTCGGCGAATGACTAAGCTCGAATGAGCAGTCATTCGAATGAGTCATTCGGCGAATGACTCATTCTGAACTTAGACATTCGATACAACTCTCATTCGCCGAATGACTTCATTCTAGAGTCATTCGGCCGAATGAGCAGTTTACATACTCAAACATTTAATAATCAAATCAAACACTTAGATAAACATTAATAATCAATAATCAATAAACATAAACATGATGAATTAGATATAAAGACAATTTCTGTTAATACTTTGAATGATTACATGATAACCATTTACATAACCGAACTAGGGACAAAACATGTATCTACACTACTGATGTTGGTGTTTCTGGTGGAGATGTTAGTGAGACTGGAGTTAGCGGAGGTGGTGTTGGTGTTAATAGTGGTGCTGATGTGGGTGTTAGTAGTTCAGGAACTGGTAATTATGATGTGGATGTACATGCACTATTAGACTTGGATTTCATGGCTACTACTCAGGCCACTATATCTACACCACCAGAGATGGCAGGCACTACTTCAGCAGAGGAAATAGACGGTTCAGATGAATCAGGTCATGCTGGTGGTGAAGCTGAAGGTGAAGAAGGCTCTGACAGCTCAGATTCTGAGGATACTGCTGATGAGTTTGAGAATGTTATGGTGGGCACTAGGCTTGTGAAGAAGAGGAGGAGAGCTAATGCGACTGAGCTTGAGGAGATCAGGGATCCATCCTTTATTCCTGAGTTTGATCCTACTCCTGCTCCACGTACTTCTACTTCTACATCCACTGCAGCTATCACTATTGCTGCTACTGCTGTTCAGGCCACATCATCTCCTTCCGGCAAGAGGAGAAGGACAAGGTTTGTCCTGCAGAGGAGGTCAGAACTGTCAACTGTTGCAGCATCCACTTTTACATCAGCTGCAGCAGCTACATTTTCTTCACTGACCAGGTCACGGGCTGTTCCTTCACATTTTACTGTTCCCCCTCTGACATCCTCTGGTGCTCATGCACCTGTTTATACTACTGCTTCTACCGGTCCCTCCATCACACGAGCTGATATAATTATTCCTACGGTTTCAATGACTGAACAGCTCAGTACACTGAATAGTTTGTTAGTTAGGTTGATGGAGAGGAACCATCAACAGGAGGAAGCTATTGCCCAGCTCGAGCTGAGGGTCAGTGAGCAAGACGTTCTACTACTTCAGGCTGCTGACCAGCGTGCAGACTTATGAGCTAGATCTACTCAACAGGAGGAGCAGCTGCTCAAATACATTGATGAGCATAACCAGTTGGCTTTGACTGCCACTAGTTTTAGTGACCGGATCCTGACTCTTGAAGCAGAGAACGCCCGACTTACCGAGCGGGTGGAAAATATTAAGGAGGGTACTCCCATGATTGAGGGCACTGAAGCTCACTCCGATGATTCATACGAAGAGAAAGAAGAAGAAGAAGATGAAGAAGAAGATGAGGAGTTTGATGAGGAGAAAGTTGACTATGAAGATTCAGATAAAGGTGATGATTCTGATGATTCTAATGATGGTTCAGGGAGCGGGTTTGCTAGTTCGTGAAGTGCAGCAGATGAGCAGTCCCCTCTCACAGAGATCTGAACTAAGACCAAGCACGACAAGAGTGATAAGGCTCCTCCTCCACCTCCTCCTCCTCAGACAGAAGATCCGAAATCTACTGAGGAAGTCGAAGTTGTGCCTTTGAGACGTCGACTGGATGAGACGTTGACTATGATCTTAGACGCTCAAGGCATTATACAATACTCAGTCAGCTATGATAAGGAGGAAGGAGAGATCATTCACTGCTTAACTAAGGAGCAGATTGTTGAGCTGTTCAGGTTAAATCCTGACGAGGTGGTCATTGATGACACCTCTGCTCCTGTTTTTGATATGCCTTCTCCTGAGATATTTAATGATATTGATGAAGTGATTTTGGAGGACATCATTGAGGAAGAGACTACAAAGTATACTTCAGCTGAGGGTGAACTACCGACATTTACTGATATTTTGGAGAACACACTGATGAGGAGCTAAGCAGAAAGGTGGAAGAAAAGGTCAGCGGTAATGAGTCTTCAGCAGAAGACATTCAGCAAAGAAAGGAAGAGTGGAAAGCATACTGGGAGGTGTAAAAGAGGGAAAGCACTGCAAATATGCCAGGTACTCACACCAAAGTTTACAGGACCAAAGGCTACAAGGCTGGAGGTCAGATACTTAGCTGGGAATACTTTCATGATCTACAGTGTTATGCGGTCAAGAGAGAACACGGGATTCAGTATTTCATGCACCCCCACGACTTCAAGCCGTTGCCAGGCTTTGAAGTCAATCAGCTCGCACGTTTGAGGATGCTATACAGTTCAGACTTGGGGATGTCCGCTTGGTTCTCTCGACATATTCAATATGAGTGCTGGAAGAGGTGGGTTAACTTCAAGCCTTAGGAACCAGAGAGATATTACATGCCCGAGATCAATGCTGATACCTGCAGGCATAAGGTTATCCTGTAGTGGCTACTTTCGAGAGTCATGAGGAAGATTCCTTTGAGGAAGATGCGTCAAGACTTTTTGGACAGCTTCCGATGGTGGTATTACGATGGGCGTACTGGAGACGCTGTGATAGTGCTTTGCAAAGACAAGAAGTGGGGGACTGAACGTGTAACATCAGTGCCGGACGCGTGCCTGAACAGTGATCGCAACAGTAAACTTGTACAGTAACTCAGGTACACATTAAGTTAAACTATGTTAATACTAGTGATGCATTTTAATTATCATGAAACTATTAAACGATTTTCTGAATCTGACTGAAATCTTAGAATTTAATAGTCATAAAACATGTCGGACAACACAATGTTGAAACATAAATACTTGATGTGATATTATTTGGTGTAAACGTATGTGAGGTTAAACAAAACAAAACTATAACAGTTGTTGTTACGGAATGTTAAACCGACGAGTTATTCGTATAGGTGACGATCTGTACAAATGATTCTGATAGTTTAACGTTCTGTAATAATGATAAAACAGTAGAAAACAAGAATCAGAAAGCCAAACCATTGACGTGTTCATTCGAATGACGATTCGAAAGAATACGCGCGATGGCGACGCGATCTGACGAAACGAAAACGAATAACGATACGATCGATTATAAATTTAAGGAAATCTAATATTTCCTATTTTACAATTTTGAAACTCATCATAAACAATTTAAACTAAACTATTTTAATTAAATAGCGAATGAATTACTAAAACGCGTAAAATATTATAATTCGATAAATAAATAAACGCAACGATATTTAAAATATTTTTCCAATAATATTTGTAATCTAAACATCCTAAAATAATTCTTCTTATTTTATTTACGAAAAACGCGCGTAACGTGCCGGATACGCGACGAAAATACGAACCGGGCAACCGAAACGAACCCGAATACCCGCGGGGTATTTAAGCATCAAATGAGGTGAATTTTCTCATTTATTACATGATCTCTCTCTCTACTATCTCTCTCCCGTTCACTTCTCTCTCTACCAACAAAACACACCATTCTCACACTTTAAAGCTTCATAACTTGCTCAAATTTCAACCAATTCGCTTGTTCTTGGAATCTAAACGAAGATCTTGAAACACTCTACACGAAAGTACAACAGATCGGAACGGGTATCCAGCGGATTTCAAGGTAATGAGCCATAAAGTTCACAAAAAATTAGGGTTTTTGAAGTGTTGTTCGATCACCCCACTTAAACCGGTTAAAAACCCATGTTAAGGAGTCCTACATCCTCGGAAATGTATCCTAGTGCACTCATGATAGATTAGCAACCCTAAGTCGACTGAGGATGAAGATGATGGACATGGTTCGTGCTTCACTGATGGCCGAACCTGTTTGCACAGCACTCGCCGAACCATACTGCGACTGCCGAACCTTTCTTTGGGTGACGAACCCTGGCTGTTTCCCCTAACAGGCGAACCTGTTGCGTCTGTACTACCCACCTACCACCGAGCCTGTGTAGGTCCAGTAGCCGAACCCTGTTATTTTTTTTTTGCATGGCCACAAACCTTGTTGAGTTTCAACCACCACCGAACCTGTGATAGCAATGACGAACCATGCATGTAGCTGCGAACCCTTTTTGGCCGACGAACCATAGGGTGCCAACACCATGGCCGAACCCTCCTGAGAATTTGCCGAACTTTTCTTAATATGGGCGAACCTTGTGTAATTTCAGGCGAACCATTGATGATCACGAGCCGAACCTAGATGCTGTGCATGCCGAACCATCTCATCATTACTAGCCGAGCCATATAGTCCACCGAACCTTACTCATACCGAGTCTGAGAGCCGAACCTTGTGACCAATGGCGAACCAGGGACCATTGAATGACCAAGGAATGCTGCGAACCTTGTTATTGCCCAAGCATAGCCGAACCTCTCTCTTAGAGCCGAACCTTGGTTGTATGGATATTAAGGTTCGCTGGAATCCATTGTGACACCACGACCTAAAACGGTTGGCCAGGCCCAAATGATGTCGGCCCATTAAGCCTGATAACCGACCATATTCCATTAGCCCAATGATGTCCTATTCGGCCCAATTAGGTTCATGTCTATTCAATAACACTTAGAAAATCTATGGCTCAACCCAACCAATTAACCAATTTTATTCTATGTGGCCCATGACATTTAAGTAGCCCAATTCCCTTGTTCGGCCCAATCGAAAACCATAAGCCACACAACCGGCCCAATGAACAATTGGTTCAGTCCACTAACATTTGAGGCCCATTTGTAGCCTAAGGCCCATTCTCGGCCCAACATGAACCCTCGGTCCATGCAAGATAACCGGTCCACACACACTCACAAATGCGAGGCCCAAATTTCACCTTGATTAGTCCAATAGGTTATCCGGCCCAATGGACTTTGAATAAAGATTAAACGTTTGAATAAACATTGGAAACGATAACAATAAGGGATAAAGACATTTATGGAAAGTAAATTGTTCGTTAAGGTGTTGACAAGTTAAAACAAATTACATAAAGGCTTAAAAGCCTTACACACAAATAAAGAATTGAGGCCGGATAATAACCAAGACTTGCGAGTGTTAGTTAACTTTAGGACTAACACTTATGCGTGCACTAATCATTACAAGCAAATACTTATAAACTACAAACATTATTAAATCAATACAGGAGCGTGAACATCAAAACAAGTGCAAACAAAGAGCGCGTGCATTCTTACTTTACATAGTCAACTGCTACGGACACAAGGTGAGTTCATCTGTCCCTTTTCAAACTTATTTGTTTTACTTCGGGACTGAGGAGCATGTTAAACATTTTCATAAAATTATTGAAGGATTGTTTAATGCTTTAAACTTAAACTTGATACTTATGTTGAAACTTTTGATTGAAACTTATATATTAAACTTGTAACTTAAAACCATATGTTTGATGCTTATACTTGTGAGACTTGATACTTTAAACATGAGACTTGATGCTTATACTTGTGAGACTTGATACTTTAAACATGAGACTTGATGCTTATACTTGTGAGACTTTATACTTTAAACATGAGACTTGATGCTTATACTTGTGAGACTTTACACTTTAAACATGAGACTTGATGCTTATACTTGTGAGACTTTATACTTTAAACATGAGACTTGATGCTTATACTTGTGAGACTATATACTTTAAACATGAGACATGTTGCTTATACTTGTGAATCTTTATACTATAAACTTGAGACTTGATGCAAACCTATGGGATTCATGATGAGACAATGTGTGAACACTTGAAACTTTATGCTTGGAAACTACTTCTTGCGCATGAAACATGGTACATATATCTAATCATAGGCTACGTAATTGCTAAACGACTGGTAGTGCAGAGCTTGTGCCTATGGATTGAGATATATGTAAAACATAAACGTAACGAGACTAAGCTATTACCTATATATGAGACATGTAATTGCTAAACTACTGGTAGTCCAGAGCTTTTGGTCTGCTTATATGAGGTATGTAATTGCTAAACATAAACATAACGATGCTAAGCTATTATCTATATAAGAGACATGTAATGGCTAAACTACTGGTAATCCAGAGCTTTTGTCTGCTTATATGAGATATGTAATTGCTGGATTACTTGTGTATGCATGGCTTGTGTCTATATATGAGATATGTAATTGCTAAACTACTGGTAAACCAGAGCTTTTATCTTGTATAAGAGATACGTAATTGCTAGACTAAGCTTAACTAATCTGTGAGCTACGTAATTGCTAAACGACTGCTAGTGCAGAGCTTGTACTCACTTATGGGATGAGGGACAGCTAAACTACGTGCGTGTGAAATTTGATGCTTGATAACCATACATTGAAACTAACACTTGTGAACATTATAGACTTGTAAACGTTGAAACAGAAAACAAAAGCTTTGATGAGGAATGTGTTGATTGGTAGGTAAAATGCTTAATTATTATTAACAAGAGTGTCATATCCGGATTAGTATGTGGTGGGATGGCGTCTGGGCGGGTCGTAGGCTCGACTCAGGGGTATGCCCTATATATAAGCATACCGATTTGGATAATACATGTGGAGTTAATGAGGTTAAGGTTTTACCGAAGGAGGTTTATTAAAACCATTTTAAACTTATAAACTTTATGACCTCACCAACCATTCTGTTGACTTTGTTTTCTTACATGCATTCTCAGGTGAAGGACATGTATAAGCTAAGGCTTCAGGATTTCCATACTAGGCGGCCTAGATAGAGGACCTAGTAGACTTTCGGGAAGCACATCTTTTGTTGATGACACACATTACTTTTGATATCTTGTACATATACATGATATAAACATTTATTATTTTGTTAGGTTTACTTAGTTAAATTGCTGAACATTGATGTTGTAATTTAGCTTTGTAATCCTAGTTATTACATGATTGTGCTTTAGTTATTCTTAAACACTGATGCTATGAAAACAATCTGATCATTTGATTATCACCCGCGATATCACGCCCCGGGAACCTTCCGCCCGACGGGGACTCCGATCCAACCCCGCCGGCTCGGGGTGTGACAGAACGTATCTTTGAACCGATGTGGTTGACGAATCTGTCACACAGCGATGTCAAAGCTCTTTACAAACACCAGATTTTCTTTGATGTAGAAGACATGGAGCAAGCATTGCAATTTATGAGGGTGATCCGGATGTGTATTGCTTTTAGGATTCATGTTGGATCATACTAGAAAGCCATTTCAGACAAATATTTCAAGAAGGAAGCTGCAAAGTAAAGAACTAGGTCCAAAGGGGAGTATGTTGGTGCACGAAATGTCCCTAGTTCAGTTTTGTATGATCTTTGATGTATAAATTTTATGTTATTAATGAAATCAGTCTCTTTGTATTGAGCTTAATGTTTATTCTATTTTATATGTGTTTAATTACGTTTAACTATGATTATATATGTGTTATAGACACATTCAAATGAATGACTCTAAGAATCAAGTCATTCAGTCAAATGAACGCTTACATAATGTCTAGGGCGATCAAATGAGTCATCCGCATGACTCATTCGGCTGACCAAGCTCACTCGGCTGAGCCATTCGCCGAATGAGTATAGTCTATAAATACTAGTTCAAACAGATTGAAACATAACTTTCCTGAGCCCTCTATCTTCCCAAAACACTCTAGCCCCCTAGAAGTTTTGAGCGGTTCTTGCCTGTCCAAGTTCGATTCTCATCCCGTGGTGTTCGGTCTTCTTTCAAACGTTCATCCTTCACCTTCGGATTAGCACGGGTGCTGTTGGTTTCGATTGGAAAACCCTGGAACAGGATTCCGCACTATTCCATAGGCTGTCAAGCAGATCTCCATTGGAACCGAGTTGTTTCCAGGCTCCTACTTGGTCCTACAACTATTTACTAGGGTGCCCAGATAGAGGACCTAGTATTTTTGGACGTGCATACTTTTGAACATCATTATATAAATTCTTTTGTATATCTTGTGCAAATACAAGATAGATGAACTATGATGTTGAATAGTAGATTTACATTGTTAAATTATGAACGATACTGATGTAATTTAACTGTGTAATACTATTTCATTTAGTGCTTTCTCATTATTATCATGTGCAATGTAAACAATCTGACCACTTTGATTATCACTTCGATATCACGCGCCGGGACCATTCCGCCCGACGGGACATTCGATCCGGCCTGCCGGCTCGGGGTGTGACATCCATGGCTTATTTACTAACCAATTCCTGACCAATGAATTAGATAGATGGAAAGTTTTTAACATTTTACACAACCTAACTTCGATCATCAATATCTAATTCACCTTAGCTATGTTTTTTGTTTTGTCCGTTGTGATCTCTCAAGTTATAGCACAACAATGTAATTTACAACAATCGTATTCGTAACATATACAAGTAATTATTATGGTCCAATATTATTAATAAAACAAATTTACTATTAATAAATTCCAACGCCTTTCATATGTTACATTTGATTATTTATAATCAAATCAATGTATTCTTATAAGTATAAGAACAAGTACACGGATATTCTTTAAATGAAATCATTTATTCTCGACAAAAATATATAACAGCCAATGGTTAATAATATTAAGAAAAATAATGATTGACGATAGTCAACCGAATCCAAACAAGACAACCTTACTCTTTCAAAAATATAAAATAAGAAAAATTAAATCAGCCACCAAATATTGAATGGTTGGTTCAAATCTTGTTCAAAAACAAGATATTGAATACAACAGCTAACACAAACCCTACCTCTAGAAACGATCTATTTTCTAGCCTCGCATGATCATATATTAAGGATGATATGATCTTGATTTGACAACTTTTTTGTTGCGATTGGAATGGTTAATTGAGGGATTCCCACGCCTTTTTGTCATAAAGTCATTCAACTCTTCCAAACGACATGCCTTCTCAAAACCTTAAGTTTTGAGGGGAAATAGTTAGAAAAAACAAGCAAAAGCCTTACAATCATGTTGATTGGCATCCTAGATGCAACTAAGTCTTACAAGTGTCACCACATGACACTAATTGTTGATTTCCACTATTAATTTGCTTCCTTTGCAACATTATTCCTTTCGTCTTTCCATACCTTTAAACCTCAAGCATCCTAAGCATCATATTTTATGTATTCTTGTTGGAATTTTTTTAATAATATACAGGTCTTATTATTAATTTTAGACCACAATAATTAATCATATATGCTATGAATATGATTATTGCAAATTACGTTTTTTGTTCTATGACGTAAGAGAAGGGCAAGGACAAAATTGCGTCCAAAACAGAGCTAAAATGAATGAGATATCGATACTCGAAATTGTGTTGTGTAAATTGTTAAGAGAAAAGGCGAAAGGAAAATAGAAAACCTTACATCTACCAATTCAATTGTCATGAATTGGTTATTAAGTAAGCCATGAATAGCCTTGTTAATGGATATGAAGGCAACCTTGAAATGCCATGGCTATATGTATATATAGAGGCATTTGGTCTTTTGTTGTAATTGCTAAGATTTTATGAAATCTCTACACATTAGAAAAAAAACACAAAAGGTTCAAATGTTCACAACACAAGCATATACTTTGTTGAGTTCCCAACAATCTATAATGATCGATTCATTGTGCTACATTGCTAAACACTCTTATTTTAGGTAACGTTTCGAGTTTTTGCTTAACTTCAGCAGTACATACTGCTTTGGCTATTGTACCGTGGGAAACAGTCGGGTTCACCTGTGTGGCCTGAAATCTGCTTTATGTGACCTCTATTGAACAGAAATCCTCAGCCACCGAACTCATTTCAAATCGTTTCATCTTGTTCTATACTTCTTTCTTGTAATTTGAATTTTAAAACTTTTATACTTCTTGTAGTACTTTTTTTATATTTTAGATTTCTGTGAATTGTAAAAACTAATTGAATAATAAAATTATTTGTTTATTTTGTGAACGATGTTCATACAAGCTTAAATCATATTTTAAAATCACCATTCATAAGTTTGTATTTTTAGAATTAATCAAATTAGAAAACAGAAATATAAATTATTTAGTTTCGTACAAATATTTGTTTTTCAAGAAATTTAAAATGTGGTTCTAAATTTTGTTTTTGGAAAACAAGTATTTTTCTTATTAATAGGAAAATTAAAACGTTTTGTTTTGTTTTTGGTAAACAAGTATTGTTTTCTTATTAATAAGAAAATTCAAACATTTTGTTTTAATAATTGTTAACAAAGTATGGTTTTATATAATTCAATTTGTTTTTGTGTAAACCATAAGTTTATAAACCATTTTGATTACGTTTATTTAATGAACATATTCGAATCGACTTTTTTCTTTTTCTTGAACTATGAGTTATAGAAACGATAGTTATAATCTTTTATTTCTATCAAGCGTATTAGAAAAAGGTTTGTTATAAAAAAACTAAAATTATAAAACATTTGATGTTTTAAAATGTAAAAAATAAATTAATTCGATTTTGGGGTCAGTTTTATGCAAACCATAATTCCTCAAATACGTGTCAAATTTTTTGATTTTGGTTTTGCGTAAATCATAGGGTTTTTTGTAAACCGTAAAATATTTTTATAAATTCAACTCGCCAAATTTAAGTTCTAAGTGGACGACTTGTAGTAGCTGGAAAGGTGGACATCGTTATCTGAGTTTCCTGTCTAAGAAAGCCATTCGCATATATCCCAAACAGCTAACGGACTTGTCTTGCTTTCCTGGGATTCTTAGAGAGAGTTTCTTAACCTATTAGGCCAAAACAAGCCATGAAAATGTCGCATGAACTCAAATAAATTTGTTGGCGTTAAAACGTTTAGTTTAAACTTTTGTTTTGTGTAAACCTTATTTCCGATGACTTGCTTTATTTGCATTTCTACTCTTGTTTCAGAAATGACTACTCAACCTACTTTATCTTCGACACCTGCGGGACCGTTAGTTGGTAACCATGCTGCCCAAGCCGTGGCTAATCATGCTAAATGACACGAAAAGTTTTCAGATTTGGACTTTAAGAGTTCGCAACAAAAGATGTTGTTTTACTTGACAACTTTAAACCTTGCGAGGTTCCTGACCGAATCCCCTCCTGCAATTATTGATGGGGATGTCCAATCCATAAGCGCATTGGAGGCGTGGAAACACTCGAAATACCTATGTCTTAATATTGTGTTGAACGGTTTGGTGGAAGATGCTTTGTATAATGTTTACTACAAGATAACAACTGCCAAAGAATTATGGGAGACGTTAGACAAAAAGTATAGAACGGAGGATGCTAGCAAGAAGTTTGTGGTAGCCGATTTCTTGGACTATAAAATGGTTGATACTAAAACAGTGTTGAACCAAGTTCAAGAGTTGCAAATTATACTAAGCGACATACATTATGAAGGAATGACTCTTAGTGAGACATTTCAAGTTGCAGCCATGAATGAAAAATTGACTCCAAGTTGGGTGAATTTCGGGAACTAACTAAAGCATAAGTGTGACAACTAGTACCAGATCGTCCGGCAAGTCCGTACGGTACGTGTACTTTCACTATTTACTACATCTTAAACAATTGTGTGACAACAGGACTATGAAAACAATTAATAGTTGGATGTATTTCAACGAAACAAAAACACATGTGAAATAACAATTGCGAGAACAAATGGCCAAAACATATCGGTTGTGATCTGATATCCACAAATAACAGGAATCAGATGGCCGAAAATGCATTGAGAAAACAATGTGAATTCTATCATAACAATGTGAAAACGGTTCAGGTTAATTGAGTCCGACTGAGAGGAGGTCCAATTCAAAACAATAATTCAGCATCATTTACGAATAATAAACTGACAGTGTATTGCGTGGGTGACGATTCACACAAACATATATGTGGGTTTAACGTTATCAATGGTAACTGAAAAGTGGAAAACAAAAATCATAAAGTGAAACCGTCGCCGTGTTCTTTTGGGTGACGATTCGAACGAATATGCGCGAAGGTGAAACGATCTGACAAAACATACAAAATAAATGTTTCGAAACAATAAAATAAGAAAAAAATTATAAAAACATTTACTAGGAATAACCACCTTAAAAAGATTAAAATAAAACTATTTTTATTTTAAAGTGTTAAATTTCACATTACGTTACAAATGTGACGTAAACGTAAAAACCGAGCAATTGAAACGAACCCGAAAAAAATGGGTATAAAAACTCTAAAAATATTTATTTCGTACATTTAAGACTTCACCTACCCACATCTCTCCTCATTTACATTTCCCATCTCTCTCTACATTCTCTCACTAAAAACCCTCTTCTAATCTCCTTCAATCTCCATTAATCCTCAACCAATATTGAAGATCTAGCAACCAAAATGTGACAATCCGATTTTTCGGATTAACCTTGTTAACGGAAGATGGGGAGATCACAGGCCAACAGAGTCAAGGTAGGCCCAATAAAACTAAGAAGGCCCAATAAGGCCATTGTAGGCCCATTGAGGTTTAGGTAGGTCCAATAAGGCCAAGATAGGCCCAATCAAGCCCAAGGTAGGCCCAATAGTATTTAGGAGGCCTAATTGGGTTAATCAAGTCCAACAACGTTCCAGGTGGCCAATTAGTGACAATCCGGCAAATTCGGATTAATCTCGTTAGCCCGGAAGTATCAGAAATAATCCGAAATTAAGCAAAATTGAACTAGAAGTTATAGTATTGATCAAATTAGGTTTAGAGATATCCAATTTAATAGGGATTGACTTGTAAAGGGGTAAAATGACCAATTTTGACTTTTACAAGTCAAAATTCGGCCAAAAGGTTTATGAAATTTGAATTTCGCATTAAAACTCTATAATTACTCGAATTGATTATTAATTCATCACCCAATAATGATGAATATCAGTTACCTTCAGTTATTGAGTCATAAAATCATTGAATTAATGCCAAAATGTAACCAAAAGTCGAAACCGAAATTATTTGAACTCAAAATCGTATAATACAATCAAGATCAGCCAAATTGGCATTCCAGAACTCCTGATCGGCATCCTCAGAGTATTTATCATACACTAATTCGAATCCAGAAGTCGTGGATTGAAGATTTGGATTGAAGGTTGACCGAAACTCAACCTAAAAGTCGAGATACATCAATTTGTCATCCAATCAAGTAAGTTTTCACTCCTTCACCACCTAAACATGCCGATTAAGCAACACCCTATGCTAATTTCTGTTAAAAACATCGAATTATAAGAATCCTAATTCTAGGGTTCATCATCATGAACGATTTGGGGATTTCGGAACAAACGATGTTAAAAATCAAATTAAATCATACGGGTAGTTTCAGAAATCACCGACCAAACTAATCTGTATGCCAATTTCAAGAATCAAACACAAAACTAGTGATTTCGATCCTAGGGTTTTTAGAACAAATCGGTTTTGGGGGTTTCTTGTTTAATTGTATTAATAGTCGAATTAATATACATGGAAAGTTTCTGAGTAATTCGTTTAAGGTAATACATATGCAAATTTCATCAGAAGATAACGAATTGTTGAAGATCAAACTTCTAGGGTTAGTCGGTTAAAAGGTTTTGAGTGTTTTGACTCAAACAAACTTGGAACCCGAATTAATCACTACAGAAGGATTCGAATTATGTGTTTGAAGGGAAACCCTATGATTTTTTAGATTAAGATCAACGAATTTGATGAATTTAAGTTGGGGATTTGAACTTAGGTTTAAATTCGATTGGAGCTACAAAATTTGATGATTCTGATCGAATTGGATCAATTAAAAACACAAGAGAACTCGATTTAATCTGTATAAACAAAGCCCCATGTTTCTGAGATCGATTGGATTCAAATCGAGGGTCTATTGGGAACCATATGGTTCGGTTAGGGTTAAATAAAGGGGACCCGATTCATTGTTAGTTAAAACAAATTAGAAACCAACTCCATTACTAAAAATTAAGGTAGAGTGACTGGTGGGAGTTGTGTGTTTGATTCAAGGGGTCAAGGGTTCGAGCCTTGCCCTTGACAGTTTTGAGGTTTAAATCAAATTTTTGATTTTAGTCCATAACTTCTTCGTTCTAATTCCGATTCGATCCATTCTAGTTGCGTTGGAACCAGATTTGAATTCCGAACAGGACGAGATAATAAAATATATATTTTTGGACAAAAAGTCAAGTCGCGTATAATTATGTTTATTTAAATAAAATCATATACGATTATATGATTTATTTAAACAATTTTAAAGGCATGCGTATTTACGTATGCACAATTCTAACACTCTAGCATACGTGTATTGACACGTATGTGATTTCAAGCACAAAACGACATCTCGGATAACACAACGTTATTGTTTAAACACAGATCCTTAGTAAGAGGATTATCTACGCGAGTTCACGCATTTGATCATTCTGCAACAATCAAAGGTGCGTACACGGCCCCTTTCTTATTTTAAACTGTTTTGGGGGAGAAAACATGTGCAACAAACTATTTTTAGATACATATCACTTGCATGAGTTAGCTGTTTACATTAAGTGCAAATATAGCATTACAACGCCTTCTCTTTCGAACCGTTTAATTTGCCGGAGCGCAAAGCGTGGTAGTTGAAGATAGATCTATTGGGTTTGACAAACCTCACTTGGTAGATGGGATCTACGCAGGTGTTTGACTGACCAAAACACACATTGCTATTGTTCGTGCTAGACAATAGTGTTAAGGCAAAAACATGCTATAGCATGGCAACTCGTCAGTTTCGGTGTCGACCACTTGTGTAAATAGTTTATATGACTAGCTATCATGACTGTGCATGTGTGATTATGTTATCTACAAACTTGATATTCAGACTGCTGTTTTGAACATTGTGAATACTTAAACCTGTGTATGCACCAACCATTGTGTTGACTTGATTTACATGTTTTCTCAGGACACTAAGACACAAGCAAGGACAGGCAGGGACTAGGATGTTGGGTCTCATGCATGCATTTCAGTTCAAGTGTTTTAGTTTTGATAAATTAAGACATTGAATGCTATTGGATTTGTACTTTACATTTTCAAACCGTTACGTTTTGTTATTGGTTTTTTAAAACGCTTCCGCAAACTTTGAAAATTTTGATGTTACAGTTTTAGACCAACATATGTTTGGAAATTCATATAGAGGTCTTCGTTATGTCTAATGATCTGAGATCCTGGTTTGTCACGTTCCCAAACGGTATGATTCCGTTAGTTGAAAATTGGGGGTGTGACTGATTGGTATCAGAGCCATTGGTTATAGCGAACTAGGTTTGCATTTGTAGACTTAGACTATAACTGTTAGACATTAGACACTTGCTTACACGATAGTTTGTATGCACTTACATATGGCATTATGTAACAGACATGGCATCATCATCTACACCTACTCACACTGAGGGACAAGTAGTAGCATTGTCAGAAATCATGACAAGGAGGATCGAACCAGTGGATGATACGATCCACTATGGGAAGGAAACACATGTTCAACAAAGGGGGAACAACCAATATTGGCAATGGTTTCCTGATCTCATACGCAGCTGGGTGTGGGAAGAACGAGTGCCACCACCACCAACTGCCAACACCGCTAATAGCCTTTGGACGTTACCTGCTCTAGGATATCCACTAGAACAGGCATTTGCTGCTTTTGTTGCACGCATGGAGTGTGAAATCCGTAACATGCGGGAAGTAGCAGGAATGATCACAGAATTGCTCGAGAATAACAACTGGCTGACACAAATGTGGGATAACCTCACTGAGAAGTTGGTTAGGACTAATGAAGAACATGAAAATTTGGTGGAAACGATCTGGATGATGCGAGGGACGATCCTCGAACTCACTGCACGATTAGAAACTGCTGAGTTACGTGTAGATGTAGCCGAGGCAAGGGCTGAGGAAGCCAATGCACGGGCTGGTGCAGCGGCGATTGAAGCCAATATAGTGAGAGACTTGGCGGGAGAGGCCATGACCCTCATCACTGGGCATATGCGTTACCAGCATGGTGCAGTGACTGGTCCAGCAGAACTGGAAGATTCATCATCAACTGTTGATTAACTAAACGATGGAATCTAGTCATTTCATTATTTTTTTTAATTAACAAACTTATATGAGTGGGTTGTACTCATAAAAGTAGATTTTGTGTTTAGTTGTTTTGTATCTCTTTGACAAACAATTGTAAGCACTAATTTATCATAAATGAGTAAGAATTGTTACCTTAATGACTATGATAGTGTGTTACATTTACTTCATGCATGAATGATGATTATGCGATTGGAGTAGTCTCATTATGTATATTTGTAAATAGGAAGATCATGGTTGGAGGAAGCATTAACATGACCGCAACGAAAGTTGAGGCACTTATTAACACTCGAATTACCGAGGCAATCGCAAACTATACGCAAACATACCAAACAGGATCACATGATCCAACGGGGGAACTGGTAAACCCACAAATGTGCACGTTCAAGACATTCTTGAACTGTAAACCACAAAATTTCAAAGGATCGAAAGGAGCCATTGGACTTCTTCGATGGATTGAACAGTCAGAATCGGTATTTGAGATGTGCGATTGTCCGGAAGGAAACAAGGTCAGATACGCTATTGGTACTTTGGAGGGTTCAGCTTTGACATGGTGGAACTCTATCGTACAGACACTAGGTTTGAATACAGTCAATGCTCTTACTTGGAATGGATTCAAAATCCTGTTGCAGGAGGAGTATTGTTTCCATAATGAAATGCAAAAACTTGAGAATGAATACGGGCAACTCAAGATGAAAGGTTCTAATATTGAGGAATACACTACTCGATTTCAGCAATTA
Organism: Mikania micrantha; assembly: GCA_009363875.1. NCBI lineage: Eukaryota > Viridiplantae > Streptophyta > Magnoliopsida > Asterales > Asteraceae > Mikania > Mikania micrantha. The sequence continues at coordinate 58,087,606 of CM018692.1, forward strand.
GCAAGACTCTTACCGCACAGGGCAACACCATCTAGCAAGTGGATCAAGAGATACATTGGAGGGCTGGTTTCTCAGGTTCGAAAATTGATCATATCTGCAAATCCTACTACCATACAGCAAGCTGTTCGACTGGCACACCAATTTACTGATCAAACGATGCAACGGGGAACATTACCCAAACGAACAGTAACAGCTAAGGCAGGAGACCACAAAAGAAAATGGGATAGCATTGATTCCAAGAATTTTACTCAGCAATCATTTCAGGAGAACCGCAAACAGGAATCAGACAAAACCCATCACAATCCGAATAATAACCAACAGTCATCGGGAGGGTATAATGGTAAATACCCAAAGTGCAACAAATGTGGATTCCATCACTTTGGGAAACAATGTGACAAATACCGATGCCAGCGATGCAGAAAGATAGGGCACGTAGCAAAAGACTGTCGAGGGAAACTGCAGGCAAGCTCACTCAACCAGAGCAACACACAGAAAGGATGTTTTGAGTGTGGCTTATCAGGACATTTCAAGAAGGAGTGCCCACAACTCAAGAAAAGAAGGGCTAATGACATGATTACAAAAGGAAACAACAACAACACAAATGTTGCTAGAACAGAGCTTTTGTGATTGGAGGACGTCAGGCACGGGAAGATCTCAACGTCGTTACGGGTACGTTTCTCTTGAATTATCACTCTGCCTCTATGCTCTTAGACACCGGTGCAGATCGGGGTTTTGTATCTAGCAAATTTTGTGAATTGCTAAGTATTAGCCTACTGCTTTAGAAAACCCATACACTATAGAACTAGCTAATGATAAGCTAGTTGATGTAAACCATATTACTAAAGGGTGTGTTCTTGACTTGATGGGTCAAACACATGACATTGACTTTATGCCTACCTCTTTAGGCAGTTTTGATGTAGGCATTGGCATGGACTGGTTGTCCAAACACCAGGCTAAAATAGTATGCCATCAAAAGATAGTTCGAATACCTCTTTCGCATGGAGAGACACGGTATGTACAGGGCGAGAAGAGCAGTACGCCACTGCGTCTCATATCTTGTATGAAAGCACACAAATGTCTGCGGAAAGGTCATACGGCAGTTATAGCACTTATAACTGAAAAGCCGGTAGCTGAGAAGAAGCTTGAAGATATACCTGTAGTTTGTGAATTTCCGGAGGTATTTCCAGAAGACTTGCCGGGATTACCGCCTATCAGACAGGTGGAATTCCGAATCGACCTTACACCAGATGCAGCACCGATAGCTAGGGCGCCTTATCGACTTGCACCGTCAGAGATGCAAGAATTATCTACACAATTGCAAGAGTTGTTGGATAAGGGTTCATACGACCTAGTTTTCACCGTGGGGAGCTCCAGTTTAGTTTTGTTGTAAAGAAGAAGGAAGGAACTTTCCGTATGTGTATCGATTACCGGGAATTGAATAAGGTTACTATCAAGAACCGGTATCCGTTACCCAGAATTGACGATCTGTTCGATCAGTTGCAAGGTTCGAGTTACTACTCGAAGATTGATCTCATGTCAGGTTATCATCAATTAAGAGTTCAGGAGGAGGATATTCCGAAGACAGCATTCAGGACGCGCTATGGCCATTATGAGTTCTTGGTCATGCAATATGGGTTGACAAACGCTCCAGCTGTATTCATGGATCTCATGAATCGTGTTTGTAAACCTTATCTTGATAAGTTTGTCATTGTTTTCATTGATGACATTCTCATCTATTCACAATCTGAGGAGGAACATGCTGAACATCTTCGATTACTGCTAGAGCTATTGAAACAAGAACAATTGTACGCTAAGTTCTCAAACTGTGATTTCTGGATGCGTGAAGTACAATTTATGGGTCATATAGTTAATGAAAAGGGTATACATGTTGATCCAGCGAAGATTGAAGCGATTAAGAATTGTGAAGCACCAAAGACCCCTACCGAGGTACGACAATTCCTTGGTTTGGCGGGTTATTATCGACGATTCATTGAGGGTTTCTCAAAGATCGCTCAACCACATACAGCTCTTACGCACAAGGGAACGAAGTATAACTGGACGGATAAACAGGAAACTGCATCCCAGTTATTGAAACAGAAACTCTGCAGTGCACCGATTCTGTCCTTACCAGAAGGGACGGAAGACTTTGTGGTCTATTGTGATGCATCTGCACAGGGTTTGGGATGTGTGTTGATGCAACGTGATAAAGTGATTGCTTATGCTTCAAGGCAACTACGACCACACGAAAAGAATTACACTACTCATGACTTGGAGTTAGGGACAGTGGTTTTTGCTTTGAAGATTTGAAGGCATTATTTGTATGGAACTAAGTGCACTATTTACACTGATCATAAGAGTTTGCAACATATCATTGATCAGAAGGAGCTTAATATGAGATAACGACGATGGGTTGAGTTAAACGATTATGAGTGTGCGATTAAGTATCACCCGGGAAAAGCTAATGTGGTAGCTGACGCTTTAAACAGAAAAGATACTTCAACAAGACGGGTTCGTGCACTTATGATGACAATACATACTGACTTACCTGACAAGGTACGCAGTGCTCAGATCGAGGCTTTGAAAAAGGAAAACTTGGTACAGGAATCCTTACGAGGAATGGAAGAACAACTGGATGTTAAGTCTGATGGAAATTGTTATTTCATTAATAGACTGTGGATACCTTTGTATGGAGGTTTGAGGGAACTCGTGATGGATGAAGCACACAAATCCAGATATTCAGTCTATCCGGGATCAGACAAAATGTATCATGACTTGAAGGCACTGTATTGGTGGCCTCACATGAAAGCTGACATTGCTAAGTACGTTAGCAAATGTACGACTTGTTCAAAAGTCAAAGTCGAATATCAAAAACCATCTGGTTACTGCAACAACCAGAAATACCGATGTGGAAATGGGAACAGATTTGGATAGACTTCATTACTAAGTTAAACCGTATACCGAGTGGTTGTAATACGATATGAGTAATTGTCGATCGATTAACGAAATCTGCACATTTCTTAGCAATCAAGGAAACCGATAAGATGGAGAAACTGACCCGCATGTACATTAAGGAAGTGGTAGCACGACATGACGTGCCAATTTCCACCATATCAGATCGGAATGCCCGATTTACTTCCAACTTTTGGAAGTCACTTCATAAGTCATTAGGGACTCGCTTGGATATGAGTACCGCCTATCATCCACAAACAGACGGTCAGAGTGAACGTACGATTCAGACACTCGAAGATATGTTGGGAAAATCACTTACCGTTGGTGGAATTCTCTTACAAATCCGGAACTGTATGGCAGTGGCTCGGGATCGACAAAAGAGTTATGTTGACAAACGCCACAAACCGTTGAAATTTCAAGTAGGAGACATGATTCTTCTAAAAGTGTCATCTTGGAGATGACACAATACGTAGGACCTTTTGAGATCCTAAAAAGGATTGGTCCGGTAGCGTATTAACTTAATTACCGAATAAACTCAATGGAGTTCATGATTAATTTCATGTTTCGAACTTGAAGAAACATTTTCCTGCTGAGACATTGGTAGTACCACTTGAAGTAATGCAAGCGGACGAACAGTTATGATTCGTTGAGGAATCAGTTGAAATCATGGACCGAGAGGTCAAACAACTCAAACAAAGCAAGATTTCGATAGTCAAAGTACGGTGAAATTCAAGACGTGGTCCTGAATTCACATGAGAAAGGGAAGACCAAATGATGAACAAGTATCCCCACTTATTCAAGACAACAACAAACATTAAGAATGCACGTTAAATTTCGGGACGAAATTTCCTTCAACAAGGGGATGATGTGATATTTCACATTCTAACATTTTCAGATTTCAAACTGTAAGCACAAACACATTATGCTATTGAAATTAGTAGGAACAATTGTGCTGAAAACAAGCGAAGCTTTGCAGAATGCAAACACAAACATTTCATATTAGTACATACATGATTGATTTCAAACAATGTACTACATTTCATGGTGGTACAGTCATGAGCGATTAAACAATAGTAGTGCTACAAATAGAAGGAACCAGAATAATTGTGTAAGGTAAATTGACGAGTACAGGGGCCCATGTAATCGTGAATTTACAGGTACGCATGAATTTTGGAAGTTTTTATTTTGTTGACTACATTCAAGCATTTGCTATGTGTGAGATTACATAGTACAGTATACAAACATTTTGTTCAATTAGTTTTGTTACAAACATTAGTGCTACATTACAATTTATACATTTTATGTGCTACATTTCATATGTTACATGTTATGGTAGTACATGCATGATTAGTTACATACATTTTGCTATGTGCGGGGTTGCATAGTACAAACAGTTACAGACACTCACTATGTGTGAGGTTACACAACACAGTATGATCAAACACAAACAGTCACAGTTAGGTGAACTAACTAGTGTACACGCAAACAGTTACATTGAACGATCACATTTAGTTGTGATGTGGCGAACATTAGATTTTGTGTGTGCGACACAAGTACACAGAATAATCAAATTACACTAATACGTATGATTTAAACTCGTAAGTAGTTTCCTAACTACTCCTAACACTTACAAATTTTCGGGACGAAAATTCCTTCAACAAGGGGATGATGTGACAATCCGATTTTTCGGATTAACCTTGTTAACGGAAGATGGGGAGATCACAGGCCAACAGAGTCAAGGTAGGCCCAATAAAACTAAGAAGGCCCAATAAGGCCATTGTAGGCCCATTGAGGTTTAGGTAGGTCCAATAAGGCCAAGATAGGCCCAATCAAGCCCAAGGTAGGCCCAATAGTATTTAGGAGGCCTAATTGGGTTAATCAAGTCCAACAACGTTCCAGGTGGCCAATTAGTGACAATCCGGCAAATTCGGATTAATCTCGTTAGCCCGGAAGTATCAGAAATAATCCGAAATTAAGCAAAATTGAACTAGAAGTTATAGTATTGATCAAATTAGGTTTAGAGATATCCAATTTAATAGGGATTGACTTGTAAAGGGGTAAAATGACCAATTTTGACTTTTACAAGTCAAAATTCGGCCAAAAGGTTTATGAAATTTGAATTTCGCATTAAAACTCTATAATTACTCGAATTGATTATTAATTCATCACCCAATAATGATGAATATAAGTTACCTTCAGTTATTGAGTCATAAAATCATTGAATTAATGCCAAAATGTAACCAAAAGTCGAAACCGAAATTATTTGAACTCAAAATCGTATAATACAATCAAGATCAGCCAAATTGGCATTCCAGAACTCCTGATCGGCATCCTCAGAGTATTTATCATACACTAATTCGAATCCAGAAGTCGTGGATTGAAGATTTGGATTGAAGGTTGACCGAAACTCAACCTAAAAGTCGAGATACATCAATTTGTCATCCAATCAAGTAAGTTTTCACTCCTTCACCACCTAAACATGCCGATTAAGCAACACCCTATGCTAATTTCTGTTAAAAACATCGAATTATAAGAATCCTAATTCTAGGGTTCATCATCATGAACGATTTGGGGATTTCGGAACAAACGATGTTAAAAATCAAATTAAATCATACGGGTAGTTTCAGAAATCACCGACCAAACTAATCTGTATGCCAATTTCAAGAATCAAACACAAAACTAGTGATTTCGATCCTAGGGTTTTTAGAACAAATCGGTTTTGGGGGTTTCTTGTTTAATTGTATTAATAGTCGAATTAATATACATGGAAAGTTTCTGAGTAATTCGTTTAAGGTAATACATATGCAAATTTCATCAGAAGATAACGAATTGTTGAAGATCAAACTTCTAGGGTTAGTCGGTTAAAAGGTTTTGAGTGTTTTGACTCAAACAAACTTGGAACCCGAATTAATCACTACAGAAGGATTCGAATTATGTGTTTGAAGGGAAACCCTATGATTTTTTAGATTAAGATCAACGAATTTGATGAATTTAAGTTGGGGATTTGAACTTAGGTTTAAATTCGATTGGAGCTACAAAATTTGATGATTCTGATCGAATTGGATCAATTAAAAACACAAGAGAACTCAATTTAATCTGTATAAACAAAGCCCCATGTTTCTGAGATCGATTGGATTCAAATCGAGGGTCTATTGGGAACCATATGGTTCGGTTAGGGTTAAATAAAGGGGACCCGATTCATTGTTAGTTAAAACAAATTAGAAACCAACTCCATTACTAAAAATTAAGGTAGAGTGACTGGTGGGAGTTGTGTGTTTGATTCAAGGGGTCAAGGGTTCGAGCCTTGCCCTTGACAGTTTTGAGGTTTAAATCAAATTTTTGATTTTAGTCCATAACTTCTTCGTTCTAATTCCGATTCGATCCATTCTAGTTGCGTTGGAACCAGATTTGAATTCCGAACAGGACGAGATAATAAAATATATATTTTTGGACAAAAAGTCAAGTCGCGTATAATTATGTTTATTTAAATAAAATCATATACGATTATATGATTTATTTAAACAATTTTAAAGGCATGCGTATTTACGTATGCACAATTCTAACACTCTAGCATACGTGTATTGACACGTATGTGATTTCAAGCACAAAACGACATCTCGGATAACACAACGTTATTGTTTAAACACAGATCCTTAGTAAGAGGATTATCTACGTGAGTTCACGCATTTGATCATTCTGCAACAATCAAAGGTGCGTACACGGCCCCTTTCTTATTTTAAACTGTTTTGGGGGAGAAAACATGTGCAACAAACTATTTTTAGATACATATCACTTGCATGAGTTAGCTGTTTACATTAAGTGCAAATATAGCATTACAACGCCTTCTCTTTCGAACCGTTTAATTTGCCGGAGCGCAAAGCGTGGTAGTTGAAGATAGATCTATTGGGTTTGACAAACCTCACTTGGTAGATGGGATCTACGCAGGTGTTTGACTGACCAAAACACACATTGCTATTGTTCGTGCTAGACAATAGTGTTAAGGCAAAAACATGCTACAGCATGGCAACTCGTCAGTTTCGGTGTCGACCACTTGTGTAAATAGTTTATATGACTAGCTATCATGACTGTGCATGTGTGATTATGTTATCTACAAACTTGATATTCAGACTGCTGTTTTGAACATTGTGAATACTTAAACCTGTGTATGCACCAACCATTGTGTTGACTTGATTTACATGTTTTCTCAGGACACTAAGACACAAGCAAGGACAGGCAGGGACTAGGATGTTGGGTCTCATGCATGCATTTCAGTTCAAGTGTTTTAGTTTTGATAAATTAAGACATTGAATGCTATTGGATTTGTACTTTACATTTTCAAACCGTTACGTTTTGTTATTGGTTTTTTAAAACGCTTCCGCAAACTTTGAAAATTTTGATGTTACAGTTTTAGACCAACATATGTTTGGAAATTCATATAGAGGTCTTCGTTATGTCTAATGATCTGAGATCCTGGTTTGTCACGTTCCCAAACGGTATGATTCCGTTAGTTGAAAATTGGGGGTGTGACACAAAATGATCCTCTAGATGTATAGAAGCTGGAAATACGAAGAAAACAAGCAAAAGATCACAAGTTAAGGTAAATCTACAAATCTCATTTATGGTTTTCTTTAGCTTAAACTTAAACCAAGTGTATCTTCACCTTTAAATGAGTTTTTCTGAATCATTTGAGCTTAAATAAGTTGAAAATGGGGGTTTTAAGAAACCTGCAATTTATGGAGGTTTAGGAATTGGGGGTTGAAGATGAAGGGCTCTAGAACCACCCCACCTCACCAAGAACACATGTTGTTGGTATGCCTCAAGAATGCCGAGAACCCTTTTATTTTTAGTCGAGAACCAAGCCTTTGGCTGAGAACCCCTTTATTCATTTGGACATTCGAGAACCCTTTTCTTTTGGACACCCCTTCGAGAACCTCAAATGGAGCCGAGAATACCACCTTTCTCGGGTGAATGAGTCGAGAACCTCACCATTTTGGTTGAACAATACGAGAACACCCACAAGACGTAGAGAACCCTTCCCTTTGGACTTTTTTGGTCGAGAACATCTTATGGTGGTATCCATTTGGTCGATGTTGGTGCATACAGTGTCCATAGTTCAGTGTAACATTCTATCATGATTGTATAAAGTTGATATGTGTAATGAAATCAAGTATTTTGCATTGTTTATTTGTGTTTAACATGTTTGACTTTGTATATCAAACAAGGCCATTCGTACGAATGATCCTAAAGTTGAGTTTATTTGTGTTTAACCTGGTTCGTGTGACTCATTCGTATGTATGGCTGATGCCTATAAATACTTGAAAAACATAATGTTTTTAAGGTCTTGAAGATTCCCTGTCAAATCCCCTAGGGTTCAGAGCCGCCCCTTGCATTCCAAGCTCGTTCTCAGGCCCGTGGTGTTCAGTTTCGATCAAAATGTTGATTCCCAATAATCGGATTACCACGGGGCTTCTAGATTTCAATTGGAAAACCCCCGAATAGGACTCGGCACTATTGAAGGGCCTACCGAGCAGAATCCACAAGGAACCGTGTTGTTTATGAGGTCCTACAAAGTGGTATCTAGCTTTGGCTCTTGATTCTGCTTGTTTTCGATCAAATCTAGTGATTTTCAGATGTTCCCGTGATTTTTTGCACAAACCTTGTTTACTCTTCTTCAAAAGTTTACTTTCCTATTTCAAAACTTGTGTTTTTGTGGATATTTTGTTGATTTGTTGATTCACAAACCTTCGGAAGGTTATTGTGAAGTTGTCTACCAATTTTGGTGGTGAAATTCGGCCTAAACATCAAGTTTTAAGGATTTTTGTGTGGCTGAAAACCTAGATCGTACGAATGGTGTTTTTGGGCTAATAGCTACTCACATTAATAAGCCACTTGGGTGAATGGCTATTCATTCGTTCAACTCTCACACAAATAGATGTTCATCTGCATGAGTCTTGCACGAATGGATCTCTCATTCGTGTAATCACTTCAGTCATTCGTCTGACCTGTTCACGAATCAAATCTCATTCATTTGATTCACCCATTCGTCTCAATCTTCATTCATTTGACCTTTCGATTCGCTTGACTTCACTTGTGTCAGTTATTCATTCGCACGAACTTACCATTCGTCTCTTCATTTGTGTGGTATCTATTCATTCGCACCCGTCATTCGTATCACCTAGTGTCATTCATTCCCAAGGGATGAAATTTTTTTACATGTTAAATCAGATTACCTTTGCTGATATGAATGAACTTGCATTGATGGCAAACCGAAACCATGGGATTCAGAATCTATTACTTACAGAGACAGAGACAGGGAACTCCAACAAATTTCCGAAGCTGCTTTCTTTGGATGATTATCCACACTGGAAACATATATTTGAGATCCACATCAATGGGGTGGACACCAACTTGTGGATGATGAATGAAGGTGGGTATTTGAGACCACTCAGTGAGGATGGAACTCCCATGCTTGTCACTCAGATGACTGAAGCTCAACAAAATTTATATGATTTTGAGAAGAAGGCGTATGCAATACTGTCTCAGTCTATTGCCACTGACATATTCCAAATTTCTATGGGATGCTATGCAGCAGAGATATGAAGGAAATGAAGCACTGAAGAGCATCAAGTCTAAAGCTTTAAGGAAAGAGTTCAACAGCTTTATGTTTGTGGGAAACGAGTCTCTGGATGAGCTAATTGCCAGATTTTATCATCTTCTTAGTGAACTCTTCAATCATCAACTCAAGATAATAACTCAAGAGAAGATTCAATGTCTGGCTGATACATTACCTCCAAAGTGGGAATCTTTGCTTATGGTATTGAAGCAGAGTGAGATGCTTCCTTCTATGGATATTAATGACTTCATTCAAAAGCTGAAGGAACAGGAGGTAGAGAAAAAGTGGAAAGCCAAGAAAGTGACACAAGTTCAAGAACCATCCATTTATTATTCTAATCCCACAGTGAAAAGAACTTTTTCACATGCTCCTTTGAAGACTGCTTTTGTATCTCAGACCAAAGCGGTTCCTAGCTCAAGTCCAGCTCATTTTAGTCAGTCTGCTGCCACTTATACTTCTCATTAAGAAGATAGCCATTCTGTCATCAACTTGAAGACATAAAATTTTGACAAAGTGACAGTGGAGATAGCTAAAGAGCCCATGGGTCTTTTATCAACTCTAGTCAGCTCATATGATGGATTGTTTGCTGGACAAATTGGAAATCCTCACTTGACCAATGAAGGTTATTCACAGATTGATCCAGTTGACATGGAAAGGATTGATATTATGTGGGCTCTCGCAAGTGCAGTCAGAAGAGCAAAGGATTTGTCAGAAGGACATGGAAAGATATTAATCTTAACAAGCCAAAGAAGATGGGAAACAAGAATCCTTTTCAGAATCAAAGATATTCTTCAGCGAATCCTGAAAGACATTTAGTACCAATTGAGACTCCTTCTCACACTAGTTCTTCAAATGCAAACAAAGCCCTGATGGTTTCAGAATGAGGAAGGAGATAACTGGGAATTCAGATTTGATTCTGATAAAGGAGCAGAAGAAAAGGCTTGTGTTGCTGAAATCATAAAGGAAGCTGAAGCTTGTGAGGATAGTGGCTCAGTAGAGAGGAGTTCTAACTTGGATGAGACATCAGGATCAAAGGATGATAGCACATCAGACTTAGAAACTCAAGGAGAGACTGATACTGAGTCTAAAGATCAACATGCTACACAATTTTCTTTGATGGTGGATACGGCTTCATCATCTCAGAATGGTCAGGTATATGATGAATGTCCATCACTTGACTCCAAATGTTTTCATTGTGTTGACCTTGAAAGCAAGGTTTTAGCTTATCAAACACATAATGCAGACCTTATCAGTGATCTCAATCAATGTATCGAGTCAAATCGAGTTTTAAAATCAAATGAAAAATATTTTCAAGTTAAAATTGATTTACTAAACAGGCAATTACATGAGGCTGAGATCGTTGTGCTTAATAAGCAAGATGCTATCACTTTTTATCTCAACACCATTAATGAGACAAAGAAGAAGCTAGGCATAGTCGAATGTGACTATGAGACTTTGAGTCAAAAGCTCAAGAGCTATGAAAGTGCTTCATATATCATTGAGCACATGATCAGTGATGGAACTGATCTGAAAGGGAAGGGTAAGGAAGCAAAGTACAACCATTGTCCTTTACCGGTTCTAAATTGTTTTGTAAATTCACCTAATGACAAAGAAATCAAAGATTTTCAAGTTAAAACTCCATTAATAATTGATCCTATTGGAGTCAGTTCAGACGAGGGTTCTTCATTGTCTGAAGAATCATTTGTGGAGGGAGTGGTTGAAGATTGGGTCTCTGATTCTTAAGATGATTCTGATTGTTCACCTCATGCGTCTATTGTTAAGACTCAGACATCTTGGGTCAAAAAGGTAGATCCAGTCCTATTTTAGACAATTTTTTCTTCAAAATTCTCCAAAGAAATAGGCTTTGTGAAGGCTTCACAAGAGGGTGAAGCAAGTGGGTCCAACAAGACTGACAATCTTGTTTTTAATGGGACAAGGGTGCAAATGATTTTTATATAAATCATGTTCCTAGATTTCAAAACAAACAGTTTCATAAAAAATCAAAAAGCTTTCTTCTAAAGATAAACAAGCTTGTTTTGAATGTGGTGCATTAGGGCACTTTTCTAGATCTTGCCCTCACTTGGTTAGACCACATTTTGCACCACATAGAAAAAAAATCAGTGTTTTGTTAATAAGGTCAAATTTGTTCATCACTTACCTCAAGTCAATCCCAAACACCCACCTCCCATCAAGCCTCTTGATAAGGGTAAAAGGGTAACAGTTGATCAGAACATGCCCAAGATTGTTTCTGTCAAACAATCCAAACCATCCTCTGTTTTTTTGAAAAAGTCCTTTAGCAAACATGCTATCTAGAAGGTGAAGTCTTCTGACACTTCAGTCTCAAACTTTGCTATCTGGAAGGTCAACCTAAGACAATAAAGGCTTGGGTTCTTAATTTCAGCTAATCATTTGTGTATGTGCAGTTTGCCCCAAATGTTGCTCTTAACAGCACTTAGATTGTTGAAAATGGGGCATCAAGGCACATGACTGGAGACATATCTCTTCTTACCAATGCTATTCCAATTAGAGGAGGAATTCTTTCAAATGGTCAAGTTTCTTTTAACAAGGTGAAGTATGTGAAGCAGCTGGAAAATAATCTTATCTCTGTGTCACAAATCTGTGACAAGGAATACAAAGTTCTTTTTGATGATTCAAGCTGCTACATTCTCAAGCAAGGTATCACCATCCCTGATGATTGGATTTTGATATCAGCTCCTAGAAAGCAGGATTTGTATGTTCTCAACATGGCCACAGCTTCAACAACATCCTCTACAGCTTCATGTTTTATGTCAAAGGCAATAGAAAAAGATTCAATCCTTTGGCATAAGAAAATGGGTCATTTGAGTCTTCGCAAGATGAATCATTTGGTTCACAACAATCTGGTTGAGGGAGTGAGTTTAAGGTACTTTAAATTGTCTGATGTTTGCATTTCATGCAAGAAGGGAAAGCAAATCAAGCAGTCTCATAAACTCAAAAAGTTTCACTCAATTAATGGTCCTCTTGAGCTTCTCCACATGGATCTGTTCGGTCCTGTCAACCGTAAGAGTATTGTTGGAGATCAATATTGTCTAGTCATTACTAATGAGTTCTCCAGATACTCTTGGGTGTTTTTCATGAAGGAGAAATATGAAACATTCGAGTGTATTCAGGTGCAAGTAACTAAGCTTGAATCACTATATTAGCTCAAGGCTCGCATGCTCAGAACAGACAACGGGACTGAATTCAAGAATCATAACATGGAGACTTTCTGCAATGAACGTGGTATTGTTCAAAAATTTAATGCTCCTTATGTTCCTCAGATGAATGGCGTTGCTGAGTGAAAGAACAGAACGTTAATGGAGGCTGCTCGGACTATGCTTGCTGACTCATCCCTTCCGGTTCAATTCTGGAATGAAGCAGTGGCTAATACTTGTTATACTTTGAACCGGGTTTTGATTGTTAAGAGACATGGGAAGACTTGGTTTTAATTTCTCCATAACAGAAAACCAAATCTTAAATATCTTGAACCGTTTGGTGCTCCATGCACAATGCTTAAGAAATATGAGCAAGGAAAGTTCAATGAGAAGGTGGAAGAAGGCTATTTTCTTGGGTACAACACTCCTAATAAAAGAGTATACAATAGATCAACTCACAATGTGGATGAGTGGTACCATGTGGATGTTCAAAAAAATTCTATGCCTCCACCTAGAAAGGGTCCAGATTGGATGTTCGATTATCCAAGTCTTTTTGGTTCTTTTAATATGCCCCCCATGTATTCTGGTGAGGATGTTGCTATTCAAATGATGTATGATGCACAGAGCGCACCTGATGAATCAGTGCAACCTTCATCTGTTCCAGTTCCAATGCAGACACATGATGACTGTTTAGACTCAGATGATCGTCACTCTCAGCCAGGTGTTCCAGAACCAGATGTTGAAAATAATGTACCTGCTTCTGAGGATGTCAATCTTAAAAATCTTGATCCAAAAGTTTTTGTTCCTGCTCATCCGGTGGGTAGAATTAACAACATGCGTCCTCAAATGAACATCATTGGAAACTTGAATAATGGAATGAAGACCCGAAATCAGTTATCTTCAGGTGGCCTTGCTAACATACTTGACTTTAAAGATATAAAATTTTGTGCCCATTCATGTTTTATCTCTCAAGTTGAACCCAGAACCATTACAGAAGCTTGGAAAGAGAAATAATGGGTCAACACGATGCAGGAAGAGTTGATGCAGTTTAAGAAGCTTGGAGTTTGGCAGCTTGTTGATATACCTAAGGGTGCTAAAGTCATTGGCACTTGATGGGTTCTTCGTTGCAAAAGTGATGATAATGGGATAATAGTCAGAAACAAAGCACGTCTGGTAGTGCAAGGCATTAGACAGATTGAAGGGATTGACTATAATGAAGTGTTTGCACCGGTTGCTTGTCTTGAAGCAATCAAAACTTTCTTAGGCTATGCATCCTACCAAAAAATTCAGAGTTTATCAGATGGATGTCAAAAGTGCATTCCTTCATGGTATGATCAATGAAGTTGTGTATGTCAATCAACCTCTCGGGTATGAAGATCCATTACATCGTGACCAAGTCTAGAAACTAGAAAAGGCATTATATGGATTGCACCAAGCTCCACGAGCGTGGTACGAGACACTTTCTACTCACCCTCTGAACAACAGATTCAGAAGAGGTGTCATTGACTGCACCTTATTCATTCGAGAAAAAGATGGAGATTTGCTTTTGGTGCAAGTATATGTGGATGATATCATCTTTGGATCCACAAATGATGTTCTGTACAAAGATTTTGAGAAAGTCATGAAAGATAAGTTTGAAATGAGCTCCATGGGAGATATGAAATTTTTTCTTGCATTGCAGGTGAATCAGTCTGAGGTTGGGATCTTTATTCATCAAACCAAGTATGTTGGTGACATTCTGAGCCGGTTCAGTATGTTAGATGCAAAACCTGCTAGTATCCCACTCGATGTTAATCATGTTTGCTACTTGCTTGTGTGCGTGTTATCAATCAAAACCAAGAGTATCTTAGCTAATTGCTGTGAAAAGGATTTTTCGTTATCTGAAGGGTACCCCAGATTTAGGCTTATGGTATCCTAATGATGATGATTTTGAACTGACTGCTTACAGTGAATCGGATTATGGTGGATGCAAGCGAGATTTCAAATCAGCATCTGCGGGGTGTCAATTCTTTGGAAAACGCCTAGTTACTTGGCAGTGCAAGAAGCAGACGTCGATGTCTGCTTCCACGTGCGAAGCTGAATACACTGCAACTGCAAGTTGTTGCCCTCAAATCATCTGGATTCAGCAACAGCTCAGGGACTATGGGTTAAATTTTTCTAACACTCCTATGTTTTTTGATAACACTGCTGCAATTGTTGTCACTAAAAATCCAGTCCAGCACTCAAAAACAAAACACATCGACATTAAATATTACATCATACGTGATTGTTTTGAAAATAAATTAAATGTTGTTGTTAAAATTCACACCGATCACCAGAAAGCCGATCTCTACACTAAAGATTTTGATAAACCCAGATTTCTACATCTGTTATCGGCTAATGGTGTTTTTCAGAAAACTGAAGTCGTTCTTTCATCTGAATCTAACAAATGATAATTTTTCTTTATTGTATGTGCAGAATTTCCTTTGCACTTCTTTTACTTATTCTAAAACCCTAAAAGATTTTCAGTTTTAGGTTTTTAGGGTGAGAAAAAGCATTCCATTGAAAAACCAAAAACATTTAAAAAATTGTGAAGAATGAGAAAATCTTAGTTGGGAACTGATGTGTTAATCAATAATAATTTTTGAAGCAAAATTGAGTGTATAAACTGAAAACACATAGGTGTTATGGTATGATGTAGTGATAGACCTGCTTTACAAGTTTTTAGACAATTAGTGTTTGCTCAAAATGTCGAATTTGTGGGATCTACTCTAGAAGATTAACCTAAGGGATAAACGGATTATAACTCAAATCAGGCATACACCTGGTATCATAGGATCTTATGAGGTTTCCAAAGATTCATGAGTTCATGCCCGTTTATGTGCCAGCTGAAGCCGTCCATTCAGATAAGAATGTTTGAATCACATGAAATTAAAAAGTAAGTCCGACTCTGTACACGTGCCATATTGCTGGGTCACAGCCTAGCTGAAGCCGTCCATTCAGATAGGATGTGACAACCAGTACCTGATCGTCCGACAAGTCCGTACGGTACGTGTACTTATCACTATTTACTATATGTAAATACAATGTGTAAACAGTTGGGTGACAACAGGACTCAGAAAACAAACAACAGTTGTACGTGTTTAAGTGAAAACTTTAATAAAGTAAATACAACAACTCATGAGAAACAATAGTGTGCGAACAAACGACAAGATCATATCGGTTGAAATCTGATATCCACAATTGATAGGAATCAGATGGCCGACAACTCAGTGAGAAAGCAATATGAATTCAATGTAAACAATGTGAAAACAGGCGAGTTTAGTTGAGTCCATCAGTGAGGAAACACAATTCAAAACATAAGTTCAGTATTGTTTCGAAATGACAATCTGACAGTGTGTTTGCGTGGGTGATGATTCACACAAACATATCTGTGAGTTTAAAGTTCTGAAATGATGACTGAAAAGTAGAAAACAAGAATTAGAAAGTGAAACCGTTGTCGGATTCATTCGGGTGACGATTCGAACGAATACGCGCGATGGCGGAACGATCTGACGAAACGATACGACGAAACAAATTAATAATAATAAAGTAAAATAATTTGAGAAAATAAATTCAAACAATTTACTAGGAATAACCACCTTAAAAAGCTAAAAATAAAACCCTTCTAATTAAATAAGTAAAATATGCGCGTTACGCGCTGGAAACGTAACGAAATTGACAACCGAGCAAACGAAACGAACCCGAATACCCGCGGGGTATATAAAGCCTAAATGAGGCCATCTACCTCATTTATTTCTCTCATCCTCTCTCTACACCCAAAAAACCCGGATCTCTCTCTCTCTAGAAATTTCAAACTTCAAACCCCTGAATCTCATTCATTTCTTGATGAAATCTTGCTAGATTGGTGCCTAATCGAAGCTATCATCATCTACTACACGAAAGTACAAAAGATCTGAAGCGAAACCAACTGAAACCAAGGTAAAACGAGCTCAAAGAGTGCGATTTTTAGGGTTTTTTTAATCCTTAGCCGAACCCTATGAAGCAACCGATCAACCCTTGTACTCGAACCCTACACCATTAAAACTAGTCCTAACACCGACAACCATAGTAAGCCACTAGGGAACTCCATTGGGGCCTGAGATGAGCACCTGGACCTGGGACCGAAAGAGACATACGGCCGAAGGGAGGGACGGATGAGTTGGACCGAAAGAGAAGCCCTCATACACCTGCCATACCGGACGGATGGTGCTATTCAGCCTAGTTCGCCTGGGTTACCTGGTTCGGACCATACCCATTCGGGTGACTGGAAGTGAGTCGGCTAGGCTCCATTTGGCCATACACAATCGGACGGCAACCTCTATTCGGTCAAGGCTATTCGCTCGGATCACATTCATTCGGCCTAGGCTCTTCCTTTCGGCCTAATCTTCGTATGATATTCGGTCCACTTGAACCAATGGGAAAACCAACACTTTGAACCAATGTTATTTGATAACATGCATGGGAACTAATAGAATACTACAAAGGTGGTGATGAAATTGTTAAACAATTGAGTATAACCTAGCAACTTTTCTTATTCAAATGATTAACTAACTATTCCAAAGAAATAAGATGTTTAGACAAATACAAATTGAAATCTTTTGTAAGATGTTGAGTATGTCCAAATCATTAACCGAAATGTTTAAGCTTTAAACTTAGAAACTATTTTGAGTTCAAACTCTCACAGCATATGATGGTTTTATGTCCAATTAGACACCAAACAATAAAAACATGAAATACTAAATTAACACACACAAATATCTATAACTTATACTTATAAGTTACAAACACCGTGAAATCAATACAGGACTATGAAAACAACAGCAAGAACAACAACGAGCGTGTGCATTTGTTGTTTATACTTAGTCAACCACTTCAAATATAAGACGAGTTCATACGCCCCCTTTTTCTAATCTTAACTGATTTTAAATCCCGGGGCTGATAAACATGCTAATTCCTTTAATTACTTAAAAGTTTTAGTACAACATATTGATTATACTGTGATTTAGATAATATTGTTTATCCTTATTATCGCTTATCATTGTATGCATGCTTGTGTGATCATGATATAACTGAGATATCTAGGATGAAACATGAGAATGTAGCTTCATAAATCATCAACACAATAGAATAATACAAGTGGTAGATTATGTCCTACAGTACTGTATTATTCTTACTTGAATGAACAATAGGATAATCAAGAGATAACACGAACAACTAACAAGAATGATATGAAGATAATATAACTTCACAATACCATTCACCACCGGAGTTAACTAAGTGTAATAAGTGAAGTTCTTATGACACTATGCTTACAGCTCGGTGATGACTATGGGATAACACGAGACAATAACTAATGAGAGCAAGAACGATGATCATGTCCACATGACTTCATGACATCATTCACCACCCGAGCTAACTAAGTGTAGTAAGACTAGCTCTTACAACACTGTAGTTACAACTAGGTGAAGGCTATGGACAACAAGAATGATAATCATCATAATGTTACTTTATGATAACAACATCATTCACACAATTACTAACATCGTGTATTAAGACAAGTTCTTATAACACTTTGTTAAAGACTACGAGAACACATAACATTGAGAACTAACAACACAGAGATGATGACTATGGTGAACACAACAACAATTGATTACTATTAAACTGTCTGTATTATATCACAACAATCATGTGCCATGTATTCAAGTTCAAATTGTAAGTCCCTCATCAGCGAATCGTTTACCAGTTAATTTATCGGGACTAAACCGACGATAACGTAGTGCTACCATAGGTTTGACAAACCGCCGGCGAGTGAGGTCGGTATGTTGATCGTGTTTATCATTGGCCGGTAACGTATGACCGGTAACAGGGCGACATTAGAAAGGTTTGTTAAATGACACATGGTGATATTAATCTACAGTAACTAATTGTAATTAATCCTTCGATTCTATTGACTAGTAGACTGAGGAATTGATTTTCTCTCATGTCACATTACTAGTAGTAGTTTCGTTGAAGGCTATGAGGACACAAAGGTGATAGAGGTAAATCGGATGCATTGTGATCTGATTACGTGAGGATCACAATGGATTCCTTTTGGGCTCTATGCACTTCAAGATGAGAACAATATCAATAGGTTAACTATCACTTCTATTATTAGTAGTGACTTACAGTTAACCCCACAAGCGAGAGAATAATAACAAGGATACGATTTAATAAATCTATTTTCCTTAAAACAATGAGGGTTTATCAATACTTTGGTTTTGATAACTAGAATCCCTCATATTCTATTATTCTACATATAACACACTGGGTTATGAACTCAACCTTATGGGTGAATATAAAACGGGATGAACACATGTGAGATGGAAATGGGTATCTATAGTTGTATTGCAAGTGGTCTTGAGTTCTATTTAGTATGTAGTGGGATGTCGGCTGGGGCTTGTTCCCCTATGTATGCCCTATATATAAGCATACTTGGTAGGATGAGATACTACTTGCAAATATAACCATGGAGAGGCCATTGTGTGAGACGGATGAATCAAACATTAACGGGACTCTTGCATGACATTGTGATTGTGAATGTTAATAAACAATAGTTTTCAATTACTAAACTTATGAACTCACCAACCTAGTGTTGACTTTTTTAAATGCATGTTTTCTCAGCTGACGAACAAGTTTAGTCACCAGCATTCACGGATTAAGCTAGGGGACTTTTAGAAGACCTAGCTTCATTTTGTGTTGAGCATACTTTTGAATGACAAAACAGTGAATTATCTTTTGTAGATCATGTACAGTTACAAGATAGAAAACTCAATGATTCTTTTTGGTATAATTACTTAGTTAAATTATGAACATAACAATGTAATTTAACTTTGTAATTATGTATCAGTGTAATGTTAGCATTCTCATTTATATATCATGTGCTATGTAAACAATCTGATCACTTTGATTATCAAACAATATCGCGGCCCGATAACTTTCCGCCCGACGGAAAAGTCGATCCAGCCCGCCGGCTCGGGGTTTGATAGATTGGTATCAAAGCCATGGTTATAGAGAAATATAGGTCATATTACTTAAACGGTTTGGCCTAGACTATAACCTAGGGACCCTCATGTATAGAACATAAGACTCAGGATTCTCTTTGCATACGTCTTCTGCATTTGATCATTGCACTGACCGATTTTCTTTCGGTTATGATCATAATGCCGCCAAGAAGACCTCCACCACTATTGCCACCACCACCGCAATCACCTCACTCCTCAACACCTACACCACCTGCCTCTCCTCATCTACCTCCTCCTCCGCCACCTCCCAACCATGAGTTGGATCCTGCTACCATCGCACTGGCCACTCTACTGACCAGTCAACTGAGGGAAGTAATTCCCGACATGATGAACAGTATCAACTCTAACAATAACCACACCGACAACTCATCTGGTGAAGGCAATGGCAACACCAGAAACCAGCAGGACTACTCCTAAAAGAATTTTGTTGGATGTAATCCACCTACGTTCAGTGGCAATGAGGGAGCCGTTGGATTGATCCAATGGATCGAGAAGATGGAGACAACTCTCGATATCAGTGGCTGTCCTGATCAGTATAAGGTGAAGTATGCTGCTGGCTCGTTCAACAAGTGAGCATTGACTTGGTGGAACGCCCAAGTACAAGTCAGGGGAAGAGACGATTGTCGATGTCTAGGGAGGACTTTAAGACTATGCTGAGGACAGAGTTTTGCCCGAGGAACGAACTGAAGAAGGTTGAAACTAAGCTACTCAACATTGTTATGATTGGTGCTGGGCATCTGGCCTACACCACCAGATTTCACGAGTTAGCAGCATTGGCACCAGATATAGTGCCAACACTGGAGAAACTGATAGAGCGATATGTTAGTGGACTGCCAGCTTGTATTCAAGGTCATGTGATCGCTGCTCACTCTACTACCTTGGAGATGGCTGTTACTCTGTCATCAACACTGACAGATGTGATGGTTGCCTCTGGGGAACTGAAGAAGGAAACTGAAGCAGCAAAGGGTGGAAGTTCAAGAAAGTCGGATAAACGCCCGGCTAAGAAGCAAAAGGTGATCAAGAACTTTGCTACGACCACTCAAGCACCAATGGCTATCCAACCACCACCGCTACAGATCAAGCGGTCTTACACTGGCACTGCACCCTTGTGCAACAGCTGCCAGTATGATCATCCACCAACTTCCCAGTACAGGCAATGCAACAATTATGGGAAGCTTGGTCATTGTGCCACTCAATGCAGGAACACGGGGACTCCGAACAAGAACAACAATGCAGCTACTACGACTGCTGTTGACAACAGGTCTTGCTATAATTGTGGTGAACCTAGACATTTCTCGAGGGATTGTCCCAAGAGAAACCAACCAAGGGCTCAAGTATCTAGAGGGCGAGCCTTTCAGATTGGAGCTTCTGCTGCTTTACAAGACCCGAATGTGGTCACGGGTACATTTATCCTTTCTGACTTTTATGCATCTATATCATTTGACACTGGTGCGGATCAGAGTTTTTCTCATCCGACTTTGCATGCCATCTTAATCATGTTGTGGAATCTTTGGACTCCCTTTATACTATTGAGATAGCAAATGGAAAACAGATAACAGTTGACACAGTACTTAGGAACAGCTCATTAACACTTGGTGATCACACATTTTCTATCGATTTGATACCAATGAATTGGGCAGTTTCGATATCGTCATCAGAATGGATTGGTTATCTCTTAATAGAGTTGAATTCGTTTGTTCCGAAAAGCTACTACGTATTCTAGTAGAGAACAATCAGATCTTCGAAATTCATGGAGATCAAGAAAATCGCAGTGTCAAGATAATATCGTGTATGAAGGCACGCAAGTGTCTAAGGAAACAATGCGTCACATTCCTAGATCACGTTGTGGTGAAAGACAAGAAGTCAATCAAGATTTAAGATGTACCGGTTGTGAAAGACTATGCGGACGTGTTTCCGGATGATTTACCGGGACTGCCACCCGAGAGATCGGTGCAGTTTCGAATTGACTTAATTCCGGGAGCGGTTCCTATGGCTAAGTCTCCTTATAAACCTGCACCATCAGAAGTGCAGGAACTGTCCAATCAACTACAATAAATATTAGACAAAGGATTCATCAGACCGAGTTTCTCACCATGGGGAGCTCCGGTTCCGTTTGTCAAGAAAAAGGATGGATCCTTCAGAATGTGCATCGACTACAGAGAGCTTAACAAACTCACCATCAAGAATCTGTACCCGTTACCAAGTATTGATGATTTGTTTGATCAATTAGAGGGGGCTTAGTACTTTTCAATGATAGACCTGCGATCAGGTTATCACCAGCTCCAGATTTAAGAGGAAGACATACCCAAGACGGCCTTTCGTACCCGATATGGCCACTACGAATTCATGGTGATGCCATTTGGATTGACGAACGCACCGGAACTGTTCATGGACTTAATGAACCGGGTGTGGAAGCCGTATCTAGATCAGTTCGTTATCGTCTTTATTGATGATATACGGATTTACTCAAGAAGCAAGAGAGAACATGAACAACACCTCAAGACAATCTTGGAACTTCTGAAGGACGAGCAACTCTATGCCAAATTCTCCAAGTGTGAATTATGGTTTAGAGAAGTATAGTTCTTGGGTCATGTGATCAACAGTAATGGTATTCATGTGGATCCTGCCAAGATTGAAGCAATCAAGAACTCGCACGTGCCCACAACACCGACGGAGATCAGATCATTTCTGGGATTGGCGGGTTATTACAGGAGATTCATTTCGAATTTCTCTAAGATAGCCTTGCCTCTCACAAAGCTGACACAGAAGAGTGAACCATTTGTGTGGACACAGAAACAAGAAGAGGAATTCCAAACACTGAAACAAAGATTGTGCAATGCTCCAATCTTAACACTCCCATAGGGCAATGATGACTTTATAGTATACTGTGATGCTTCCCATCAAGGACTCGGTTGTATTTAAATGCAACAAGACAAAGTTATTGCCTATTGTAGGACCAAGAAGGAGCCCGGAAACCACCCGGTTCCAATGGAGATCTGCTCGACAGCCTCTAGAATAATGCGGAATCCTATTCCAGGGTTTTCCAATCGAAACCAACAGCACCCGTGGTGATCCGAAGGTGAAGGATGAACGTTTGATGCAAGATAGAACACCACGGGATTGGAATTGAACTTGGACAGGCAAGAACCGCTCAAAACTTCTAGGGTTTGACACTATAGTGCTCTGGGAAGAATGAGGGCTCGGTAAAGTTACGTTTGAATCTGTTTGAACTAGTATATATAGACTGTACTCATTCGGCCGAATGAGTGGCCGAAGCAACTCATTAGGCGAATGGCTCAGCCGAATGAGCTAGGTCCAACGAATGAGTCATGCAGGTGACTCATTCGATCGCCCTAGTCATTCTGTAGGCGTTCATTCGGCCGAATGACCTCATTCTTAAGGTCATTCGCCCGAATGGGTCTATATGACTTATAAATTCAAAGTTAAACATAATCAAACACAAATAAACTAAAATAATCATTAAGAACAATATAGAATTACTGATTTCATTAATGACAAAAACTTTATACATCAAAAGATCATACAAAACTGAACTAGGGACATTTCATGCATCAACATACTCCCCCATGGACCTAGTTCTTTATTTTGCAGCATCCTTCTTCAAATATTAGTATGAAATGGCCTTCCAGTCTGCACCAGCATTAATCTTGAATACTCTGCAAATCCGAATGACTCTCATGTATTGAAGAGCTTGTTCCATGTCTGGCATCGAAGAATATCTGACATCTGCACAAAGTATTGACATCGTTGAGTGACAGATTTGTCAGCCACATTGGATCAAAAATACGAATCGAATCCCACTTCTTGTCTTTGCATAACACTACCACAGTCTCTCTAGTTCGCCCATCATAATACCACCATCTGAAGCTGTCCGAGAAGTCCAGTCGCATCTTCCGTAACGGAATCTTCTTCATGACTTTCAGAGGCAGCCACTTCAGGATAACCTTATGCCTTCGAGTATCTCCACTGGTCTCTGGCTGGTAGTATCTCTTAGGTTCCTGAGACTTGAAGTTAACCCACCTCTTTCTGTACTCGTATTGAATCTGTCTAGAGAACCAAGCAGACATCCCCGAATCTCCACTGTATAACATCTTCAAACGTGTGAGCTGATTGACTTCAAAGCCAGGCAACGTCTTGAAGTTGTGGGGGTGCTTGAAATACTGGACTCCTTGTTCTCTCTTGACAGCGTAGCACTGAAGATCATTGAAGTATGCCCAGCTAATGATCTGACCTCTAGCTTTGTAGCCTTTGGTCCTGTAAACTTTTATGTGAGTTGCTGGCATCTTCACAGTGCTTTCTTTCTTCAGTATCTCCCAATAAGCCTTCCATTCTTCCTTTCTCTGTTGAATGTCTTCTGCTGATGACTCACCACCACTGACCTTTTCTTCAACATTTATGTTCAGTACCTCTTCAGTGGCTTGTCCAAAAAGGTCAGTAAATGTAGCTAGCTCGTCCTCAGCTGAAGTGTACTTTGTAGTTTCTTCCTTAGTGATGTCCTCCAGGATAACCTCATCAATGTCATCAAAAATCTTAGGAGAAGGCACATCAGAAACAGGAACTGAGGTATCATCAATCACAACCTCGTCAGGATTCAACCTGAACAGGTCTGCAATCTGCCCCTTGGTTAAGCAATGAATAATCTCTCCCTCCTCCTTATCGTAGCTGAATGAGTGCTGTATAATTCCTTGAGCGTCTAAAATCATAGTCAACGTCTCATCTAGTCGACGTCTCAAAGGCACAGCTTCAACTTTCTCAGTAGCTTTTGGATCATCTGTCTGAGTATGAGGAGGTGGAGGTGGAGCCTTAGCACCCTTGTTGTGCTTTGTCTTGGTTCAGATTTCCATAGGAGGGGACTGTTCAGCTGCTGCATCTGATGAACTAGCAGACCCTCACCCAGAACCATCATCAGAATCATCAAAACCATCATCTTTGTTTGAATCATCATAATCAACTTTCTCCTCATCAGATTCTTCCTCTTCTTCTTCATCTTCTTCTTCTTTATCTTCATCTGAATCATCCGGTTGAACCTCAGTACCCTCTATCCTGGGAGTACTCTCCCTAAGAATCTCAACCAGCTCTGTAAGTCTGGCATTCTCTGCTTCAAGAGTCAGGATCCGGTCACTGAAACCAGCTGCATTCAAGGCCAGCTGGTTATGCTCATCAATGTATTTGAGGAGATGCTCCTCCTGTTGAGCAGATCTAGCCCGCAAATCTGCACACTGGTCAGCAGCCTGAAGAAGTAGAGCATCTTGCTCACTGACCCTCAGCGTGAGTTGTGCAATGGCCTCCTCTTGTTGATGGTTCTTCTCCATCAACCTAAGTAATAAACTGTTCAGTGTACTAACTTGTTCAGTCACTAAAACAGTAGTGTTAATCCCATCAGCTTGTGTGGTGGAGGGATCAGTAGAAGCAGTAGTGAAAATGGGAGCACGAACACTAGAGGATCTCATAGGGGCAATAGTAGAACGTGTAGTAACAGCCCGTGACTTGGTCAGTGAATAAACTGTAACTGTTGCTGCTGATGTAACAGTAGATGCAGCAGCAGTTGACAGTTCTAACCTCCTCAGCAGGACCAACCTTGTCCTTCTTCTCTTGGCCGGTGGGGAAGATGTAGACTGAGTAGCAGCAACTGTAGATATAGAAGTGGAAGTACGTGGCGGAGGAGGCAAATCAAACTCAGGAATAAAAGACGGATCAAGAATCTCTTCAAGCTCTGCTTCACTTCTTCTCTTCCTTTTCTTCACCAGTCTTCCTCCTACCCAAACACTCTCAAACTCGTCAGGAGTATCCTCAGTGTAACACCCCGACAGATGGCGGAAACGTCGTGATGCCACGAGGGATGTGTAGATTGTTCAAAAGCTCGTGGGCATCTAAATATATACCATCACATATCAATCAAACCAAATAAATGTTTACACAAAAATCATGTTAATCATGAATTAAATACATCAATTACACAAAAGATTTAGCTAAACTAACTAAACTCTAATCGCCAAAATTTCAGTTAATTAGCTAAGTCCAAGAATCCTATGTGATGATGTCCAAAATAGAAGAGATCATCCTCCTCAACCTACTTGTCTTCATTACCTGAAACATGTAGAAAATCAAGTGTCAACTACGAAGTAGTTGGTGAGTAATCATAAATTTTATATTTAAAAATATTTTACAAAAAAGGTTTTATAAAATGATTATAAAATTTAGAGTTTCTTGAGAAAATCCACATGAGTACCTGTGAGATAGTCCATTCCATAACCCAAACACACAAAACACAAACACATTATCACATATCTCATATAATCATAGATAATCAACCACATAACCATTCAACACATCTCAATCAAAAACATTCTCAAGAGTATATGTGATAATACATGGAATTTATGTAATTAAAATAAGTTAAATACATGATCCATGGAGTGGTGGCTAACCACGTGACAATACATGAAACCAATGCAATTAACCAAAGTCAAAGGCAATGATTCATGGAGTTGTGATAATCCAAGTGGCAATACAAGTAATCATTGTTAATGACCGGAGTCGATGACAATGTTACAAGGATATATATTAATCAGTGATAATCAATAAATAATGATAATCCCATAATGTGAATATCATATTGATAAACAAGTATCATCCGTGTGTTATCAAAATAATATTTAAAATTGGTATACATGTTTCACCTCTGAGTTTTAAAACAAAACAGTTTAAAAGGGAGGTTATGAGAACTCACCTGAGTTCCTTAGACTTAGTGTTTTCGTGTTATGCGCGCTCCCGTAAAATAAATTAATCAATGACTCAATCACCTGTAATTATAATGTGTTCATGTTCATAAGCGTATGCGTTTTATTACAATTATATATCCGTAGGTGTTAACTTTTAAATAATTAGTGTTTCATGAATCTAATTCATTTATTCTAAGTTAAGTTGCTACCCCAAATTTATTTTATTCATCATCCTACAAAGATAATTCAAACTTGTTATTGTTGGTTATCCAATACATGATGACCTTTTACACAATATCTCAAGTTATATAAGTTGCAAGGATTTTATCCTCATAAACTTAGGTATATACATTCTTTGTTGCATGCATGCATGATCAATTAGTTGGCCACTTTAACCTAGTTTTGTATAAAAAGGATCACATTTAAGACTTACAAGATGGTATTTATATTATTTTCATAGATGTTCATATTATACAAAGTCTCATAGCTCAAAGTTGTTATCATAGAGAAAAGGTGGTAACTTGACAATTCTCATGCATGCATAATTAAACTTCATTATGTTCCTAAATCATCCTCAAACGTGAATTACATATTTAGGTTTTCATCATCCTAGCTTCCAACGAACCTACCCCCATTACCCTTGGGTTCGGCTAAAAGAAGAACAAGTTATAGGCTAAGGTTCGCTGCCTATCATCAAGGTTCGGCCCAGCCCAAAAGGAAGGTTCGGTTCTAGGCTAGGGTTCGTGGACTTAGGTAGGTTC
This sequence comes from Mikania micrantha, assembly GCA_009363875.1. Taxonomy (NCBI): domain Eukaryota; kingdom Viridiplantae; phylum Streptophyta; class Magnoliopsida; order Asterales; family Asteraceae; genus Mikania; species Mikania micrantha. Next base: position 58,114,930 of record CM018692.1, read on the forward strand.
GGCCGAAGGATTCGCCACCCAATGGTTTGCGGCAGCTTATAGGTTCGTGGCCAAAGGGGTTCAGTTATGGTTAGGTTCGCCCATAGGAAGGCTCGGCTGAGCTAGGGTTCGGCTGAGGGGTTCGGCCCTCAGCAGGTTCGTGATGTTCCAGGTTCGGCTGAGCATGAGAAGGTTCGCCTAGCCCTAGGGTTCTGCTGGTGAGCATTTTCTTTCCCGCCCAGACAGGTTCGTGAAACCAAAAAGGTTCGGCCTCCACTTGCTGTCGCGATCCAGACCTGTTCGTCATCATCTTCATCACTTCCTAGGTAGCACCGGTTCATCAATAGTTCCCACAACTCAATACTAACACAGATTAACAAGTATGCACTCTAATCTCATTTAAAAGTTGATATTCGTACCCACATTTAGTTTCTAACAGGATCCAAAAAGAAAAGCTACGATTTACCTCGAGTTGCTGATCAAATGACGAGGTTCTTTCTATCTCCTTGTTCCTCTCGGTCACGCGGTCGTGTAGGCGCCAAGATCTCGAAAATCGGTCAAGAAACGAGGAAGATAGACTAGAGAGAAGTTAGAGAGAGGGAGAGTGTGCGTGAATGTGTTCTAGAGAGACAGTGGGAAATGTAAGAATGAAGAAAAATGAAGTAGGCTTCACCCTTTATACTCCGTGTCTTTCCCCGGTTTCGGTCTCGTTTATTTCGCGTAAGGATAATTAGATGCTCGGTTACATTCGTAAAATATATTTAAAGCATAAAACATTTAAATAATTAAGTTTCGTCTTAAATAAAATGATTTTATTTAAATATCGTTTTTTCTTAAAACGGTTTCGTTGAATTATTTATTTAAAAAAAATATTTCGTTCGTTTTCGTTTTAGGTTGTGATTCCTAATAAACGTTTTTAGTTTCTATTTATTAATTTAATATCGTTAATTATTATTTTGTTATCTCATCGAAACGCGTTACTCGCGTACGTATTCGTAAAGATCGTCACCTTCCGAATCCGACGCTTGTATCATATTTCGATTCGATTTACAAGTTATGGAACATCGTTTCAGAATCTTATTCTCAATAATTGTATTCGTGTGAATCGTCACCCACGCGAATACATTATTAAGTTAATATTTTTGAAATAACATTCGCGTTTAAGTTATGTTCGTAATCTCACTGTCGCGTAATTAATTCGAATTATACTTATATTATTTTATTAATTGTAATATTATCAATCCCAATCCAAAACTAACAAAACCAAGTCACTGACACATCCATGATAGACCGAAATATGCATATGTATAGGGCATATGCAGAGGTAGATCGCAACCTCCCCTACACCGTCCCACCGCTATTTCGATAAACCATGACCATATGTCCTTGACTACGTTTATTAACCAAACCATTAACAAACTCTAATCCTTTTTCCATTCTAAACCATAATCCATAATCTGTGTATTCATCTGCGATAAACTCTCTGGTTCTGTTTAGCTGGGTTACAACTAAACTTCCCATGGTTTACGCGTTTAATAATATGTTCTAAGTATGTATACCAGTAACAGTGATAATTATCAAATAATACATCCAGTAATTCATTATCATTAATAATTATTATATCAGGTTGTAACAGTACAATCGTACAGACGTATGGACAACCTGAAATACAGTGATGTTACACTCAGAATCTGAGCTCTCACGGCCTTCTTCACCTCCAGCCTTACCAACAGCGTCACCTGATTCCTCTGAATCATCTCTATCTTCAGCTGAAGTGGTGCCTGTCATCTCTAGTGGTGTAGATGCAGTAGCCTGAGTAGTAGCCATAAAGTCCAAGTCTAATAGTGCATCTACATCCTCTTCTCCATCACCACCTCCAGAACCTCCCACATCTGCACCAACACTGGAACGAACACCAACTGCACTCACACCAGCATCACCACCACCTACATCACCAGCATCATCATCTCCATAATCATCACCATCATCTCCTGGCACAACAATGTCCTCTACATCTAAATTCGAGTCATCATGCCTCCACTTCCTACCATCAGGAGCAACATAATCTGGTCTCTGAAGATGACCGAATAAAGCACGAACATGAGGCTTCCTCTCCTTTCCTCTTTATGACATCACTCTGTTGAGAGTGATATCATTCATGTGCTCTAATCGGATGATATATGTGCTTGTCATCGGCAGATTGGGCACCTGAGCATCAAAGATTTGCTGGAGGAATCGGGGATACATGAGAAACTTCTTGTCACCCTTCAGCATGACGTTCTCCTTCAAATGCGTAAACACCATCTCAAAAAAGTTGAAGGGCAAGTTTAGCACCAAAGCTACAAACGCACAGTTAATAGTCTCCCGTAGATCATCAAATCCACCTCGCCTCGAACCCAGGCAATGAATAAGTACATGTGAAATGTACTTGAACTGTGGAGACAGAAAAGCTTTTTTGAGAATCCCAACTCCCAGATCACCGTCATACTTGCATCGCAAAAAGCATCCACGGACTAGATAGCGATCAAGCAGAATGGGATGGTCCGGTGCATCCTGAAAACCACACATCCTCCTGATATGTTCAGCAGAAACAACAATATCACGACCCTGCACCTTTCCCCTGATAACCGGTGGCTCAACCTTGCAATCAATATCAGCAGATCTCCAGAAATCCTGCTGATGTGACTGATAAGGCACATACACAGTAGATATGGCAGTAAAGATCCTGGAACGCCTAAGAAATGTAATAATTTCTCTGATGTGCATGGCATTCTTGGTTGACAGATCCAAATGCGCACAGATGTTGTTCTTCGACACTGCTTTATACTCAGCCATACTGAAAAACAAAAGAATAAACTTGTCAGTACAATTCAGTTAATCAGTTGAAACAAATCAGAAAGTTTTACAAGTAAAACACTTTAACGAATGAGACTGAACTGGCCGAATGGAACTTGACCGAATGCGCATGTTGACCAAATGAGCTCAGTCAGCCGAATGACAACCGAAACAATTCATTCGGTTTGACCCTTGACCGAAAGAGGAAAATCAACGGAAGAAACAGCGAATGAGGCTCGTCAACCATATGAACAGCTAATGAGAGTAGCGACCGAAAGAGGTTCATTCGGCCGTATGACTCCATTCGATCGCTGAGTTCATTCGGCCGGATAACTAGGACCGAAATACGTCATTCGGTCGGCCGAAGGAGATTCAAATTCCAAGAATTCCAAATTCCAAATCAGTCAATAAAAATTATACCAACAGACTCAGAATCGACCGATTAAAGCTTTTAATGATCATATTAGGTAATTTTAAGTTTGATTTTTACATTTATTGAGTGGCGATGGTTTAGAACCCTAAATCCCTAATCTATGGTCTGTTTTAAGGGAATCCATGGATGAAAGTTGCTGATATCAGTCCCAATGTTACATGTGACAATCACAAGATGTAATCTCAGCAAACGAATCAGATTAATCCAAGGAAAATAGAAGAACAGTATAAAGTGTGTGTTTCGGGCAAATGGAACACACAGTTGGGCGAGAGAATGAGTTTGTGAGAATGAGGTGGCTCGGCCGAAAGAACCACTTAAATAGAAATCTTCATTCGGCGAATGACTCAATCAAATGAGTTACTTCACCCCAGCTTCATTCGGCCAAAAGAGCCTTTTAATAAAATTTCATTCGGCGAATGAAACAACCGACTGAATTACTTCGGCCCAGGTTGATTCGGCCGAAAGACTCATTCACTGGAATAAGTCATTCGGTCGAATGACCTATTCTCTTTGTTCATTCGCACGAATGAAAACTTTGCACTAACCAAACACAATTTAGTTTCAAACTTTATCCTTTTGATCAGTTAAATGAGTGCAATTATGAAGGATAGTCTGGTAGGTGATGGATTCAGAGATGATTGAATAACCTAACACAAAAATGATCACCTAAACAAATTTGAAAATATAAAATCTTTTTGTATTTTTTTGAAACAAAATGCGACTGTACAACTTAACAACTAATAAAAAACATATATTTTTTGTAAGAAGTCTATCAAGAAACTTACCCATACACCTAATTACATCAAATCAGCATTACTGAATGTTTCACTTCAAACACATTTGTCTTGTGATATGATTACTGATAAACTTGTCCACTTTAAAACGGACAATACATCAGATCTAAACCAATTTGATGATCACTCATATCTTCTGACTGAGTTACCCATATTATTTAACCAACAAAGATCAAAATCAGTTTGTAACTCATCTCTACATAACTTAGTACCTAAAATCATAAATTCCATAAGGTTCCAATTTTATTATCTTTTTGTATTTTTCTTTTTGACTTGTCTCTCATGTTCAACACATTCTGATGGACGGCTTCAACTAGGTCTTTACAAAGCAATATGGCACATATACATAATTGTGTTGACACGATTAACTTGATCTATCCAAATGGACGGCTTCATCTAGGTCTTTACAAAGCAATATGGCACGTCTATGGAATCGAACTTATTTTATTTTTCTATTTTCCAAGCTTAATACCAGCTTGATGTATTTTTATTTTCTTGTGATTCAATCATTCTCGTCTGAATGGACAGCTTCAGCTAGGTTTTTACAAAGCGGTATGGCACGTGTACAGACTTGAATTCATGAATCATTGGAAACCTTATTAGATCCTATGATGACAGGTGTATGCCTGATTTGAATCAAAAACTATTTATCACTTAGTTGGTTTTCTAAAACGGATCCCACAATCTAGACTTTCTAAGCTATCCCAAATAGTCTATAAATTTTGTAAAGTCGGCCTATCAGCACATCAATTAACAATTCTCATGTGTTTTCAGTTTATGCATTCACCTTAGCTTTTAAGACTGATAGGTTAACACATCACTTTCTCAAATAAGACTTTCTCATTTTTATTATTTTCTAAATGTTTTTGTATTTTTCAAATTTTTCAGATGTTTTTGGTTTTTCAATTAATCTACTTTTTCTCCCCCTAAAAACCTAAAACAATATAAATAAAGAAATAAATCTAACTAAGAAAAACGATGATCATTTGTTTGTTTCAGATGAAGAAATGACTTCATCCTTTTGAAAAACACCATTAGCCGATAACAGATATATAAATCTGGGTTTATCAAAAGCTTTTGTATAAAGATCGGCTTTCTGGTGATTGGTGTGTATTTTAACATCGATGAGTTTCTTGTCAAAACAATCACGTATAAAGTGATAATTGATGTCGATGTGTTTGGTTTTCGAGTGCTGGACTGGGTTCTTAGTGATAGCAATGGTAGCAGTATTATCAACATATATAGGAGTGTTAGAAAAATGTAACCCATAGTCCCTGAGTTGCAGTTGTATCCAGATAATTTGCGAACAGCAACTAGCAGCAGCAATGTATTCAACTTCGCATGTTGAAAGAGACACCGATGTCTACTTCTTGCACTGCCAGGTAACTAAACGGGTCCCAAAGAACTGACATCCTGCTGATGTTGATTTGAAATCCCTTTTGCATCTGCCATAGTCTGAATCACTATATGCAGTAAGCTTAAAGTTATCATCATTAGGATACCATAAACCAAGATCAGGAGTACCCTTCAGATAACGCATAATCCTCTTCACAGCAATCAGATGTGATACTCTTGGTTTGGACTGATAAGAAGGACACAAGCATGTGGCGAACATGATATCTGGCCGAGAAGCAGTAAGATACATGAGAGACCCAATAATTCCTCGGTCAGAGTGGCATCGATTAACTCCCCATTTTCGTCTGGTGCCATTCCTTGATTAACAGCCAGTGGGGTACCAGCAGGTTTTGCATCTGACATATTGAATCGGCTTAATAAAGATCCCTGCCTCAGATTGATCCACCTGCAACCCAAGGAAAAATATCATCTCCCCCATTGAGCTCATTTCAAACATGTCTTTCATGACCTTCTGAATTTCCTTACACAGACTATAATTTGTAGAACCGAAAATGATATCGTCCACATAAACTTGCACCAAGAGTAAGTCACCATCCTTCTCTCGAATAAACAGTGTGCAGTCAATGACACCTCTTCTGAATCTGTTGTTCAGAAGGTGAGTAGACATTGTCTCATACCATGCTCGCGGAGCTTGATGCAATCCATATAAAGCCTTGTCTAGCTTGTAGACTTGGTCACGATGCAATGGATCTTCAAACCCGGGAGGTTGATTGACATACACTGTTTCATTGATCACACCATGAAGGAATGCATTTTTGACATCCATTTGATAGACTTCGAATTTCTTGAATGATGCATATGCTAAGAAGATACGACTTGCTTCGAGACAAGCAACCGGTGCAAACACTTCATTATAGTCAAGTCCTTCAATATGTCTGAATCCTTGGAACACCAGACGTGCTTTATGTCGCACAATAATCCCATGATCATCTCTTTTGCAACGAAGAACCCATCTGGTGCCTATTACCTTTGCACCTTTCGGTTTGTCAACAAGTTGCCAAACACCTAATTTTTTGAATTGCAGGAGTTCTTCTTGCATTGCATCAACCCATGATTCCTCTCTCAATGGTTCATTGACTGTGCGCGGTTCAACCTGAGAGATGAAACAAGAATGGGCACAATAGTTCACATCAGCAAAGTCTAGAATATCAGCAAGGCCTCCTAAAGATAGCTGATTTCTTGTCTTAACCCCATCAAGTGGACTTCCAATAATGTTCTCCTGAGGATGAATGCGATTAATTATTCCAACAGGATGAGTAGGAACCTCAACCTGTGGATCAAGGTTGTTCAGATTCAAGTCCTCAAGTCCAGTTACAAGATTGTCAACATTTGGTTCGGGGGCAGCTGGCTGAACAGGATTATCATCTGTGTCTGAGCTATCATCATTTATCTATACTGTGGGAATTGAATTTGATGAAGGTTGCACAGGTTCATCAAGTGCATTCTGTGCATCATACATCATTTGAACAGCAACATCTTCATCTGAGTACATGGGAGGCATATTCAATGAGTCGAAAAGGTCTGAATAATCAAACATCTAGTCTGGACCATTTCCAGGTGGGGGCATAGAGTGTCTCTGAACATCAACATGGTACCACTCCTCCGCATTCTGAGTTTATTTGTTGTAGACCCGTTTATTAGGAGTGTTGTATCCAAGAAAGTATCCTTCTTCCACCTTCTCATTGAACTTGCCCTGCTCATGTTTATTAAGCATCATGCACGGAGCACCAAAAGGTTCAAGATACTTAAGATTAGGCTTTCTATTATGGAGCTGTTCAAAGCAAGTCTTCCCATGTCACTTGACTGTCAATACCCGGTTTAGTGTGTAGCCAGCATTAGCCACAGCTTCATTCCAGAACTGAACTAGAAGTGATGAATCAGCAAGCATCGTCCTAGCAGCCTCAATCTAAGTTATGTTCTTTCGCTCAACAACTCCATTCATTTGCGGGACATGTGGAGCACTAAATTGTTGAAAAATTCCACTGCATTACAAATGTTCTCCATGTTTTGATTCTTGAACTCTGTCCCGTTGTATGTTCTGAGCATACGAATCTTGAGCTTATAAAGAGATTCAAGTCTAGTCACCAACACTTGAATGCACTCAAACGTTTCAGATTTATCCTTTAGAAAGAAAACCCAAGAGTATCTGGAATACTCATCAGTGATGACTAGACAGTATTGATCTCCAGCTATACTCTTACGGTTTACTGGACCAAATAAATCCATGTGGAGAAGCTCAAGAGGAACAGTGATGGAATGAAACTTTTTCAGCTTGTGAGCCTGCTTGGTCTGCTTTCCTTTCTTGCATGAGACACATATATCAGACAACTTAAAATTCTTCAGACTGACCCCCTCTACCAAGTCATTGTGTAATAGATGGTTCATCTTTCGTAGACTCAAATGGCCCATCCTCTTATGCCAAAGAATAGAATCTTTCTTAGTGGCCTTTGACATAAAACATGAAGCTGTGGCCATGTTGAGTAAATACAAGTCCTGCTTTCGGGTAGCTGACATCAAAATCCAATCTTCAGGAATCATAACACCTTTCTTGAATATGTAGCAGTTGGAGTCGTCAAAAAGGACTTTGTATTATTTGTCACAAATCTGTGATACTGAAAGAAGATTGTTCTCCAACTGCTTGACATATCTGACTTTGTCAAAAGAAACTTGGCCATTTGACAGAATACGCTCTCCCGTAATGAACCCTCCTTTGTCACCAGCAAACGCTACATAACCACCTCGAATAGAATTGATATTGGTGAGCAGCGATATATCTCCAGTCATGTGCCTAGAAGCCCCACTATCAACGATCCAAGAGCTGTTAAGAGCAGCTGTTGGGGCAACCTGCACAAACACAAACAATTAGTTCAACTTGGGAACCCAAGCCTTTACAGTCTTGGGTTGACCCAATGAGTCTCGAATCCAAACATCAGTCCATTTACAATCGGGGGTTGCATTGTCTTGAGTGTGTAACACTGAAGTCTCAGAAGACTTAACTTTCCAGACAGTGTTTTTACTGAAAGAGTTTTTCAAGTAAATGGATGATGGTTTTGATTGATTGACATTACCACCTTGGGAAAATCCAAGTTCACCACTTTCCCTTTACCCTTATCCAAAGGTTTAACAAGATTTGGTTGTGTGGGTTTTCCAGACTTAACTTGTTTGTCAACATGTTGATTTTGTTTTCTTGGTGGTGCTACCTTAGGTCTGATCAACTGAGGACAAAATCTGACAACGTGTCCAGGAGCACCACACTCAAAGCATACTCTGTTATTTTTTTTGATGAAAATGTTCGGATTTAGAAAAAGACTAATTGTTTTGTTTAAAAACATTTGTTTTAGTCTTGTTATGATTAAAACCAAAACCCTTTTTTCGATTAGAAACAAGATTGTCAATTTTGTTAGACACACATGCTTCATTCTCTTTTGAAGCCTTCACAAAACCTAATTCTTGATAGATTTTTGAAGATGAAATTCGATCTCCCTTCATGACTACAAGTGTCTGATTCTGAGTAACAATACCATCAGATGAAGAATCAGATTCATCCTTAGAATCAGAGACCCAATCTTCAACAATTCCCTCCACAAAAGATTCCTCAGACGATGAGGAACCCTCATCAGTAATCATTCCAATTGGATCAATTACTAATGGATTTTTAACATGGAAATCTTTAACATCTTTGTCATTAGGTGAATTAAGAAAATTGTTTAAAATCGGTGGAGGACATTGTTGATAATTCACCTTTCCTTTTCCCTTCAGATCAGTACCCCTACTGATCATGTGGTCAATGATGTATGAGGAGCTTTCATAGATCTTGTGCTTTTGACCTAGGGTCTCATAGTCACAGTCGAATATGGCTAACTTCTTTTTTATCTCATTGATGGTATTGAGATAAGAAGTTATAGCATCTTGCTTATTCAGCACAGCAATCTCAGCCTCATGCAATTGTCTGTTTAAATGATCAATTTAAGCCTGAAAATCTTTTTCATTAGATCTTAAAACTTTGTTTGCATCAATACATTGGTTGAGATAGCTAAGCAAATCAGCACGGTGCTTCTGATAAGCCAGGACCTTACTGTCAAGGTCAACACAATTAAAACATCTTGAATGAGAAGAAAAACATTCATCAAATACCTGATCTGACTGTGAAGTAGCAGCAAAAGTAGCAGATGTGTTGACCATCAAAGCAAACTGGGTAACTGTTTCTTCAAGATCAGCATCATAATCTGCTTTTGAGTCTAAGTCAGAAATGCTTTTTGACTCTGAACCAGATGTTTCTTCTAGAATGATCTTAGCTTCTTCAGAAGTGCTTTCTTCACTTGACACATCAGTCTTCTGAATTTCAGCAGCACAAACTTTATCATGTCCCCCCTGATCAGGATTGAATTTGAAATCCCAATTCTCACCTTTATCCTGTTGCACCATCAATGCTTTGCTTGCATTTGAAGAACCAGCCTGAGCAGGAGAATCAAAGGGTACAAGTCTTCTCTCGGGATTTGATGCAGAAGATCTCTGATGCTGAAAATGATTCTTGTTTCCTGACTTCTTTGGTTGTTTGCACTGTCTTGCAAAGTGTCCCTTCTCTCCATAATTGTAGCAAGTGACAGATGCCATGTCAAAACCAAATTTAGAATCCTTATTCAGGTTGATGTCTTTGCTCATCCTTTTCACAAAATCCATTGCTCTTCTCACAGCACTAGCTAGAGCCCACATGATGTCTATCCTCTCTATGTCATCTGGGTCTATCTGAGAATAATCATCATTAGTCAGATAAGGATTGCCAATATGTCCTGCTACTAATCCATCATAGGAGCTAACAAGAGTAGACAGAAGACCCATATGCTCCTTAGCAACCTCTACAGTCACTTTATCAAAGTTACCTGTCTTCAGACTGGTGACTGGTTGACTACTTTCTTTCTGAGAGCTGGATGATGAAGATGATTGACTAAAATGAATCTGATTGAAAGATGGAGCTTCAGTAGTCTCAGAGACAAAAGCAGTCTTCAGTGGAGCGTGAGAAGAGGCTCTCTCTACAGTAGGAGTAGAATAATATAGTGAAAGATCCTGAACTTGAGCAACTCTCTTAGCCTTCCGCTTGTTCTCAATTTCCTACTCTTTCAACTTCTGTATGAAATCGTTTATGTCCATGTTTGCCATCATCTCATTCTGTTATAAAACCATATGAAATGACTCCCACTTTGGAGGTAGAGCATCTGCTAAGCATTGAATCTTCTCATGAGTTGTAGTCTTGACCTGATGATTAAACAGCTCACTCAGAGGATGGTAAAATCTTGCAATCAGATCATACAGTGACTCGTTTCCCACATACATGAAGCTGTTAAACTCCTTCCTTAAAGCTTTAGACTTGATGATCTTCAGTGCATCATTGCCTTCATATCTCTACTGCAAAGCATCCCACAAAAACTTAGAACATGTGAACTGTCTGAACTGATGAAAGATATCGGTTGCAATGGACTGGGATAGAATAGCATAAGCTTTCTTCTCATAGTCATATAGCTTCCTCTGTGGTTCAGTCATCTACTACGGTCCTCCAAGTTGAATTTCGGGACGAAATTCCCTTAACTAGGGGAGACTGTAACATCACTGTATTTCAGGTTGTCCGTACATGTACGACTGTACTATTACGACCTGATATAATAATTATTAATGATGATGCATTATTGGATGTTATTGCTGATAATTGGTATACATATTGAGAACATATATTTATATGCATAAACCATGGGAAGTTTAGTTGAAACACAACTAAACAGAACCAGAGAGTTTATCGCAGTTATCGTTCTGAACTTTAAACCCACAGATATGTTTGTGTGAATCGTCACCCACACAAACACACTGTCCGTTTATTATTCTGAAACAACTCTGCATTTATGTTATGAACTATGTTTCCTCTCTGACGAACTCAACTATACTTCCTGTTTTCATCTTGTTTTCGTACTGATTTATCGGCCATCTGATTCCCGTCCTCTATGGAGATCAGATCGCAACCGATTTGTTCTTGTCATTTGTTTGCACACTATTGTTTCTCTTAAGTTGTTGTATTTCCTGTATTTATGTTTTCACTTAAACACGTACAACTGTCTCTTGTTTTCTCGTGTGTTGTTGTTACACAACTGATCAATCCCTGTATTTACACACAGTAAATGGTGAAAGTACGCACACACCGTGCGCATTTATCGGACGATAAGGGACTGGATGTCACAGTCTCCCTTGTTAAAGAAATTTCGTCCCGAAATTTAAACGTCATTGTCGGATACTACTTTTTCTTTGTATAGGTGATGTTTTGATATCGTGTTTTTCTCATATTCTCAGTTTACACGGAGCTATGTTTAGAGTTTCTTCGAGTCTGTTTGAGGTGATACGAATTCGTTTTCGGTCTCTCGACCGCACGATCCATAATGTTAGAGGTTCCTCGAAAAGATGTTGTTATTGTGCGACCAAGTCCCTCTCAATGGGCCTAGGCTTTTATGTATGGTTTTGTAATGAGTAGACTCGATTTCATTGTTCAGGTTAACCTAATAACATCAAGTCTGTTGGATGTGTGAGGTAGCTTGGCACTTAAAATCCATAATTGTTGGTGTACACTCCCATCCTGATATTTGGAGTTGTTACAACAATTTCATGGTTCTTAACATTCAGTATGTTTCTTGTAGTCACGGATTATTTCTTGTCAGAAGGAACCTCTCATTCCTCCCCTTGTTGAAATGGATCCATATGTTGTCCGGTAGGATAACAGTGACGGATCAAATTGTGAGATTTGCGTACCTCGGTAATGAGGTTTACGAACACATCTCTGTTGTTCACTGTAATGACATGTAGAAGGTTTTATCAGTTCAGATGACTTCAGCCCCATTAAGGGTAAAGCATCCGTTCTGATGATGATGTTGACAATACTCGTGTCCCTAGACTTGGATCCCATGGTATGTGTTTGTTCACTATTAGTAAGTGAACATTATGTGCATATCATTTATACTGGTTTACCTCCAATTACTAAAATAGTGTAAGAGGTATTCTAAATTTGCCCCAATATGAGTAAGTTATAAAATAACTGTAAAGAGGCAACGGTAATCTATGCTAATATAAAATATACAACTGCAAAGATTTTAAATGAAAAGTGTACCAGTGTTGGTGTCTGTGTCCTGGTGTGCAGCACTCGCCCTATCTGAAATGCACGTCCTCTTAGTGCTTGCCCTCTCGGTAGCACCCTTTTTGGATAGTTCTTCGCGTGATGTCCGGGTTCCCCGCAGGTGTAACAGGAAATGCGATCATTTTGTACAGCGGTCTGTACCACTGCTTGATTAGCCCTGTGCTGAGCTGCTTGATTCTTGCAAAATTTGGACCAATGCCCCATTTTTCCACAATAAGTGCATTGTCTACACCCTATGTCTAGCTGATGATGATAGTTGCACTTATTACAGAATAGATCCGTGTCAGAATACGGTTTGTGGTTCTGTTATGGTTGTGTGGGCACTGCTTGCTTTGTAGTGGTGGTTGTTGCGAAATTCTTAACAAACTTTCATTTCTTGATGGGGTGTTGTTCTTCAGTAGTCCCAGACTCTCTCTTGAGTACACCAGAGGCAACCATCACATCAGTGAGTGTAGTTGATAGTGTGACCGCCATCTCCAGTGTGGTTGGGTGTGCGGCTATCACATGCCCTTGAATGCAAGGCGGTAGTCCACTGACATACCGTTAAATCCTTTTCTCGAGTGTGGGCACAATATTCGGTGCCAGTGTTGCTAGTTCATGAAATCGAGTGGTGAATGCCATATGTTCAGCTCCCACCATCACCTGGTTTAGTAGTTCCGTTTCTACCTTTTTCAGTTCATTCCTCAGGCAGAACTCGCCCCTCAACAAACTCTTGAAATCCTCCCAAGGCATTGCCAATGCCTCCTCTCTTCCTCTGGTTTAAACCTGGGCGTTCCACCAGGTTAGTGCTCGTTAATCAAACGATCCAGCAGCATACCTCACTCGGTGTTGATCAGGACAACCGCTTATGTCGAGGGTGGTCTCCATTTTCTCGATCCACTGGAACAAGCCAACAGCTCCCTCGTTGCCACTGAATACTGGTGGCTTGCATCCTACAAAATTTTTGTAGGAGTAGTCCTGTTGGTTCCTGGTGTTCCCACTGCCCTCTCCAGATGAGTTGGCAATGTGGTTACTGTTGTTGTTGTTGATTCAGTTCATCATGTCGGGAATCACATCTCTCAGTTGGCTCGTCAGTAAGGTAGCCAATGTAATAGTAGCAGGGTCCAACTCATGAGCTGGTGGTTGGGGAAGAGGAGGTGTAGGTAGAGGAGAGTCAGATGGTGATGGTGTAGATGAGTGTGGTACTGAGTCTTGTGGCGGTGGCAGTAAAGCTGGTGGTGGTCTTCTTGGCGGCATTCTGATCATAACCGAAAGAAAATGAGTTAGTGCAGTGATCAGACGCAGAGGACACATGCGAATGTAATCCTACATTGTATGTTCTCTACACGAGGGTCCCTAGGTTATAGTCTAGGCCAAAACCGTTTAAGTAATTTGACCTATATTTCTCTATAACCATGGCTCTGATACCATTCTATCACACCCCGAGCCAGCGGGCTGGATCGACTTTCTCGTCGGGCGGAAGTTCCCGAGGCGTGATATCGTTGTGATAATCGAAATGATCAGATTGTTTGCAAAGCACATGATATATAAATGAGAAAATGCTAACATGATATTGCTACAGAATTACAAAGTTAAATTACATTGTTGTGTTCATAATTTAACTAAGTAATTCTACCAAAAAAAATCATTGCGTTTCTATCTTGTAGCTGCACAAGATGTACAAAAGATGATTAATTGTTTGTCATTCAAAAGTATGATCAACACAAAATGCAGCTAGGTTTTCTAAAAGTCCACTAGCTATGTCCCTGATGTCTGGTGACTAAACATGTTCATCAACTGAGAAAACATGCATTTAAACAAAGTCAACACTAGGTTGGTGAGTTCATAAGTTTGAATATTGAAAACCATTGATTTATTGTCATTCATGTTCACAATGTTACACACAAGTCTTGATTACGAATGTTTGATTTGTCACTCACCATGTCCTCTCCATAGTTATACTTACAAATAGTATTTCATCCTATCAGTTATGCTTATGTATAGGGCATATGTAGGGGAACAAGCCCCAGCCAACATCCTACCACATAACTGATAGAACTCCACACCACTTGTAACACAACTATGGATACCCTTTTCATTTCACCAATGAATCTCCAAGTATGATTATCCCAACATTTGTAAAAGAAACTTAATCATCTCTGTTAGCTATTCCTTACGGAATAGCCCGGCGTGTAAGATATCTCATTATGTGAAAAAGAGATGTAATGATCTCTGTTAGCTTCTCCTTACGGATTAGCCCGGCGTGTAAGATATCCTACTCTATATCTAGAGAAAAACTTAATGGTTTTAGTAGCTAATCATTTATGATTAGCCCAGAGTGTAATATATACCCCCAAAGATACCTAGAGCTAGACTAAAGAGTCTCTGTGACTGTCAGTACTGCACAGTCCGGTTTGTAAGATATCCTCCACACGATATCTATTTGAGTGAGACTGAATTGTCTCTAGGCGTGTTACCGTAGATAAGTTTTGGCGTGCATGATATTCTCCCCATAATATCTAGTAGTATGAAAGTTTGGAGTGTAAGGTATCCTCCCCATGATACCTAGATTGAGACATAATTGTCCCAGTAGTTTTCATTTCTGACCAACCCGGTGTGTAAGATATCCTCCTCGATATCTATTTGAATGAATAGGCTCCCAAAAACCCTTGGTGTGTTAATCATTAAAATGTTATTGTATGCCATGCTCGGTATGTTTCTTATAGGTCGAGTCAACTTCATTTGAATAAAAATAAGGTTATGACTCTTTTAGTGTGATGCTTATTAGGAATGATGTAACCATTATGATTGTTTACATACGTTAACCAAGTATCCCAGGCTTACTACTATAGGATCCCCAGAACCCTATTCCAAAGGTGTGATTTATTACAACCCGCTGCTTAGTAGTTAATGTTTCATGTACTCAATGATGATCACAATGGTGATCCCTAGGTTATGAGTTCTCTTGTTTCAACCATGTGTACTAAGATATTGTCTTAGTACTAGTGGTTGCCTATGTAGGGAATGACATCCCAGTAGTATGTTATCATGATATCCTCCTCGATATCACCAGTAATGGTCTCAATTGTTATCTCTACTTTGTGTGATCTTATTGACTTTATCATAGTGTTGTAAGAACTTGTCTTATTACACGATGTTAGTAATGTGTTAATGATCTTGTTATCATGAAGTTATTTTATCACGAGTATCATTCTTGTTGTTTGTAATTGTTATCAGCATGTTACCACTTGATTATCCTGTTGTTCATTCGTGTAGGAATAATAAGACGTTATAAGATATAATCTTATAACTAGTATTATTCTCTTGTATTGATAAATCATGAGACTATATTAGCATGCATCATCCTAGCTATCTCTGATATGATGATGATCAGACAAGCAAGCATGCAATGATAAACGATAATAAGGATAAACAGTGTTATCTAAATCATAGTGCAATCAGTATGTTATATCAAAACCTTTAAATAAATAAAAGCTTTAAGCATGTTTCTCAGCCTCGAGCTTTGAAATCAGTTAAGATTAGAAAAGGGGCATATGAACTCACCTTGTGTTTGAAGTGGTTGACTTAGCTTAAACAAGAAATGCACGCGCTCTTGTTGGATTTGTTGTTGTATTCACGATCCTGTATTGATTTCATGTCGTTGTAATTCATAAGTATAAGTCGTATGGATTTTGTGCGCCTGTATGTGTTAACCCTAACTTGGTTATTATCCGGAAGTCTCGGTCTTGGTCTTCATTCGGCCCTATTTATTGGTTAGAGTTTCTAATGACACTTAACTCAATTGAATTAAGGTTGATGTACTTGATCATTTGTTTCATGATCACTGGTTTTGCTTGTCATACTCAAAATAATTCAAATTATAAAACTTTAGGTTTTAAGTTAATGGTTATTAATCCTTAACCCCTTGCAACATAGTGTTGTAATCTTGTTGTCCAATCATCTTGACCCCTTTAAAACTACTTGCCATTATATTCAAAACGACATGTTTTATACTTTATGAAACTTGTTACCCCCAAACTTGTCACCTTTGTAGTCAAGAAGTTTTAGAGTATCACCCATTCATTATTATCCCTTGTAATTAGGTTTCATGTGTCAAGTCCAAATTAAATCATATGGACCGATATATCCAATGGGCCGAATAAATGATGTTGACCGAAACAGCCTACTGGCCCTGATGCTATGTGGGCTGCCTGGATATTGCTTGGGTCAAATGTGTGTGGGTCGACTGTTGGGCCTTGCAATTTGGACTTAAACCAATCACAGGAAGCACGGCACTCTTTCCAGCGA
Source organism: Mikania micrantha (assembly GCA_009363875.1). Taxonomy (NCBI): domain Eukaryota; kingdom Viridiplantae; phylum Streptophyta; class Magnoliopsida; order Asterales; family Asteraceae; genus Mikania; species Mikania micrantha. The sequence continues at coordinate 58,131,842 of CM018692.1, forward strand.
ACCTATTGGGCTTATTTGTCTAAAGTTCGCCACATGCTAGATAGGTTCGGCCAAGTCATGTCCGGCTACACAGCAATATTAGGTTAGGCCCTGCATGGGGGGGTTTCGGCAGATGGTAGTTGCGGCTGATGGTCATAGGTTCAGGCAGCAGGGTTCGGCAGTAGCTGGGTTCACCTGATTGTGGGAGGTTCGGCCAGATCAAAACCTATAGGTTCGTGGGTCTTGCATGAGAGATGGTTCTTTCACCCTTATGGGTTCGGTGGATCACACAAGTTCGCATGCATGGTTCGGCTAGGTTTAGGTAGAAGGTTCGCATGAAGGGAGGTTCAGCCAAGGGCAGGAGGTTCGTAAGAATAGGAGGTTCACTGCTCCTCTTGGGTTCGTGGCCGTAGGGTTCGGCCGTCCCTTGCCCAGCCCCACAGATCCGGCTGGTCGAGGGTTCGTCCACAGCTGGTCCTTACACGAACCCTAGGTCCCCTTCATCCTCGGGCCCTCTGCCTTTTCAAAGTTGTTCTTATGATAGTGGTATGCCATAACAGTTTCCCGAGGGTATAAGGTTCGTGGGGTAGGTCTAGAATCGGTTAAGGACTAGTGCAACAAAACAAAGGTGAAAACACTACTTTTCTGAACCTTTAAGCTTCTTTATCGCGAGTTCGGCTGGACAAAACTTCAGATCGGTTGTACTTCTAGGTAGAGGATGGTTATAGCTTCGATTTGGCACCAAGATCTTGCAAAATAGTTGAGTTTTGAGTGATTTATGGTAGAGAGAAGTTAGTGAGAGAGAGGGAGGCCGGATGTTTGAGCTAGAGAGAGAGTGAGATGTTAGAAATGAGACCAAAAAGCCTCATTTAAGGCTTTAAATACCCCAAGGGTATTCGGGTTCGTTTCGGTTGCTCGGTTTTTGTCTTCGTTGCGTTTTTGGAACGTAACGCGTATTTTTACGCGTCTGAATTAAAAGAGTTTCTTTTAATTTATTTCTGATGAGTTTCAAAATTGTAAAACAGAAAATATTATATTTTCTTAAATTTATTATCGTTCGTGTCGTTTTCGTTTTCGTTTCGTAAGAAAACGTTACTTACTCGCGTTTTCGTACAGAGCGCTAACTGTACCAACACGATCGTACGTTTCACTTTCGGATTTGGTTTTCTACTTATCAGTTATCGTTCAGAATGTTAAACCCACAGATATGTTTGTGTGAATCGTCACCCACGCAAACACACTGTCCGTTTATTATTCTGAAACAACTCTGCATTTATGTTATGAACTATGTTTCCTCTCTGACGGACTCAACTATACTTCCTGTTTTCATCTTGTTTTCATACTGATTTATCGGCCATCTGATTCCTGTCGTCTATGGAGATCAGATCACAACCGATTTGTTCTTGTCATTTGTTTGCACACTATTGTTTCTCTTGAGTTGTTGTATTTCCTGTATTTAAGTTTTCACTTAAACTCGTACAACTATCTCTTGTTTTCTCGTGTGTTGTTGTTACACAACTGATCAATCACTGTATTTACATACAGTAAATGGTGAAAGTACACACACATAGTACGGATTTGCCGGACGATAAGGTACTGGATGTCACACATTGTTACCTTGGAATCACCTATCCGCTTGCCAGGAAAACTTACGTGAGTGATGGTAGCATCCGGGACTCTGAAAAAGGAACCTGACATTGGCAATGGCAAGGAAGAATCATCAAAGAAATCCCAACATCATACCAAGATGAAACAAAAGGTCATCAAGAACTATGCGATGGCCGCCCCACTCAATCAAGTAGCAGCTGCACCATAGAACCCCAACAAGAGACCATACACTGGCACGTACCCTTTGAGAGGCAAATGTCAGTGCCATCATGCTGCTAGTACTCCTTGCAACCACTGCACGGGATGTGGTAGATAAGGCCATTGGGTCCAGTAATGCAGAATGGCACCTGCTCAAGCGGTAAACAATGCTGCTTTGGCTCTCCCTCCACCCAACAATCCGAACCAAAGCAATGGTAAAATGCTATAACTGTGGCGAGGTTGGCCACTACCCAAGGAACTGCCCAAAGAGGATGCAGCCGGCAGTTCAAGCACCACATGGAAGAGCTTTTGCTTTAGGAGCTCCAGCTGCTCGCCAGGACCCGAACATAGTCACTGGTACATTTATTTTACATGACTTTTATGCATCTACTCTATTTGACACTGGTGCGGATCTGAGTTTTATCTCGGCCGACTTTGCATGCCTACTTAGTCATGTTGAGGAATCCTTAGACTCCCCTTATATCGTTGAAGTAGCGAATGGGAAACAAATCACAGTTAGTACAATATTCAGAAACTGCCCATTAACTCTTAATGTCCAAATATTCACTATCGATTTGATACCGATGGAGTTGGGCAGTTTCAACATTCATTGTTGGAATTGATTGGCTACATCTTAATCGGGTGGAAGTCATTTTTTCTTAAAAGTTACTTCCAATACCGATGGCGAACGACCATATCCTGCATAAAGTTACATCTTAATAGGGTGGAAGTTCGAGGGGATCAAGAAAAACGGAGTGTCAAAATCATATCCTGCATAAAGGCGCGTAAATGTTTATAGAAGCAGCGAGTAGCTTTCTTTGCGCACATGGTGGAAAGAGAGAAAGACAAGATCAAGATGCAAGACGTGCTAGTAGTAAAGGAATACCCTGATGTATTTCCTGAAGATTTACCGGGTTTACCACTGACACGACCGGTAGAATTCCGTATAGACTTAATTCTTAGAGCAACTCCTGTTGCAAAATCTCCTTACAGGTTAGCCCCTTCGGAGATGCATGAATTGTCAAATCATTTGCAAGAATTATTAGATAAGGGTTTCATCCGACCGAGCTACTCACCATGGGGAGCTGCGGTTTTGTTTGTGAAAAAGAAGGATGGTCCTTTCGAATGGGCATAGATTACAAGGAGCTCGACAAATTGAACATCAAGAATCGGTATCCCTTGCCGAGAATTGATGTTCTTTTTGATCAACTACAAGGAGCACAGTATTTTTCCAAGATTGATTTACGTTTACGATATCATCAGCTCAGAGTTCAAGAAGAAGACATACCTAAAACAACATTCCGAACCAGGTATGGGCATTATGTATTTATGGTGATGCCTTTCGGATTGACAAATGCACCGGCGGTTTTCATGGACTTCATGAACCGGGTGTGCAAGCCATATTTGGATCAGTTTTTCATTGTCTTTATTGATGACATACTGATTTATTCCAAGAGCAAAGCTAAACATGAGCAACACCTTATGAAGATCTTGGAGCTGTTAAAGAAAGAACATCTCTATGCCAAATTTTCAAAATGCGAATTTTGGCTAAGGGAAGTTCAGTTTTTGGGTCATGTAGTCAACATCGAAGGGATACATGTAGACCCTGCCAAGATCGAAGCTATTAAGAACTGGGATACTCCGACGACACCGACGGAGATACGGTCTATTCTGGGACTAGCGGGTTATTATAGAAGATTTATTTCAAACTTTTCTAAAATAGTCTTGCCACTAACCAAGTTAACTCAGAAAAATGAGCCGTTTATTTGGGAGCAGAAACAAGAAGATGCCTTCCAGATGTTGAGACAGAAGTTATGTGATGCTCCAATCTTATCTCTCCCACAGGGTACAGACGATTTTGTAGTGTATTGTGATGCTTCCCATCAGGGACTCGGTTGTGTATTAATGCAGTGAGACAAAGTTATCGCGTACGCATCAAGACAGTTGAAGATTCATGAGAAGAACTACACGACTCATGATCTAGAACTGGGAGCAGTAGTCTTCGTGTTGAAGATTTTGTGACATTACTTGTATGGCACTAAGTGCACCATCTTCACTGATCACAGAAGTCTACAGCATATATTTGATAAGAAGGAACTCAACATGCAACAACGTCGTTGGGTTGAACTTTTGAATGATTATGACTGTGATTGAGTATCATTTGGGCAAAGCAAATGTCGTGGCAGACGCTTTGAGCCGGAAGGAAAGAGTCAAACCCCTGCGTGTCAGAGCAATGGGAATGACTGTGCGAACAAGCTTACGTGACATGATTGTTCAAGCTCAACATGAAGCAGTGGAACGAGATAATATGAAGAGAGAACTAGATTGTGGAGTGGAACTACAATTTGAGACAAAACCAGATGGAGTTATCTACTAGCAGGATCGTGGATTCCTGCGGTGGATGAACCAAAGAAACTCATTTTTGATGAAGCGCACAAGACCAGTTACTCAGTACACCCGGGCGCCGATAAGATGTACCAAGATTTACGGGGATTTTATTGGTGGCTTGGAATGAAGAAAGATATAGCCGAGTATGTCGGTCGATGTCTAACATGTGTGAAGGTCAAGGTGGAACACCAGAACCGTCTTGTTTGCTTGAACAGCCTGAGATTACCCTATGGAAGTCGGAATAAATAGCTATGGATTTCATCACCAAGCTACCCCGCACTTCTCGTGGTCATGATACCATTTGGGTCATCGTGGATCGTTTAACAAAATCTGCTCATTTCTTGCCAATGCGTGAACCTTCACGATAGATAAACTGGCGAGATTCTACATCAATGAGATAGCGCTACGTCACGGTGTACCATTGTCTATCATTTCAGATCGAGATAGCAGGTTTACATCATGGTTTTTGCAGTCTTTGCAAAAATCTCTAGGGACACACTTAAACTTGAGTAGAGCTTATCATCCAAAAGTGGACGGTCAAAGCGAACGTACGATACAGTCCCTATGGGAGATGTTACAAACATGAGTTTTGGATTTCAGTGGGAATTGGGACTCCCATTTGCCGCTGATAGAATTCTCCTATAATAACAGTTACCATAGTAGCATCGGATGTGTTCCATTTGCTGCACTCTATGGTATGAAATGTCGGTCACCGATTTGTTGGACCAAGGTAGGAGATAACCGAATAACTATGCCAGAGCTTATTCAGGAAACCACTGATAAGATCGCCCAGATACAGCAAAGTTACAAGCAGCCTGAAGCAGACAAAAGAGTTATGTTGACAAACAGCGTAAGCCGTTGGAATTTCAAGTGGGTGACCGAGTCATGTTGAAGGTATCCCCATGGAAGGGCGTAGTTCGTTTCGGAAAGAAATGCAACTTAGCACCGCGATACGTTGGACCGTTCGAGATGATTCACTGAATTGCTCTTGTGGCATACAGGCTGAGCTTACCAGATGAACTCAACCGTGTACATGATGTGTTTCGTGTCTCAAATCTTAAGAAATGCCTTGCGGACGAATCAGTTGTCATACCGGTTGAGGAAATTCAAGTGGACGAACAACTACATTTATCGAGGAACCATTGGAGATTATCGAACGTGAACTTAAACAACTAACGCGAAGCCGTATTCTGATCGTTAAGGTTCGATCGAATTCCAAACGCGAAGCCGAGTTTACTTGGGAACACGAGGATCACATGAAGTCCAAGTATCTCCATCTGTTTGCAGAGAAAGATGTACCTGATGACAATTCTTAAATTTCGGGATGAAATTTCTCTAACTAGGGGAGACTGTAACATCACTGTCCGAATTGTAGTCGAAACAATTGCGTGTATAGTAGATCAGATACTGAACTTGTGCATTACAAGTGTAATATCGTCAATTAATGTTCAATGCGAAACTATTACGTATCTATTTCAGAATCTAGTTACAAATCCATGGTTTAACAGTCATAATCATATCTGACAACACATAACTGTTATATGAATGTTAGTTAGAATTTTATTATGTATGAACGTATGCGACATGTACAAAACAAAATAGTAACGGACATCGTTACGTGAGTATTAAACTGACGGATTATTTGTACATGTTACGATCTGTATGAATATATCTATAAGTTTAACGTTCTGAATGATGTCCAATAATTAGAAAATCAAATCGAAAAGTATAGTTGTCGTCGTGGTCGTACTGGTGACGATCCGAACGAATACCTGCGAAGACCGTATGATTAGATTAAACAGTTAAAATTAAACATTTTTAGAATTTTAAAAATAAATAGAAGATAATTAGTTAATTTATTAAGAATTACAACTTAATATAATTTAATAAAATGTATTTTTAAAATCGAATCATTTCGTTACGAAGATAGTCGAAACTGACGCTTCTACGCGAATTAAAAGCCTTTATTATGGGATTAAATGCCATTTATCGTACCCACCTACCAGCTTTCTCTCTCTAAGATTCGTTCATTTCTCTCTCTACTCTCTCACTACCTTCATAACTCCTTCATTTCTCCACCAAATTCGACGTTCTAGTAATCTAAACGATCATGGGAATGAGAGGAACACAGAAGTACAAACGATCTGCTGCGAAACGGGCTGAATCAGTTGCTGTTCTAGAGAGAAGATGCGCTTTTTTAGGGTTTCCTACTATTTCGGTAAGTTGACCTTCTTATTTGATTGTATACCTTCAAATCAGTTAGGATATGCACAAAAACGATTTAGGAACTATTGGGTTTTGTTGGATTGAGTTTTGGAGGATTTAAGATAGGGTATTTAATGAAACCTGCAAATATATGGAAGCTCTGGCAACGGCAAGGTTGAAGATGAGTAATTCGAGAACACATCTTGAGCACAAAGACGAGAGACATTTATTCAAGCTAAGAACTTCTCTATTTTATAGACATTCGAGAATCACCTTTTTAATTGTCGAGAACCTTTTTCTTTAAACCTCAAAATCGAGAACCCATGTACAAATTCGAGAAACCTCCATAAAATTCGAGAACCTCAAATACTTGGTAGATATTAGAGTCGAGAACAAATATTTGTTTCGTATTATTCTATGGGAGAGTACACAAATAAATTGGATTCTATTTAGCAGAGAACATTTAATATTTATTGGGATACTTCGAGAACCACATGCTGGCCTACACCAATTAGAGAATCCTTTCCTTTCTTTACATGTTGGCCGAGAACCTTGTTCTCATTTTGCTAAGGGGATTTTTCTTTTGTAAGGGTGGGCCACATACCAAGTTGTATTATTTGAATCAATTATATAACAGCATCCCTTTTATTTGAATATTGTTTTAGATCATCCAAGAACATCAGTTAAGTCGGTGGTCAAAAACAAAGAAACCCCAAGCTAGTGTTAATCGAAGACAACTTGGGTTTGGTGCAATCGGGTTAAGATAACCTCACTTATATTACTTAAACTTTGGATTAAAAACGTAGATAAACCTTAAAACAAATATTTAAAATCATAAACAATAGTTCAAAATATGATAAAGGTTTATAACTAAGATATAGTTAAACAAGGTTTTACTTATAAAATGACTTAGTTAAATTTTACAACGGGTTTACTTTAACTAAGTATATTTCATATAAATCACAACAACCTAATATTGTTAAGTGGTTATGAGTTTTAAAGAACTAAAGAACTATGATGGTGACAAGAGGGTTTAAGAAATAACAAAGTATGGGTGTGTTGATCTTAGATGTCAGCTCCCAACAGTAAGTAAATTTCACGCTTTGGGTAACCAACCTAGGTTGTTTAAATAGAATAACCGAAGGTAAGGATTAACTCAAGAAAGAACACGAACAAGATTGTAACAAAGAACTATTAAGGAATTTAATGTTAATCTAGTAAGATTAACTTAATTTCTAATTTGTTTAGCTTACATTTTTCATCACAATAACTTATGTTTTACTAAAATATAATGATTTGTAACAGGTGAACATAGTTTTATAAAATCATCATAACTTGTTTTACTAAAACATTTTAAAGTAATTAAAAGGATTTTTGAAATTAACTTTTATAACTTAAATAATATTTTTATAAATGATGATTAATTAAAAGGCCGTATCTTTTACTAGTATAAACCTTATGTAAATAAGGTTTATTTGGTAATGAATAAGGGATAAGGGTTCATAAAAGGTACATAACTTAGAATAAATAGAGGAATTCTAGTAGCACATTAATAAATATTTGGACGCTTAGTTGCACACCGAGACCGAAACTCGATATACGTCAACTCCAGATACTCATAGTATTCGAATCATAATAAATCAACACAGGTGCAGAAGATACATTGTTTACAGTCCACGAGCGCGCATATTTACTTGGTACATTTCATAGCAACACAAATGAGTTCATTGCCCCTTTTCTAATCACTTTTATTTATAAATGCGGGGCTGAGAAGCAAGCGTAAATTATTTTCTTGGGACTATATTTTACTTGAATGCTTTAATGTCATATATGTTTCATATGTGTAACTGTTATCCTAGATTATCTCTAGGTAAACGTCTTTCAGTTTTCAAGAAGGATTAATTACTTATCATAAGTAGATAATTAGTTAATTTCAAAGAACTATTTTCAACGATCTATGTTCAAAGAACTATCTTCAATGATCTATTTTCAAAAAACCATTTTCAACAATCTATGTTCAAAGAACTATCTTCAACGATATATTTTCAGAGGAATATCTGGGAAATATTCAAAGATAGCATGTGCCAAAGAACTAACGATCTATACAAACAAGAACGAACAACGACAATCTAGAACGAACTATGAAATCCTATATTTCATGACGTCCTAGCTAGACTAGTAGACTGACTGATTATAGGTCGCATGTTTGATGATATTTATAGATTTCCTCAACTATTAAGAACCTTGATTGCTTGACTAGTCTACTGACCAAGGCCCAATCATTAGGACTTAGTTTTGTATTAAATTTTTATCTATTCATTTATTTAAGCATTTTAATTATTCATTCAAAACAATTGCCATGGTGTTGTGTGTGTGTAACGGAATTTACGGAACAAATGGAAACTTGGGTGACGGAATAAACGGAACAATGGTGACAGAACTTACGGAACAAGTGTATGGTTTAGGGTGAAATGCTTAATTATCATCAATAACAATATGTTATGTGGTTCGGTATGTGGTGGGCTGGCAGCTGTGCTGGCGGTAAGCTTGACCCTACATATGCCCTATATATAATCATACTTGACTGGATAACATAGGTTTCTAAAGTTCAATAAGATGATTATGATGATGATCTCGATCTCCCATGCTCCTGGAATAATGGTTGATGCATGTTTGAGAGGGTGATGGTGGGTTCAACCTCCAAGGGAGGATGTCAAGATTCCAATCATCAAGCTTGAGCTTTGAGAGGGTCTCCAATGGCTTCCTTGAGCTCCTTGGAGTGTTGCAGGTGGTAAAGAAGGTGATAGAGTCGGGAAATGGAGTGTGAAGCCGAGTATAATGATGGTAAGTGGTAGTATAGGCATCAATTTCTTGGTTTTATAAAGATTTGGCGTCTGGGCAGCGTCGCGTACCACCGATTGAGTCCCAGATACTCTCTGCGTACCACGATGGATTTCGGGAGTTCAAACTCCCCGCCCATCCATCGCGTACCACCATGAGCTTCTTTGGGGTCCATCGCGTCCCGCAACGAGTCCACAGAGATCCCAATATGCCCAATTTTATTGGTTTGATCCATTCGTCGCCGTTTTCACGCTTACGGACTACTGTTTAGCTTCGTTTGAACTTCCAAGTTCAATGTTGAGTGTTTCGTGAGGTTTTCAGTGTTTTGTTACACGATGTGCAAAACGTTCACCAACGTTCGTGGTTTCTTCGACACGTGTGTGCTGTTGATATATTTTCTGTGTGAAAGCTGCATTTACTGTGTGAACCTCGCTTGTTGTAAATGAAATCATAGTCTGTTGTATATGAATAGGAAAATCAAGTGTCAAAGGGTTCAGCTCACATGGTTTAAGGTTCGGCTGGTGTGAGGTTTCACAAACCTTATCATAGGTTTGTGTAAATTGATAGTTCATACCTAGAGGCAAACCTATGAGGCAAACCTGAAACCTATATATATGGTATAGCTAGTTCATTTAAAAAGACTTGGAAGTTTGAAGCTCATATTTCAACATATACAAGGCAACAATTCTCTCTCAAGATTCTCTTCATCTTAGTGTGTTTCTTTTATTGAAGTGTATTGTATTTCAAGTTTGATTCATTGTAAACACTTGAATGTTAATGAGGAATTCAAATTCATGATATATTACAATGTTCTTGTTGATCCAAATCTAGTTATGAACGGATTCTGCACATTTATGATCGAATCGTAAAATTTCGTGATCGATTCTTCAAATCTACAGTGTTATCAGAGAGTTAGGCTCGATTCTATGAGTATTTGGACGTCAATTTCATGTAATTTGATCAGAAACTTCATCATTTTGAAGGTGTTCTTGAAGTTTTTCACGTTTTTGTCAACAAAAAGCCAGATCTATGAAAAATTATCAAGTTTTTGCAAATTTTGATCCGATAGAAAGATGCGCCTCGAAAAAACGAAGATTTTGACTACTCATACGCCTTCTAACTCCAAAAATTGAAGATTTTAGAGCCATTTTAGTGAAGTTGTAGGTCTGTTCGACAGAAGAGACGAACCTGAGTGCAAACCTCAATAGGTTCATGACCAATAGGTTCGTGGGAACCTCCATAAGTTTGTGGGAGCCTCCATAGGTTCGTGGGAACCTCCAGATTCGTGGGAACCTCCACAGGTTCGTGGGTAGGTTTGTGAGAACCTCCCAATAGGTTTGTTCGAAAAGGTTTGCAAGAAAGATGCCATTTTAAAAGTTCAAGTAAACCATGTTTACCTATTTTGGGCCTTCCGGATCATTTGTGATAGGTTTCAAGACCTAATTCGGAAGTTAAAACAAGGTTTGAGCTGTTTTGTTTTGAGAGGTTAAACTTTGACGTTCTGAACATAAAAGTTAAATATGACATACAAGAACTGGAACGTGGAATCGTTGGCTAACAATGGACTTGTGTCGGACAATTTGGACAATTATCTGAACTGGAGATTCACATTCGAAACGTTTATTACTAAAACGGATGACAATTACCAGAAGTTATTGTATCAACAATACAAGAAACCATGTCTGAAATCAAATGATAATTTTGGGACACCAAAAGTGAATGAAGATCAAATGTTTGAATTTAATCAAGAAAGAGAATTGTGTGACTTGTTTTTGGTGATCATTTATGAAGATATTAAGAAAACTGATTTTGAACAAATGCCACATTCTTGTGCAAAGTGGAGTTTGTTAGAACTTGCATATAACAATCATGATGCAAAGAAGATCAATGATGCTTATGATCGTCTTTTACCACTTACGCAAGAATTGAAATATTTTCAGTTTGATATCACTGATGAGCTAATCGTTGAGAAGTTTACGAAATTCTTACCTGATCGATGGAGTGATTTTGTTGAAAGAATGACAGAAACAGAAGTCATTCATTATGTCAAATTAATGAACTTCAAAGATGTGGTTGACAAAATGGAACTGGAGATAAGGCGAACCGGAACATGGATTGTGAAAATTGTTGATTTCTCATGGACTGATGAACAAAGAAACATGTTAAAGGCTACTATGAGTGTTGAGAAAGAAAAAGAAGATGTTGATAGAGGAATGGAAGATGATCCGAAAACTGAAGATCGTATTGAGACAAGTGTTAATTTGAGGATGAAAGGTAGTAATGAAGAAAAGAGTGAGGATTCTTCAATGTTAGAATCTGATAAAGCAATTGAACCTGAAATGGCTAAAGATAGCAAACAGGTGAATGAAGTTGTATATGAGAGATATAATGTTACTGAAGACATACACACTTTTGATGATTATGAAATTACAAGTGAGATGAAGAAGTCTGAAGATGATGTGTTAAAGTCAAAGAATGAAACTTCAAGTGATGAAGTGGTGTCAACAGAGGATGAGAGTGTTTATAAGGATGCCTCTGATGATTTGTCTGAAACAACTACCATCGTTAGTGAAGATCATTGTCATACCATTTCAGATAAAGAGGTAAGTTCAGGTAAATTTTCTAAACTCTCATGCTCTAAATGTTTAAATTTTGAGGGACAAATTTGGAGTTTGGAGGAAGAAAAACTAAACTTGAATTGTGAATTATCAAACTGCAATAAAGCATACATGGTTTTAAAATCAAATGAAAAGTGTTTTACAAAACAAATTTCAGAATTGAAGTCACAGGTTCAAAAGTTGACTGATGATTTGTCAAAGTCAAATGCCAATGAAGGCATTTCTGAACAAAAACTTGACATTCTGAGCAAAGTAAATGTTGAATTAACAAATGCAGTCAATAATATTAAACTCAGAATGGACAAGGCAAAAAGAGACTTTGACAAAATCATGCACAAATTGGAGAATCATTATGATTCTATAATTTCTTCAAGTTCTTTTATTGAGAAACCAAGTGATAATGAAATTTCAAAAGATAACAATCTCAATAAGGGAAAGTCTCCAATTTTTGCTGATGATGACATTCCTCCTATCATTGAAGATTGTACTTTAGAGGAATATGATGAGGAGACATTGTACAGATGTGGGTTGATGGATGTACATAAGGATTATGATGATTCTCACAATAATATCTTTGATGATGTTGAACCATGTGTTTCAAACTCAACAACATCATCTGATAAGAAAGTTTCTTTCAAAACCCCATTGGTTGAAATTAAAAAGTTTTCAAAGAACAAAAACAAGATTTTTTCAAAACAAAATGGTTTTTCAAGTTCAAACCCTAAACGTCAAATTCAATCAAAATGGGTTGTGAAATCATCATGTGCATCAAATAAAGTGGAATCCAAGTGTGATACTTCAAAGTCTTGTATCAAAGACAAGATTTCACTAAGTCCCACAAGATGTGAAATGTTGAACTATGAGTCTCCCACGTCAAGTGGTAAGAAGTCACATTTGACTCATATTGGTTCAACAAGGAATCAATGATTGGTTTATGGTTCACCAATGACAAATCACCAAAACCATAGGTTTTCGCAAAACTATTCTCCTAGGTTTGTGGAGAGGAGAATAAGTTTTGAGTGTGGCACAAGAGGGCATATCATTACTAATTGTCCTTATCCGTGTGAGTTAAAAGGACAAGTTAGTAATGCAAAGTCATGTGTCACAGAGGTTTCAAAGTTTATTCCTAAAAAACATAAAATGTCAAATCTAAACAAGGAAGAACTTGTGAAAGCCTCGAATGAAGAAAAGTTGAAACTTTCAAAACTCTTAAAGTCTAATTTGGTTTTTAACAACAATGTGGTGATTCAAGATAAGTAATATATTTAGAATGCACTTGAACAGGAACAGTTGTTGATACCAAAAACAAACGAGGTTTCAAAGCTATCTAATGGTTTGTGAGTATGTGCAGGAGGATTTCAATAGGACCTATCAATTGAAGGAGAGCTCATTGATAGTGGATCTTCCTGATGTGTATTTGGTAAAATCGTTCTAATCTTTTAACTGTCATATTATTCTGGAGAACTTGACATGTTTGGAATTACATTGTCATATTTTCTTGATATTTTCAAGTCACATTGAACATAACGTTTCACAAAGATGGTAAATCATATCGGTTGTCAATTTTTCGGGAGTTTTGATTTTTCTATATACTTATAAAATTCTAAAAATCAAAAAGATTTTCATTTTTAGCATTTTAGGGGGAGTAAAAATTTAAAAAAAATCAAAAACAATATAATATTAGAAAATTGAGAAAATGATCCGACCTTTGAGAAATGATTGTACATTGTAACATTCTGAAGCTTACTTGTATCATACAAGATCAAATACAAAGCGATCACAATGCACTCAGTATGATATGTTGGTAGGTCTTTCACTTAATTGTGATTTCTGTAGACTAATGCCATAATCATTCTTTGTGGGACACATTACTTAGAACACAGTGTCTGATCTTTCTCCTGAGTGCGTGCTCATTTGCCTCAGTGATTGCTAATTGTATTAGCACATATATTAGTTTGATCATGTGTTTCTTTCTCAAAAGAAATTCTGAGTTCATTTTTTTCTTTTATTTTCGTTCAAAACATGGACATTTTCTGCGTATACTTGGGCATTCTGCTTTATCATATGTTTTGGACATTCTGCTTTATTTTTTTTGTTATGTTTTGGACCTGATTGTTATGTTCAAAACATGGAGAAGAAACACATGATCAAACTAATATGATCAAACACATATATTAGTTTGATCATATGTTTTGGACATTCTGCTTTATTTTTTTTTGTTTTGTTTAATACTTGGGCATTCTATGTGTATACAGAAGTATCGATCTGATTGCTAGGTTTTAAACTTAACTTATTTTTTGGTTCAATATCCTGGTTTCATATGTGCATATGGAAGTATCGATCTTGTTACCGGATTTTGAACATTCTGTTGTATTATACACTTTGTTATTCACAAAAGATATTCTGCTTTATTTTTGTATGATCAAACTAAGCAAGAATTTGAACTTATAATATACAATGGCATCGTTGTTGGTTGATGTTTCACAAATCGGGGATGTGTTCAAGTGAGTGGGGAACACAAAGTCTAGTGATTGGTTTTCATTAATCCAAATTCACAACAAGGGGTAAGACTTAAAGTGGACCCATATACTGGCAATCGTCCTAGGCTTGTGCATCGAATAAATAAATCTCATTAACAATCAACAGGTAACGCTGAGGTATGATTACAATATGATTTCATGTTTGGATCTTTCTCATCAAAAACATATTTATTTTTTTAGTTAGAATACATATTTTGTAGGATTCTAGTATATAAAAATTTTGCAATTCATAGCTTTAGGGGGAGTTTATTCAAATCATTGGAAAATTCATAAAAAAAAATTTCTTCTATTTACTTTTAGACTATCCGATGTGAATTACGAATTCTTTGTTAACACTATAATTGATTAACTGTTAATAAGTGACAAAGAGAAATTAGAATTGTGATGAGAAATCTAGTATGATCACATGTGAAGCAAGAGATTTAGTGTTGATAATGTGTCAACTGATGCAGGTGATCAGGGTGATGAAGATCTGTGTGTTGAAGATGTCACTGTAGTCCTCAGCAAGTGAATCTTGGAAAAAGAAAGACATAGGATGGAGACAGATACAATGAGATCAAGATAGAGAGAATGAAGTGGAAACAAAGAGATTGATGCTGTCTACACAACAACATTTGATACAACAGCTACAACTGAAGGGGAGTATGTAGATAACAAGGTTGTAGGGGATGCACACAAAGTTTGAGCATATACAACAGCAAGGTTCAAGGGGGAGTATGTTGCTGCATTTACTGTGTGAACCTCGCTTGTTGTAAATGAAATCATAGTCTGTTGTATATGAATAGGAAAATCAATTGTCAAAGGGTTCAGCTCACATGGTTTAAGGTTTGGCTGGTGTGAGGTTTCACAAACCTTATCATAGGTTTGTGTAAATTGATAGTTCATACCTAGAGGCAAACTAGAGGTTTGGCAAACCTAGAGGCAAACCTATGAGGCAAACCTGAAACCTATATATATGGTTTAGCTAGTTCATTTAAAAAGACTTGGAAGCTTGAAGCTCATATTTCCACACATACAAAGCAACAATTCTCTCTCAAGATTCTCTTCATCTTAGTGTGTTTCTTTTATTGAAGTGTATTGTATTTCAAGTTTGATTCATTGTAAACACTTGAATGTTAATGAGGAATGCAAAGTCATGATATATTTCAATGTTCTTGTTGATCCAAATCTACTTATGAACGGATTCCGCACGTTTATGAACGAATCGTAGAATTTCGTGATCGATTCTTCAAATCTACATGTGCGCGTTGCGATAATTCACCGAATTATCGTGCTTGTGTCAGTGTTCGTACCGTTATGCCACGTGTCACACTAAATTGAATTAATTCTAGTGCCACGTGTACAAATATCAATTAAATAAACATTTAATTAAATAGGATGCTGACTTGGATTTTACGGGGTGTCACATCTAGCAATCAAGGTTCTTAGTAGTTGAGGATATGTGTAATTATCATTAAACATGCGACCTATAATCAATCAGTCTAGCTAGGACATCATTTGATGTATAGGATTTTATAGTTCGTCTAGATCGTCCATAGTTTGACATTGTTCGTTTAGTTCGTTAGTTCTTTGGCACGTGCTATCTTTGAATATTTCCCAGATGTTCCTTGGAAAACGGTTAGGGGATACTGTAAATATCATCAAACATGCATCCCATATTGAATCAGTCTAGCTAGGATATCTTTTGAAACATAGGTTTGGCACATGCTATCTTTGATATTTCCCATACATTCCCTTGAAAATAGTTCTTTGATTATACATCGTTGAAAACAGTTCATTGAAATTAGATCCTTAGTTCTTTGGAAACACACCACTGAAAAATAGTTCTTTGAATAGATCGTTAGTTCTTTGAAAATAGATTTTTGAAAATAGTTCTTTGTTTTTGCTCTTTAGTTCTTTGAAATAGACCGTTGAAAATAGTTCTTTGTTTTAGATTAGTTATCTACTCATAATGAATAGATAACTCATTTTGAAAACCTGCAAATTGTTTACCTAGACAAAATCTAGGATAAAACTATACATGTAAAACATATATGAAGCAAAAGCATTTAAGTAAATATAATCCAAGGAAAATAATTTATGCATGCTTCTCAGCCCCGTGTTTAAAAAACAAAAATGTTTAGAAAAGGGGCAATGAACTCACCTGTGTTGCTATGTAATGAATCACAATAGATATGCGTGCTCGTTGTTTGTAGATTAAGTATCTTCAGTACCTGGGTTGATTTATTATGATTTGAATACGATAAGTGTTTGGAAGGTAAGGTATATAGGTTTTTGGTCTCGGTGTGCGACTAAGTGTTCTATGAACTTTCGTATGTGTTACTAAGTTTCCCTATTTACTCTATGTTAATTAGCTTTTATAAACCTTAATCCCGTAGATAGTCAACATTAAACCTTACTTATGTAAGGTTCATATCATTTTATTTGAAATGTATCCTTATGTTGCAAAATATTAAGTTACGAAGTCGTTATAAGTTATTTTAAAACATTTAAATATAGAATTTTATAAATCATTTCATTTTAAATAAAAACAAAAGTTATCTTTAAGAAGATATTAGTTAAACATGTTAAAACTTAAGTTAATCTCACTTGATTAACTCTAAGTCCTTCATTAGTTCTTTGTTCATCCCTGAGTATAATCTACATTAGATAATTCAATTGAATAATCTAAGTTCATTATACAATCGCATAAAAATCATTAAGTGCTGAGAGTTGACTTACAACTGCCAACCCTTCGTACTTAGTTATTGTCTTGATTTCCTTTTGAATTGCTTGGTATTCTTAACTAATATTCCTTTAGTAGCTTAGACTTGTATTAATGTGTTTGAGATGCTTTAGAACCATTGAATGTTGAAAACAATTTGGTTTGTTGTTCACTCTTGAATTGGCTATCACCAAGATTATTCACTTAGAACATCATTAGTGAATTAACCATAAATTGAGAAAGTACTAAGTGTGGAATGTTAGCCATCATATGATCATAAGCCCACACTTAACTAAAGCTTTTAATTTATTTGATTTCACTTAACAATTATCTAACCCTCCAAGCCTAGCTTCTATATTGCCCTTTTTTAACTAAATCTGTCCCTTGGGCCGAATCAATACTCTAGGCCAAATGAATGGGCCGAGTAAGGAACATCGGCCGATTGTTTGTGCTTGGGCCGAAAATCACAGGGGCCCATTGCTTGAGGATGTTGGGCCTGAAACAGCACCATGGGCCGACTAATTGCATGGGCTAGTCCAATTGGAAAGTGGGCCGTAGGGTTTGTGTGGGCCACTGTTGGGCCGAATGTATATGTTTTGGGCCGTATGAGCCGTCTGGGCTGCCTAGGCTGGGCATGGGCCGAAATAGTTTACTGGCACTGAATATGGGCATATGGGCCGAATGAATGAAGTTGGGTCGATTCAGTGGGTGTTTGACCGAATGAATGAAAATGGCCAATTGAAGTTGGGCCGACTGGGTCCTTGGCTCAAGCGATTGAGACCTGACCGAGTGAGGCTCATACTCAGGTGGGTCCGACAGAACCAGAGCTCACGAATGAAGGGGCCGATCGAATAGCTACTTGGCGAATGAGGTGCTACCCCAGCCGAACGAATGGAGTCATTCGACCCTAGGCCTTTCGGCCTTTCTCCTTCGGCCGGCCACTCATGCGGGCCTCATTCGGCCAGCTGTAGGCAGCCGCGCCCCTTCTTGGTTTGTTCAAGTTTCGACGAGATCTATGATGATCCTCATTGGTGGTATCGTGCGGGGATGTGTTTTCGGAGTGTCAGGTTCAAAGGGATAGGGTTAGAACCGGCTAGACTAAGGGTTAGAACAAAAGGGTGAAAACCCTAAAATCGCCACTTTTGAGACCGTTTTTACCTCAGATCTGATGGATTTTCGAGCAGATCCTTTGTACTTTCGTATAGAGGAGATCAATAGCTTCGATTTGGTCTAAAGATGGAGTGATTTGGCAGAAAAATGAGTGAGTTATGGAGGGTTGAAGTTCAAATTTTAGAGAGAGAAGGAAAAACCGGGGTTTATGGTTTTAGAGAGAGAAAGGAGAGGGAAAATGAGGAAGATGAGCTCATTCAAGGTATTTATACCTTGAGTGAGTTCGGGTTCGTTTCGTTTGCTCGGTTCGCGTTTTCGTTGCGTTTCCGGCGCATAATGCGCGTATTTTACGACTTTAAATGAAAGGATTTAATTTTAAGATTTTAAAAGATGGTTATTCCTAGTAAATTAACTAATTATCTTTTGTTTATTTTAAATTTCTGAAAATGTTTAAGTTACAGTTTAAATCGAATCGCGTAGTTGTCGCGCGTATTCGTTCGAATCGTCACCCGTACGAACACGACAATAACTACGCTTTTCAATATAGTTTTCTAATTATTTGACATCATTCGAAACGTTAAACTTTCAGATGTATTCGTACAGATCGTCACCTATACGAATAATCCGTCTGTTTAGCATTCCTGTGGCGACATCCGTTATTGCTTTGTTTTGTTCAACCTCGCATACGTTTATACAAAGTAGTATATTACAAGCATTCATATGTCGATTCCATGTTGTCTGATGTATTTCTGACCGTTAAACCATGAGATTTAATCAGATTTATTAAACGATTGTATAATAGTCTAGTGTCAAGCATCACAATGTGAATAGCAAATAAGTAGTTCACGTAGTTTATACCTGAGTTACTGTGCAAGTTACTGTGTAGATCACTGTTCCGGTAGCATTTCCGGCACTGATGTTACATTCAACCCGCCGCCGCTGCCGCATGTTGAGTTCCTTCTGATCAAAGATATGCTGTAGACTTTTGTGATCAGTGAAGATGGTACATTTGGTGCCATACAAGTAATGTCTCCAAATCTTTAGGGCGAAGACTACTGCTCTCAGTTCTAAATCGTGAGTTGTGTAGTTGTTCTTATGAACCATCAACTGTCTTGACGCGTACGCGATAACTTTGTCTCGCTGCATTAATACACAACCGAGTCTCTGGTGGAAAGCGTCACAATATACTACAAAGTTGTCTGTACCCTCTGGGAGAGATATGATTGGAGCATCACATAACTTCTGTCTCAACATCTGGAAGGCATCTTCTTGTTTCTGCTCCCAAATAAACGGCTCATTTTTCTGAGTTAACTTGGTGAGTGGCAAGGCTATTTTAGAAAAGTTTGAAATAAATCTTCTATAATAACCTGCTAGTCCCAGAAAAGACCGTATCTCCGTCGGTCTCTTCGGAGTATCCCAGTTCTTAATAGTCTCAATCTTGGCCAGGTCTACATCTATTCCTACTGTTGACTACATGACCCAAAAATAGAACTTCTCTTAGCCAAAATTCACACTTTGAGAATTTGGCATAAAGTTGTTCTTTCTTCAATAGTTCCAAAATCTTCTTGAGATGATGCTCATGTTCAACTATGCTCTTGGAATAAATCAGTATTTCATCAATGAAGACAATGACAAACTGATCCAGATACGGCTTGCACACTCGGTTCATGAGATCCATGAAAACCGCAGGTGCATTTGTCAATCCGAAGGGCATCACCATAAACTCATAATGCCCATACCTGGTTCGGAAAGTCATTTTAGGTATCTCTTCTTCCTGGACTCTGGGATGATATCCGGAGCGTAAATAGATCTTCGAAAAATACTCAGCTCCCAGAGTTGGTCAAAAAGATCATCAATCCTCGGTAGTGGGTACCGATTCTTGATGTTTAGTTTGTTCAGCTCCTTGTAGTCTATACACATCCGAAATGATCCATCCTTCTTTTTCACGATCAAAACTAGAGCTCCCCACGGTGAGTAGCTCGGTCGGATGAAAACTTTCTCCAGTAATTCCTATAATTGATTTGACAATTCCTGCATCTCGGAAGGTGCTAACCTATAAGGGGATTTAGCAACTGAGGTTGCTCCAGGAACTAAGTCGATACAGAACCCTACCGGTCGTGCTGGTGGCAAACCTGGGAGTTGGTCAGGAAATACCCCAGGGTATTCCCTTACTACTGGCACGTCGTGAATCTTAATCTCATCTTTCTCTTTTTCCACCACATGAGCCAGGAAAGCTACACATTGCTTCTGTAGACACTTCTGCGCCTTTATGCAAGATATGATTCTGACACTCTCTTTTGCATGGACCCCTCGAACTTCGAACACATGATCGTTTGTCAATGGAATTCAAAGCAGCTTTTCAGAACAGATGACTTCCACCCTGTTGAGAGATAGCCAATCCATCCTGACAATGATGTCGAAACTACCCAATTCTATCGGTATCAAATTGATGGTGAATGTTTGACCATTAAGTGTTAATGGGAAGTTTCTAAATATTGTTCTTACTGTGATTTCTTTTCCATTCGCTACTTCGATGATAAAAGTGGAGTTTAAAGATTCTTCAACATGATTAAGTTGGCATGCAAAGTCGGCCGAGAGAAAACTCTGATCCGCACCAATGTCAAATAGAATAGATGCATAAAAGTCATGTAAAAGACATGTACCAGTGACCACATTTGGGTCTTGACGAGCAGCTGGAGCTCCTATGGCAAAAGCTCTTCCACGCAGTGCTTGAACTGCCGGTTGCACTATCTTTTGGCAGTTTTTTGAGAAATGGCCAATTTCACCACAGTTATAGCATCCACCATTGTTTTAGTTAGGATTGTTGGGTGGACGGAGAGTTAAAGCAGCATTGTTGACAGCTTGAGCAGGTGATGTCCTGCACTATTTGACCCAATGTCCCTCTCGTCCACATCCTGTACAATGTTTGCAGGGAGTGTTTGTAGCATGATGATACTGGCTTTTGGCACACAGAGGATACGTGCAGTTGTAAGGTTTCTTTTGAAGGTTTTGTGGTACAACAACTACTTGGGTGGGCGGAATGGCCATCGTGTATTTCTTGATGACCTTCTGTTTCTTCTTTGGGTGATGAGTGGATTTCTTTGATGACTTTTCCTTGTTCTTGCCTGAGTCAGCCTCCTTCTTTAGAGTTCCATAGGCTACCATCACATCAGTAAGTTTTCCTGACAGGCTGATAGTGACTCCAAAGTGATAGGGTTTGCTGCAATGACCAAACTCTGTATGCAGGCGGGTAATCCACCTACATATCAGTCAATCCTTTTCTCCAGAGTTGGTACAATGTCTGGCACCATTGAAACCAACTCGTTATAACGAGTAGTATACCCCAGGTGATCTGCTCCTTTCATCACATGGTATTCTGCAGCTCATTCTTGGGACAGAATTCGTTTCTCAGTAGAATCTTGAAATCTTCCCATGGCATCGCCATTGCTTCCTCTCTTCCTCTGGCCTGGATTTGTGAGTTCCACCAAGTTAAGGCTCGTTTGCTGAATGATTCCGTAGAGTAACGAACCTTGTGATGCTCTGGATAACTGCAAAGGTCCAGAGTAGTCTCGATCTTCTCAATCCATTGGATTAAACCAACGGCTCCTTCATTACCGTCGAAGTTAGGTGGCTTGCATCCTACACATGACTTGTAGTAGTAGTTAGATGCATTGCCAGTATTGCCACTGGCCTCTCCTGATAAGTGCCCGGAGTTGTTGCTGTTGTTCTGTATACGGTTGATCATGTCTGGGATCCCCTCTTTCAGCTGGTTAGTCAACTGACTACTCAGTAGAGTTGCCAGGGCAACAGTAGCAGGATCCAGATTATGGGTCACGTTTGGGTCAGGAGGTGGCAAAGGAGGTGGCGATGGTGGTGGAGGCAGTAGAGGAGGTGGTCTTCTCGGCTGCATACTAGTCACAACCGAAAAGACATCGGTTAGTGCAATGATCGAACGCAGAAGACTCAAATGCAAACAAATTCCTAAGTCCTAAGTTCTCTACATGAAGGGTCCCTAGGTTATAGACTAGGCCAAACCGTTTAACAAAATGACCTTTGTTTCTCTATAGCCATGGCTCTGATACCAATATGTCACACCCCGAGCCGGCGGGCCGGATCGTGTGTCCCGTCAGGAGGAATGGTCCCGGGGCGCGATATTGGGGATGATAATCGTGATGATCAGATTGTTTACATTGCACATGATATATAATGAGAAAATTCTGAATGAAATATAATTACAAAGTTAAATTACATCAGTTTCGTTCATAATTTAACAATGTAAATCTACTATCAACATCATAATTCTTCTATCTTGTATCTACACAAGATATACAAAATAATCTGTATAATGATGTTCAAAAATATGCACGTCCAAAATACTAGGTCCTCTATTTGGGCATCCTAGTCAAAAACACGAACTTCTTAGGTAGACCTGTTCGTCACCTGAGAAGTCATGCAAAAAGATCAAGTCAACACATGGTTGGTGAGTTCATATAGTTTTGTTTTAAAATAAATATTGTACAAACCTGACCAGATGACAACCTTAACCTCACCAATAACCACCTATACCATCTAGTTCTGTATGCTTATATATAGGGCATACGTAGGGTCAAATTTACCGCCTTCCCAGCCGCCAACCCACCGCATACCAAACCACATGATATATTGTTCCTAGTGATAATTAAGCGTTTCATCCCATACATTCAATTCACAACATTTCAAAAACCTGAAATTTGTTAACACTGAACACCTGTAATGACAACCTTAACCTCATCAACAACCACCTATACTATCCAGCCAAGTATGCTTATTTATAGGGCATACGTAGGGTCAAGCTTACCGCCAGCCCACCACATACCAAACCACATAATATATTGTTGTCAATGATAATGAAGCATTTCATTCATCATCATCAACACCTCAGTTCTTAGTTCTTAGGTCTTGTAGTTTCACAAAATATGGAAGTCCTCTTGATTTCTTAAGTTCATCACACAATGATGATCAACCATAGCATTTGTAGAAACATTAAATTAAACGTTTACGTAAATGAATAAATAAACATTTGATAAAAATCTAAGACCTAAGGATTGGACCTTGGTCAACTCGAGTAGACTAGTCTAGCAATCAAGGTTCTCAGTAGTTGAGGAAATCTGTAAATATCATCAAACATGCGACCTATAATCAATCAGTCTAGCTAGGACATCTTTTGATGTATAGGATTTTATAGTTCGTCTAGACCGTCCATAGTTCATCCTTGTTCGTATAGTTCGTTAGCTCTTTGGCACCTGTTATCTTTGAATATTTCCCAGATGTTCCTTGGAAACCGGTTAGGGGATACTGTAAATATCATCAAACATGCGTCTCATATTCAATCAGTCTAGCTAGGACATCTTTTGAAACATAGGATTGGCACATGCTATCTTTGATATTTCCCAGACATTTCATTGATTCTTTGATTATAGATCGTTGATAACAGTTCTTTGAAATTAGATCTTTAGTTCTTTGAAAACACATCACTGAAAAATAGTTCTTTGAATAGATCGTTAGTTCCTTGAAAATAGACATTTCAAAATAGTTCTTTGTTTTAAATGTTTAGTTCGTTGAAATAGACCGTTGAAAATAGTTCTTTGTTTTAGATTAGTTATCTACTCATAATGAATAGATAACTCATTTTGAAAACCTGCAAATAGTTTACCTAGAAAAAATCTAGGATAAAACTATACAAGTAAAAGATATATGAAGTAAAAGCATTTAATTAAATATAATCCAATGAAAATAATTTACGCATGCTTCTCAGCCCCGCGTTTATAAAACAAAAATGTTTAGAAAAGGGGCAAAGAACTCACCTGTCTTGCTATGTAATGAATCACAACAGATATGAGCGCTTGTTGTTTGTAGATTAAGTATCTTCAATACCTGGGTTGATTTATTATGATTTGAATACCATAAGTGTTTGGAAGGTAAGGTATGTAGGGTTTTGGTCTCGGTGTGCGACTAAGTGTCCTATACACTTGCGTATGTGTTACTAAGTTTCCCTATTTACTCTATATTAATTAGCTTCTATAAACCTTTAAGCCGTAGATAGTCACAATTAAACCTTACCTATGTAAGGTTCGTATCATTTTATTTGAAATTTATTCTTATGTTGCAAAATATTAAGTTAAGAAGTCGTTTAAGTTATTTTAAAATATTTAAATATATAATTTTAAAAATTATTTCATTTTAAATAAAAACATAAGTTATTTTTAAAAAGATATAAGTTAAATATGTTAGAACTTAAGTTAATCTCACTTGATTAACTCTGAGTCCTTCATTAGTTCTTTGTTCGTCCTTGAGTATAATCTACATTAGATCATTCAATAGAATAATCTTAGTTAATTATACAATCGCATAAAAATCATTAAGTGCTGAGAGTTGACTTACTATGGCCAACCATTCGTACTTAGTTATTGTCTAGATTTCCTTTTGAATTGCATGGTATTCTTAACTAATATTCCTTTAGCAGCTAAGACTTGTATTAATGTTTAAGATGATTTAGAACCATTGAATGTTGAAAACAATTTGGTTTGTTGTTCACTCTTGAATTGGTTATCACCCAGATTATTCACTTAGAACATCATTAGTGAATTAACCATAAATTGAGAAAGTACTAAGTGTGGAATGTTAGCCATCATATGATCATAAACCCACACTTAGCTAAAGCTTTGAATTTATTTGATTTCACTTAACAATTGTTTAACCCTCCAAGCCTAGCTTCTACATTGCCCTTGAACCCTAATGTTTAACAACACAAGTGGTTTAAACTCAATTGATCGTTAAAACCCATGTTTATATGTTAAAGTAGTTTGGAAAAGCTTTGATGTTGGAAAAACCTTAGCATAGATGGTTACCAAACCGTTTAGTGCTCTTAAACCCTATTGTTTTTGGGTGTCCATGTTTCATTTTGAATACAAAGGATTCTTTGTCGAAGTTTGCTGCTAAAATTAGTCTGGATACTTTGTTGGATACACTCAAACTTCTAAATCTTACCGAGCTTTCAATCTCAGGACCAAAATTGTTGAGGAAACCATTGATGTCAAATTCAACAAATCTGCATCAACTTCCTATTTTCCTTCAACTTCTGACAACCTGTTTGATATTGAAAGCTTTACCTACATTTCTCCTACCTCTTCCTTATCTCCTTCTTCAGAGTCTTGCCAAACTTCTGAAGATCTATCATCTCTTGAGGAGTGTTCAGTGTCTCACTTCTTTACTTCTATCACATCTTATCCAATAAACCCTGAAGATCATAATGAACAAATATCTACTCCCTTATCCCTAGTACTGGATAAGGTACCTGTAGATATCCCTGAACAAGCCCATGCTACCACATCTGAAAGCTCTCCCGATCCCACTGAAAATCCATCTTCTTTTGATGTTGCTTCCACAAATAATTGTTTGGACATCATTCCCTTCAATATAAATCATCCCTTAGAGCAGATCTTAGGTGATTTAAGTAAGGATGTTCAAACTAGGAGCCAGATTTCAAACTTTTGCCTTCATGCAGCTTTCTTGTCCTAAATTGAGCCCTCTAAATAACAGGAGGCTCTTAAAGATAATAATTAGGTGGAAGCTATGTAGGATGAACTATTACAGTTCAAAAGGCAAAATGTTTGGACTCTCTGCCCCTTACCCACAAGAAAAAACCCTATAGGAACTAGATGTGTATTTAGAAATAAAACAGACGACAGAGGTGTTGTAATCAACAATAAAGTCAGATTGGTAGTACAAGGGTACTGCTAAGAGGAAGGCATCGATAATGATGAAGCCTTTGCCCCTGTGGCCAGACTTGAAGCCATAAGACTCTTCATATCATTTGCTATATCCCATAACATAAAGATATTTCAGATGGATCTAAAAAGTGGTTTCATGTATGGAACTATAAAGAAGGAAGTCTATGTCTGTAAACCACCAGGGTTTGATGATGTTCATCACCCTGATTGGGTGTACATACTAGATAAAGCACTCTATGGTTTGAAACAGGCACCTAGAGTATGGTATGATACTCTCTCTCAATTTCTTCTTTCAAATAAATTTTCTAGGGGACCATTGATAAGACCTTGTTCATCAAGAGGGTAGACAAGGAACTTTTGCTGTTTCAAATCTATGTCGATGACATCATTTTTGGATCAATGAAACCTTCCGTGTGTGAACAATTTTCTAAATTAATGTCTTCTAAGTTTGAAATGAGTGCTTTAAGTGAACTAAAAACATTTTAGGACTCCAAGTCAAAAAACCCCTAATGGGACTTGTATTCATCAATCTAAATATGTAAAAGATCTTCTGAATAAATTTGAAATGAATGGTTGCAAAGTAATTTCTAACCCCATGGCAGCAACACCTGGAATAACTCCAGATGAAAATGTTGATCCTTTAGATCAAACTCTCTATAGGTGCATGATTGGATCCTTGATGTATCTTACTACATCAAGGCCAGACATCATGTATGCAACATGTGTCTGTGCAAGATACCAATATGCCCCTAAACAATCCCATTTATCGTTTGTGAAGAGGACATTCAGATACCTTAAAGGTACTCTTGTGCTAGGTATTTGGTATACTGCTGATCAATTGTGCAAGCTTGTTTGTTTTTCAGACAGTGATTATGCTGAATGCTCATCACTAGGGAATCAACTTGAGGAGGATGTCAGTTCTTTGCAAATTGCTTGGCCTTGTGGCAAAGTAAAAAGCAAACTTTAGTGTCAAATTTAACTGATGAAGCTGAGTACAGTGCATGAGCTCATTGCATTGCCCAAATCCTTTAGCTACAATACCAACCGTGGGATTTTGGAATAATGAAACTAAAAACACCCCTCCTAATATACAGTGCAGGTGCCAAAAATATAATAAAAAATCATGTCTATCACTCTAAAACCAAAAATATAGAAATAAGGCAACACTTTATTAGAGACGGCTTTGAAAAGGGATTGATAGTCCCAGAACATGTATCTACAAGTGACCAAATAGCAGACATATTTACCAAACCTTTCGACACTTCAACCTTTTCTAAGTTTGTTGCCAAATTAGGTATGATAAATATGAGTTAATAAATATGGTTAAGAATATGTTTCTTGAACCTTGAAATAAATATATTAAATGATGATTTTTAACAATTATCCTAACAACAGATTATTAAGAAACCACTGTTGAAACAACCTTGGTTTTTCTCTCAGTGGTTGTCCTAAATCACTGATAGAATCAGTGGTTTTACGAACCACTGTTTTATATATATCCACGGTAAGAATCATCTGTTGTTACATTTAAAACACTCCGTGGTTTCTACTCCTTCCGAGGTTTCCACGCCTTCCGAGGTTTTCATCTGGTAACTTATCCATGGTTAAAACTCTTCCGAGGATAAGGTTCTTCCGAGGTTAAAATCTTTTCCGTGGTTAAAATTCTCTTCTCTCTGTAGTTATCAAATTCTTGATAATTAAGCCCGATTTGACCGTCATTAGTCACTCTGCAAGATTAGACTCCCTACAATTAATTGAATTGACACTCATTAATTGTTCTTACGGCTCGCTAATATCTTCCCATTTTACCATTTTACCCCTCTCATTTCAAATGACCACTGATCTTATTTCTATCAGTGGTTATCTCCTTCAGTTCTTCACTAATTCGTGGAAAGTTTCTTTGTCTTCTTCAAGAAAACACTTCTTTCAAATTCAAAAATGCTGCTTATGGCGAAGGACAATCGCTTGTCAGGCATGTCTCCTGGCATGACGCACTTACACTGATTCCGTCTGAGCTTGATTCTCATGATGATGGTGTAACGACATGGGACCAGGCTTCATTCCTAAAAAAGCTTTGTCTGTACATTAGGGTGTGCATGAACGTACTGATTTTTCTTTTGTCCTTCTCTCTTTCTTACTCACAGGTTTGTCCAACGGGTAAAAACCCTATGGTAAAACTGTAGGTGTGTTATAAGTAGTGGAGGTTTTCTTTATTGCACTCCTCTACAACGGTTACATTTTCCTTTATTTACTTTTCTAAACTTAGGGAAAAAACTTTGTAATCGCACTTTGCACTTGTAACTGTTCTTCGCTTATCATTGCGTCCATGGCGTCTGAAGCTTTGAAAATCAAGCCGATTCACAATCTCGAAGCCTATCTTGTCAAGTCTTTTGAGTACCCTCACTATGACGAGGTCTTCGACATTCTGGTAAACTCCTTCGTTCACACTGCTCTTACTGTCGACCCTCCTATCTCAGAAGTTGCTCTAAATCAGTTTTGGGCAAACTCTGCCTTGGTGTCGAAGGATGACTCTGTTGAAAGCATCACTTTGGTGGTCGCTGGTCAACAAGTCTCCATCACCCCCTCCAAAATAAGTGTTGCCCTAAATTTGAGCGATACTAAGGTACCTACCACTGTTCGTCTAAAACTTCTTCATAATGTTTTTCTTTAGTGTGATTATCAGGGAGACCTGAAGAACAGAACCTTGTGCAAAGCCTATTTCTATCCTAAGTACAAGTTTCTGTATCACACCGTTTTACAATGTCTCTCTTAAAAGACGACTAGTTGGGGAGAAATGCCATATGACACGCAATATGTCATGTATGCTATTCTGTCCAATGAAAAGGTCAACTTGTCCCAAATAATTTTTGACCATTTGGTGCATAATCAAAAGAGTCCCAAATTTCTGTTGTACCCTAGATTTGTAATGTCTTATCTTTTTGCTGATATTAATAACGCTTATCATATTGATCCTCTCTCTACTATCAAAAGCATTGACAAACAAGCGTTCACCAGATTGAACACTGAGGCAAAACACATGGATGAAACTGAGGATACAACCATCCTTGGTGAACCCACATCCACCTCCTCTTCCACACCTGTAAAGGTACCAGCCAAAAGAAAAACATCTACCAAAGCCCTTAAACCTAAGAATCCCTAAATGACTGTTCAGGAAGTTGAGATCCCTAAACAAGTCTCTGTCCCCACTGGACAGATAGATATATATGTTCCATCCTCACAAATGAATCAAGAATCTCCACCCTATCTAGCTCCTCATCAATCCTCACAACAGGATGATGTTGTACTCCAAAGGGACCCCCTACAAACCACTGAAGTGTCACTTGACACTCAGATGGCATTCCATTCTCCCAAGGACACTTCTGCTTCTTCTCCACAAAAGGTCCTTCACTTTATCACCAAAATTCTCCATGAGATTGATTTTTTCTTTAAGCACATTGGTTCTCCTCCCCCTCACCAATTGAGGAGCAGCCCCTTCAAACATATGCTCAAACTAATCAATCTCCTAACCATGGAGAAGAGGATGTGATCAGGATGACTAGTCCATCTACACATCATGGTCATATATCTGGAGCATACATATCACATGAGAGTCCAATGGGACATCATCTAGATGGATTAGGCAATAAGACTCCAGGTATGGCAACATCCCATGAAGTTCTTGAAACTAAGGCTGGAAATCCCCAGATTCAAGAAAAAGGGGTGCATGACATTCCTAAGATGGACTCAGTTCATGCTAAAACTGACTCACCTGTCTGGGATTCGGATCATATACGTAAAAGGTTGGATGAATCAGATCTTAAACTAAAGGATTTGACGGCTTCTGTTGCTCATATTCAGGCTGATGTGGCCAAATTCACTAAGTTAGTCAAAAAAGCCTTGAATAACCAAGTCCTGCACCCCTAATCTATCCGAATGCAGGCACCTTCACTTGAAGGTTCCCCAAACATTTCACCTACTTCCACTGCACCTACCTTCTCAAGCCAAGCTTTTCAAGAAGTGTTAAACCCACTTATTAATACCCATCTCACCACCTTCTTCACTAACTTTACCAAAGATTTCCTTACCACTCAGAAGCTACAGCTGTATCTACTGAAAATTTCCGTAGACTCCAAAATCTCTTCATTACAGCATGAGGTATCTAATCATACTCTTTTTTTAGAATCTCTCACAAGTATAGCTCCTCCTCCTCCCTGGTTCAAGGAATAGGATGATGAAGCCAAAAAGAGGGAGAATGAAAGGCTCTTGTTTGCAGCCTAAGCTACGAAAAGGGCAGAAGATAAAACTAAGAAGAAAAGGATGAAGGAAATAAGATTGAAATATTAGGAGGCACTTCTCAAAGCTGCACTAGATCAGCAGATTCAGACCGAGGCTGCCAAGGCGAGCTCTGAGCAAAAAAAAGGGAAGCTGAAGCTCAAGTGGAAACTGGAACATCTAGGGTGTCTAGAAAACCCAATCCCATCAAATCAGCTCCCACTGAACCAACGAAACCCACAACCACTGCCCCTTCTTCTTTTTCCTCCACCACTCAGGACGTACCAATTCCAACTGAGTCTGTCCAATATGAACATAACCCAATCTCTCAAAAACAGATCTCTCCCACTATATATCAATTCTTCACCTCTACAAAAGAATAAAGAAGACTCACCTACCCTTTCCCCCAATTCCACTTCTCAAACTCTCCTAGAACTATCCTCACATACCTCCCTTCCCACTACTCTAAATGCATCCAAAATAGGCCAAAAACCAACCAGCTCCAATAATCACTCAGTCTTTCTCAAGATGACAAAAGAGTGTGGCCAGAAAATCCAAAACCCCCAACAATAAACCTAAGAAACCTCTAACCCCTATTAAAGAACCAAGCTCAGACTTAAATGATGATTGGCCCATTTCCTCTCTTATTCCAAGAAAGAGAAGGCTTATATTAGCTGATGATGAAAGGTCTGACTTACCTAAAACCACCAAAGCTTCTGATGCAAACGGTTGGTATACTAAAAACCAGACAAAATTAAAGCTATCTAACCTAAGCTAAAGACACAATAACGAATTCTAGACCTAGACTTGACCTAAACACCTAGTAATATTCGGAAATCCTAAACTAGACCGCTACGCAGGCAAGTGTACCTATCGGTGACAAAATAGCTGGTGGAAGTACGGATATCGAACCAATGGACACTACTTTAGTAAACTAACCTAGAATGTGACAAAATAAAGTAAAAGAGGGGGTTTTGGTGCAACTATGAAAACCTAATCAGACTAAGATCGACTAAACAACTAAACTAACAAATAACAGCAACTTACAACAACTAAAACAGGGACTGTAAATGAAATCTGGCTGCAGTGAGGAAAACTGGTATATCCAGGATTGGAATCAAAAGTGTGACACGTGCTGACTTGGACTGACAAATGAAGGATGAAGACTAGGATCTTAAGGAACATGCTTAGAATAACCTATTAGGACCCAGATCAGATACCAGGCAACTCCAATGGGAATCCTAAGACTGTAATGTATGCACTAGTCTACCGGGTCACTTCCGGATTTTCCGGATATACAATTGCACTCCAACGGGTGAATCACCACCCGGATTTCTTCACCTGTTTGTATCCTAAGACACTAGAGAGCTATAAAGGTGACAACTTTGACATGGATTGACACCAACAACAAGTAGATCTAAGACAACGCCCTCCCGGGTCGTTTAACTCAAATATCCCAAGTGAAAGAGACCAACCATCTAACCTATCACCTCCTAGATTTCTAGATTAGGTCTCACATGTAAATAACAATACTTAATGATGTCTAATCCTATGGAATGTGATCAACAACCCATAAACTAACCTAAAACACCAAGTAGTAGGCCTAGCATGCATATATGTGTCGAAAGACCTTCCTAGATACACATGGATCCAACATTCATCAAGCATCATCATTCAACACATGCAAAAACCATCAAAGATCAAAACTTTATAGCTGATAACAATGCATATATCATCCATAAACATAAATCATGTCCAAAATCAACAAAGTTCACAACTTTATCATCCCAAACCTAGATATAACCCTAGATCTAGCCAACCAACATAAAAAACAGTAACAAAACAGATCTGAGATATGTCTAAATACATTATAATCTACTGATTTAAACTCAGAACATGAAAAGATAAAGAAAATACTCAAAAAGCTCTTCCTTCTTCACTCCAACAAGCTCTAATCAAGCCTTCAACTCCATGGTTAAGCTCCAGCAGCTCCCAGGCTTGATTAGGGTTCCAAATATGCAGAAGAAGGCCCTCAAATCGATCTGGAAACGTCTAATTTATAAAAGGCATGAAATCAGGGTTTTAGGCTGAAAAATGATCTCAGGCGCATCGCCTAGCGGAGCTGCATGGGTCGAGGTGGTGCACACGAGACAAAATTGTCGGGCGGCTGAGCCTGGCAGGCGCATCGCCTGTGGCCGCTTATCCTGACTAGGCGGTGCGCGCGAATTCATTGGAATCAGAGAATGTTTCTAGGCGCACTGCCTGGGACCAAGCAGTGGCCTGGGGCATACCGCCTAGGGTTTTTTTCTTTGTTTTCTTCGCTCGATCAACAGTACTTGATTCCGATGCCTGTTTGCCCTCGTTTCCGCTCCTCCGGGACACATTCCTGCGTAAAAACACTAAAATGTAAAAAGAAACTAAAACCGACTCGAAATATTTACCAAATTAACGAAAACAAACTCGATTACGTACATAAGTGTATGTGTTAAACTAAGACATCAAAAATATCCACACTTAAACCTTTTTCGTCCTCGAAAAAGCCCACAAAATGGAATCATGGATCAGGGACTTGGTTTTTATTTTCAAAAGATTTAATAAACCTAAATCCTTGTGTATTAAACGCGATTGTTGGTATAAGGGTCCACTTTAAACCCAAACACCAATTTCAAGTTCCCTAATCATGCTTATTTATGTTCAAATTCAATTATACATCTTATGGATCCCATCCCTTGGTCAAAACGAGTTATACTAATCCCAAGTAACAGCTTTCAAGGCACAGGTTTAAATCTAATGACTTAAACCCACCTCTGTATGCAAACTACCTAGAGATACTCAAAATTTAACCTAATGATGAAGATGGACGAAGGTGTGAGCATTGTGAGTTTTTATTCTCTCATTTTCTTTTGTTTTTACCTCACTTGAGCGTATTACAGCACTGTTTCACTTGGTTGCGAGCCGGGGTATGAGAACTGCTTTTTAGCTCTTATTCTCTCTTTCTTTTATTTGCACAGGCTCAGCTCACTTAAAGGATTGTGAAATTTCTTTTATTTAGCGGGCGCCATAAGCCTCAGATTTATTTTCATAAAAAGAGAAAATATGTGCCAGGTTTAAATTTTAAAAGTTCTAGGTTGTTAGTTTACAGTGGTTGCTTTATTCACTATTACCTAGTTTCAGATTTCCCAAATTTTTCAAATCTTAAACCCACAAGAATCCTGAATTTAGGTTTTATTCTGTCAATCTTAAGGAACTTTCTATCGGCTGGGCTTACCAACAAATCTCAAATCAATACACAAGTAGCCTCTAAAAACCAAAGTCCTAATCATAATCCAATCATCTTCCATTTATTATGTGCAAGCCAAAACATGACATTTTTTAAGACTCTAGCTATATACATCCTAAAACTCTAGACATGATCAGAATATGTAAAATAATTGAATATTTACAGAAAAAGAAACAAAATGTAAAAAGTGGAAAATACTTAGCTGGCCACGCAGAATCAGCGCGCGTGAGTCTGATCCAAAAAGAGGTCAATTAGCAGCTGGCCGTTTGCAAATGGAATAGCTTAAGTAGTCGCCACCCGAATGTAATTGAGTACGAGCGGTTAGAACTAGACTGCATTTAAGATCTCACACAACCCAACTAGATTAACTGAAAAATAAAAAAGACTCAAAAACTAACTTGATTAATAATTATAATGACTAAATTGAAAGAAAAAAAATCTTTTTGTGAAAAAAGATTTAAAAAAAAAATTTTTAATTTTTTTTGTGTTATTAACTTTAAATATTTACAAATTGAATTATTTAATTACAAATTTACAAAAATTTCAAAAATTTTATTTAAAATTTAAAATTTATTCGAAGTTTGACTAGACTATATACAAAGACTTAAATTTTGAAAAATTAAAAACTAAAAGGTGCCAGCCTGACATACCCACACTTAGAACAACACATTGTCCTCAATGTGGATTCAGAACTTGCGATAAAAAAATGAAAAGTAAATTTACAAAAGGTTAGAAACGACTCCCTGATATACGTTAGACGTGTCGTAAATAGAGTTGTGCACCTTTCAGTATATACAACATACAACTCAAACAAACAATTATTAATACAACATCAATAGAATTACAATTTTCATAACAACATTAAGAATACAACAAATGAATTACATAATTGAACACTTATACATAACAACCATAATTTACAAACATTTACAATAAATTAAACAACCAACACATGACATTAAAATACACAACCATAATAACAACACAAATATAAATATAACCACAACATCACAAAATAAAAGAATTCAAACATGCCAAAATAAAAATATGCTACACAATCTGTCTGAATACAAAGAAAAGAAAAATACATCATCTAAGCTACATACAACTAATCCGCATCCTCCCCATCCTCGGGCTCTGTGTCAGTGTCGTCCTCGGGCTCTGTGTCAGTGTCGTCGGAGGGGTCGGAGGGGGCAATGGAATGTCGTCTATCCTCTGGATGACATATCGGAGGGTAAGACGAGGAGGCAAAGGAGGTCGTCATGAGGCGTCACGGGCCGGTCTCTCCCTACGATGCAAGATACGGTGCGTAGATGGCGGAGGGACCGGGGGCTCAGGAGCAGGAGGATCCACCAGCATAGTCGCCCGTCAGAGTGGTACATCCCACGTGACCATCCCCGACGTCTGCATATCACGCAACGCGTATGGCGTCGTCTCGGGGCCGATAATAAGATGCTCCACTGGGTACCTGTCGAACACCCGTAGACGAGTCGCTAAACGGCAGACGTAGGGGCCCATGTCAAGGCGTGCAGTATGGCCTCACCGACGAGGTCTTGCAAATGATGTAAGCAATATAGTAACGACGTTTGCCGGGTGGCGACCATGAATGGAATACAAACAAAAGAGGTCAAAATAGCTGTAACATCACTGTACTTCTGGTCGTTCGTACATCCGTACATTCGTACGACTGTACTGTTATGACCTGAGATTTATTATTATTAATGATAATGAACTATCTGTTGATATTATTGATGATTATCACTGTTATTGGTATACATGCTTAGAACATATTATTATACGCGTAAACCATGGTAAGTTTTAGTTGTAACTCAACTAAACAGAACCAGAAAGTTTATCGCAGTTATATCACAGATGATATGGAGATTGGTTGGAATGGAAGAGAATTAGGAGTTAGTTGTTGTTTGGTTGCTAAACATAGTCAAGGACACATGGTCATGGTTTATCGAAATAGTGGGACGGTGTAGGGGAGGTTGCGATCTACCTCTGCATATGCCCTATACATATGCATATTTCGGTCTATCATGAATGTGTCAGTGACTCGGTTTAGTGGGTTTTGGTTTGGGAATTATAATAGTAAAGATAATAAAATAATAAAAACAATTACGCAATAGTGAGGTTACGAACATTATTTAAACGCGAATATTAATTCGGAAATATTAAACCTAATAATATATTCGCGTGGGTGACGATTCACACGAATATAGTTGTTGGGAATAATATTCTGAAACAATATTCCACAAATCCTAAATCGAATCGAAATACATTACGAACGATGGATTCGTAAAGGTGACGATCATTACGACTACGTACGCAAGTAATGCATTTCGACGAGATAAATTAAATAATATTTGGTGATATTAACTTAATAGATGAAAGCTAAAAACGTTTATTAGGAATTACAACCTAAAACAAAAATGAACAAATTAATTTATTGATTTAATAAAAATAAACGGAGACCTTATATTTAAACGATTTTAATTGAAAACTATTTTATTAGAAACAAAACTTATTCATTTAAATGTTTTACCTTTCAAATACGTTTAACGAGTAGAACCGAGCAATTTATAAATTGTATCGTGATAAAAACGAGACCGAACACGCGGGGAATACCCGGACTATAAAACCCATGACTATAAAACCCATGATCTTCTTCTTCCTCCTCACTTGGAAAGAGTCATTCTCTCTGTAAAAACCCCAAGTTCGTCACTTTCTCTCTCTAGACCTTCTCTCTACAATAACTTCATCATCTCTTCATCATTTTGGATGATTCTTGTCCTAAATCGACCACGCAGCTGAGTAGATCGAGATCACGCGAAGAAATCTAGCTTTGGATCAATATTTTGAGGTAAAACTAAAGCTCTATTCTCGGTTTTGTTGGAGATCTCGAAATCTGTAACTTGTTAATGTTTTAACCGAACAAAACCCATAGATGAGTTAATATAAAAGAGTAGGATCGTGGGTATAGGTCTGTAACAGGTAGGAACCGTCGGGGATGATGATGAGAGGTTCAAGTTGCAGGGTTCGTGGGAAAGGAGTGCTGTCGGCCGAACCCTGTGCCACCATGAAGATCGAACCTGTTCCACCGAACCTTTGCCTGTTGGCCGAACCTTCATTGGCCCAGCGAACCTATACCATGCAGAACCCTAGCCAACGAACCTTTGGCTTCTACGAACCCTGCATGTGCCAAACTATAGGAACCAGACGAACCCTTGGGCCAAAACCCTAACAGCGAACCTATCTTAGCCCAGCCGAACCTTGGGTTGTGCGAACCAAGGGACAAACTCGTTTGGACTGGTCACGAACCTTCTTTCCTTGGGCGAACCAATTGCATTTGGCTGAACCCTTCATGTTTATGGGCCGAGCCTTTCATATTCATTTAGCCGAACCTTGGGAACTTTCCTTGAACGAACCTAGGGGCGAACCTCTAGAGTTAGCCGAACCTAGAGGATTTGTAAGCAAAAGGTTCGCTGGTCTGATGTATTCCGAACATGAACTAGTATAAATTGTGATAAAACAAGGTGTAACGAGGCTTCCATATACATGCATGAATATAAATGATGAGCACATTTGAATTAATAAAATAAGATTTATGTTATGGGATTTTGAATAATGTTAAACTTTTAAAGCAAAGAAAGTGGATATGATCTCTTAGAAACTTGAATTGGGTTTTAATAACTAACTTAAGGTGGTCAAATAAGTTAAGCATGCAAAAAGGGGTATACGCAACGGGGTACACAAGTGTATAATATTATTATCCTTACAACTTGTAAATCTTAGCAATAATAATTAAAATCATCATATAATTGATGATTTAAAACTAACTAGTTTGAATTATAAATTAATGATGACTAATAATGAATTTCTAGTTGAATCATGTAAGTTAGGTGAAACAAACTAAGTTAATGTCACGATTAATATTGAAAGAAAACAAGTACGGATAATTAACTCAAATGAAATACAAATACTTATAACCTGAAACACATGATAACTACAGGTAATTGAGTTGTTGTGGATTTGTATACGCGAGCGCGCATTTTACGAACCCACTGATTCTAAGGATTCAGGTGAGTTCTCATAACCTCCCTTTCTTTTAAACTGTTTTGTTTTAAAACTCGGAGGTGAAACATGTATACCAATTTTATAAATATTATTTTGATAACACAAGGAATGATACATGTTTATCAATAAGATATTCATATTATGGATTATCATTATTATAGATTATCACTTATTACTATACATCCGTGTAACATTGTCTTTGACTCCGGTCAATGACAATGATTACATGAATTGCCACTTGCATTATCACAACTACGTGAAACATTGCAATTGACCTTGGTCAATTGAATTGGTTTCATGTATTGTCACGTGGATAGCTTTCACTCCATGGATCATGTTTTTAACTTATGTTAATTACATAATGTCCATGTATAGTCACGGATATCATTTGAGAATATTGATGTTGAGATTGGTTGAATGGTTATGTGTTTGATTATCTA
This sequence comes from Mikania micrantha, assembly GCA_009363875.1. Lineage (NCBI taxonomy): Eukaryota > Viridiplantae > Streptophyta > Magnoliopsida > Asterales > Asteraceae > Mikania > Mikania micrantha. Next base: position 58,169,874 of record CM018692.1, read on the forward strand.
TTATTGACTATGATTATCTCTGATTGTCTATGACTGAATTGATATGTGATTATGTGTTTGTTTATGTGTTTGATTGATTGTATTGGGATATGTATTGGATTGTCACACAGGTACTCTTGTGGATGTCCTCAGAAAGACCATAAGTTCTTATACTCATTTTATCTAAACTTTTTATAAAATCTTTTCAAAATACAAACTTTTATACTCAATTTATAAAACATTTTTTAAAGTATAAAAACTTATGATTACTCACCAACTACTTAGTAGTTGACACTTGATTTCTTTACATGTTTCAGGTGATGAAGCTAAGTAGGTTGGAGAAGATGAATTCTCACTTTTGGACATCATCACATAGGATCTTGGACTTAGGTAATTAACTAAAATTCTGGCGATTAGAGTTTAGTTAGTTTAGCTAATTCTTTTGTGTAATTGATGTATTTAATTCATGATGAACATGATTTTTGTGTAAACATTTATTTGGTTTGATTGATATGTGATGGTATGTATTTAGATGCCCACGAGCTTTTGAACAATCTACACATCTCTCATGGCATCCCGACGTTTCCGCCATCGGTCGGGGTGTTACAGATTGGTATCAGAGCCTGGGTTATAGGGAATTAGGTTACTAGAAATGGTTGACCTAGTCTATAACTGTAGGATACCCTAGTATGAAGTAATTTCATACACTAGTGAGTATATTCAGGATTTCATGCTTATGTATTTATTACATGTTAACTGAACTCCTGTTATACATCTAAATTATACATATTGCTTACTTGTTTACTTGTGCCCTAATGATTCGATAAGGACATGCACGTGGTGTATCATAAAGGTGGTGGGATGTTGGCTAGGGCAGTTGCGACTGACCCTTACATATGCCCTATATATATACCATTTACGGTACATTAGGTGGATGTCAGTATTGAAGAATGTGGGAACTACCCGTTTGGGAAATTATCTGCTTAGGAAATTAACTGCTTAGGAATTATCTGCTTTAGGGAACTATTTGTCTGATCTATAAACTCCAGGCAAGGAAACACTCGTGGTATACTACAAAGGTGGTGGGACGGTGGCTAGGGCAGTTGCGACTGACCCTTACATATGCCCTATACATATACCATTTGTAGTATATTGGGGGTCTCTCAGTGTCAGGAACTCAGGATATTATTAGGAATTGCTTTAAGGTTATGGTTGATGGATGTTGATGGTATGTTTGCTGGATTGGTTTGGATTGACTCATGGATGATCACACTTGATGAACACTTATAAACTCATTTATAAACACACTTATCGGACACGTAGGGTGCATAGGATCAACGAATTATACGAACGATTAAGTAATGGATTGTAAGACTTGGGTGATGATATAGACACTTGGGGATAATATAAACGCATAGTGATGATACTAACTCTTAGTGATGGTATGGACACTTGATGAGAATAAATTATAAGGAGAATATGAACACTTAGTGACAATAAGAGCACTCAGTGATGATATGAACCCTTATTGATGATTATGGACATTGGGATTTGGTATGAAACTTAGTGAACTTAGACATTAGGGGAACTTTAATGTCAGGTGAACTTAGACATTAGGTGAACTTAGAAATAGGTAAACCTACATGTCAGGTGAACTTAGACATTAGGCGAACCTAATTGTCCAAGGGAACTGGAGACCACTTCACTCAAAATTATCCAATCTAGGATAAGGTTTGTGAAGTGAGACTATGGTAAGATACATGATACACTCTAAGTGCTAACAAGGGCGTAATCGTGGTGCAATGGAACGGTGGTGGGACGGTGTAGGGGAGATTGCGATCTACCTCTGCATATGCCCTATATATAAGCTTGTTGCATTGCATCGGGAGGTTGTCGGTGTTGGTATAGGGTGGAGAATGTATGAAACTTAGGAATAGTTAGTTAATATTAGTTATGACCAACTAGGACACTTAGTATAATTCTAGGAAATTTAAAATTTTTATGAGTTTAATGACAGATAGGAGAAAAATATAGTTCCTATATGTAATCTTAACTGTGTAATGAACTCATTTGACCATTGTTTGTATGACTTACGTTGTAAACAGTAGTAACATGTTTCTAATTTCCTCATAAACATGCCGCCACGCTGTCACAACGGAGACGATACGAACTCAGAGGATGCTAACGGTAATGCCAACTCAGGCATACAAGAGTTAGAAAATCTTATCTCTGGATTGGTGACTCAACTGACTCAAGCCAATCAGTCTCTCACTCAGAACAGAGGTGGTGCAAACCTGCCAACTTGCACGTTCAAGCACTTCAACTCCTGTAACCCACTGAAGTTTACAGGTTCTGAGTCAGCCATTGGTCTACTACAGTGGTTCGAGAGTATGGAGAACACTTTCATCAACAGCGATTGCCCCAAGAACCTGAATGTTCGTTATGCCACTAGTGTTTTCCAAAAGAGAGCACTAACATGGTGGAATGGGGAGAAACGAACTAGGGGAGTTGATGCTGCCTTAGCGCTAACATGGAAAGAGGTCCAGGACATGATGACCACTGAATTTTGTCCTCGTAGTGAGATGAGGAAGCTTGAGACTGAGTTCTGGGAACTCAAGCAGGACAGCGGGGAGAATGTAATATACAATACTCAGTTCCATTAGTATAGCTTGCTGGAGCCTCATCTTGTGACACCTTTGGAGAGAGCCATAGAGAAGTATATCGGCGGGTTGCCGATGCAGATTCAGGATACTGTCTACGGAAGCAACCCCAAAACACTTGAGGCTGCTATTCGTTTATCTGCCACACTGACTGATAACAATGTCAAAGCTGGAACACTCACAAGGAAAGGGACGAAGAAAACTGAAGGGAAATCTACTGCAAAAGAAAAAAAGACTGAGGTCAAGACTGAAGCTGCTAGTTCATCTAAAAGCAGCAACAAAAAGAGAAAGACGAGGAATTTCATGGTCACTGGTCCTGCTGCTAAGTCTGTGCAGTAATCATCCAACAACACCACTGCCAGAAATTACACTGGGAATACTCCCCAATGTAATACCTGCCGATACCATCACGCACCTAACTTGCCTTGTCGCGTATGCAACAACTATGACAAGTATGGTCAATATGCCAATGTCTGTCGGAGTGCTCCGCAAGCACAAAGGATGCAACATGCACCGCTTGCACTGCCAACTCCTCAAGCACAACCAATTCCAGCTGTACCCGTTCACCAGGTACCTCCTGCACAGGCAAGAGCCTGTTACGAGTGTGGTGAAGTGGGTCACTTCAGGAATCAGTGCCCAAAGTTGACCGGGAACAATCAGCGGGTGGCAAGAGGCCGAGCATTCCAACTGAATGCTCCAGCTGCTCAAACCAACCAGGATGTGGTCAACGGTACATTTCTGATCAACAACTCTTATGCATCTGTCTTATTTGATCCTGGTGCCGATAGGAGTTTCGTTTCATATGATTTTGAATGCATGCTTGGTAGAACACGTACATATTTAGATAAACCGTTTAACGTGGAGGTGGCTGACGGAAACACTATTGATATTGACACCGTTATTATTGGATGTACTGTGAACTTAAGTGATCACGTCTTCCCAATTGATCTCATACCTATGCATCTTGGTAGCTTCGATGTTATCATAGGCATGGATTGGTTAGCCACCCACAAAGCGGAGATTGTATGTCGTGAGAAATACATTCGTATTCCTTTACCTTCGGGTGAAATCTTAAGAGTTTTTGGATAAACTTCTAGTAAAGGTCTTAAGCTGATGTCTTGCACTAAAGCACACAAGTACCTTAGGAAGAAATGTATAGCATTCTTAGCGCACATTGTGGAGAAGAAAGAGAAAGGAAAGAGCATTGAGGATGTTCTCGTAATCTGAGATTTTCCTGAAGTATTTCCAAATAATTTGCCGGGTCTTCCACCAGAACGTCAAGTAGAGTTTCGCATTGACTTAGTACCTGGTGCGAACCCTGTCGCCAAAGCTCCTTACAGACTTGCGCCTTCGGAGTTGCAAGAATTGGCGAGCCAACTGCAAGAACTGACTGATAAAGGATTCATTCGCCCGAGCCATTCGCCATGGGGTGCACCGGTCCTATTTGTCAAGAAGAAGGACGGGTCATTCCGAATGTGCATCGACTACCGCGAATTAAACAAACTCACAATTAAGAATGGATATCCACTGCCGCGCATCGATGATCTCTTCGATCAGCATCAAGGCTCGGCATGGTTTTCCAAGATCGATCTGAGGTCTGGGTATCATCAGCTTCGCGTACATGATGATGATATTCCCAAGACGACTTTTAGAACAAGATATGGCCATTATGAATTTTTTTGGTAATGCCGTTCGCCGTTACCAATGCACCTGCGGTTTTCATGGATCTCATGAACCGTATCTGCAGGTCATACTTGGATAAGTTTGTGATTGTGTTCATTGACGATATTTTGATATACTCAAAGACCAAGGAAGAGCACGAGAAACACCTTACGTTGGTTCTGGAGATCCTAAGAGAGGAGCGACTGTATGCCAAATTCTCTAAATGTGAATTTTGGCTTAAGGAAGTTCAATTCTTGGGACACATAGTCAATGAAAATGGTGTTCACGTAGATCCAGCAAAGATTGATGCGGTGAAGAATTGGAGTACACCGAAGACACCGACAGAGATTCGATCATTTCTTGGACTCGCCGGTTACTATCGGCGGTTCATCTCGAATTTCTCTAGGATTGCTGTTCCACTCCCTTGTTTGAATCAGAAGAATTAACCTTATGAGTGAGGACCAAAGCAAGAAGAGACGTTTCAGACTTTGAAGCAGAAACTTTATGATGCTCCTGTATTGACACTGCCTGATGGAAATGAGGATTTTGTGGTATACTGTGATGCATCCAACCTAGGTCTCGGCTGTGTTCTCATGCAACGGGGAAAGGTTGTGGCATATGCATCAAGGCAACTAAAGATTCATGAGAAGAACTACACTACACACGACTTAGAACTTGGTGCAATCGTGTTTGCCTTGAAGATATGGAGACATAATCTTTATGGCACTAAGTGTGTAGTATTCACTGATCATAAAAGCTTACAACACATTCTCAATCAGAAAGAACTTAATATGAGACAACGGAGATGGGTTGAACTGCTGAAGGATTATGACTATGAAATTCGCTACCATCCTGGTAAAGCGAATGTAGTAGTAGATGCGCTTAGTCGCAAAATTCAAGTTCAGATTCATAGTGTCCGAGTGCACACTAACCTCCGTAATGATGTTCTCACAGCCCAACAACAATCATTGGCTCAAGATAACTTGAAAAAAATGAGATGTCATGCGGGGCTGAGATTTTATTGGAAACTAAGGATGATGGGTTGATGTACTATTTGAATCGGTTGTGGATACCGAACAGGGGTGATCTTAGGATGGTGATTATGGATGAAGCTCATAAGTCACGTTATTCAATCCATCTGGGTTCTGATAAGATGTATCAAGACCTTAGGGACTTGTACCGGTGGCCTGGAATGAAGAAGGATATTGCTGAGTATGTGTCTAAGTGCCTTAACTGTGCCAAAGTCAAGGCAGAACGCCAGCGACCTTCAGGATTGTTATTAGAATCAGAAATACCGACGTGGAAATGGGAGAATATCTCTATGGATTTCATTACTAAACTTCCACGAACCACAAATGGCAAGGATAGTATATGGGTGATAGTTGATAGATTAACCAAGTCGGCTCATTTCTTACCGATACGCGAAACGTACCCTGTGCGGAAGTTAGCTCGTATCTACATTGATGAGATCGTTAGCCGACATGGTATTCCCTTGAGCATAATATCGGATCCTGATGCTCGTTTCACGGCACGATTTTGGGATCACTTCATGAAGCCTTTGGAACAAGATTGGATCTTACCACTGCCTATCATCCTCAAACGGATGGGCAGACGGAGCGAACGATTCAAACATTGGAAGACATGTTGAGAGCTTGTGTCATCGACTTCGGTGGCAATTGGGATAGCCATTTACCATTGGTTGAGTTCTTGTATAACAACAGTTATCACGCGAGCATTGGTATGGCACCGTTTGAAGCTCTTTATGGCTAGAAATGTCGGTCACCTATTTGTTGGACCGAGGTCGGCGAATCGCAGATCACTGGTCCCGAGATTATTCAGGAGACGACTGACAAGATCCGCCAGATCCACGACAATCTGTTAGCTGCACGCAGTCGACCGAAGAGTTATGCGGATAAACGACGAAAACCTTTGGAGTTTGAAGTGGGAGATATGGTATTGCTTAAAGTGTCGCCTTGGAAGGGCGTTGTCCGATTCGGGAAGAAAGGGAAGCTTGCTCCACGTTATGTTGGCCCTTTTAAGATCCTTGAACGGATCGGGAAGGTTGCCTACAAATGGGAACTTCCTCCTGAACTTAGCAATGTGCACCCGACGTTTCACGTGTCCAATCTAAGAAAGTGCTTAGCTGATCAGGATCTTCAAGTACCACTCGATGACATTCGCATCGATGATATCATGCATTTTGTTGAAAGACCAGTGGAGATAATGGATCGTGAGGTTAAAAAGCTCAAACGCAGTAGAATTCCAATTGTCAAAGTACGTTGGGAATCGAAGCGGGGTCCAGAATTCACCTGGGAGCGGAAAGATCAGATAAAGCTTAAGTAACCACATTTATTTACTACGGTCACTCCAAGTTGAATTTCGGGACGAAATTCCTTTTACTAGGGGAGACTATAACATCACTGTACTTCCGGTCGTTCGTACATCCGTACATCCGTACGACTGTACTGTTCTGACCTAAGATTTATTATTATTAATGATAATGAACTATCTGTTGATATTATTGATGATTATCACTGTTATTGGTATACATGCTTAGAACATATTATTATACGCGTAAACCATGGGAAGTTTTAGTTGTAACTCAACTAAACATAACCAGAGAGTTTATCGCAGTTATATCACAGATGATATGAAGATTGGTTGGAATGGAAGAGAATTAGGAGTTAGTTGTTGTTTGGTTGCTAAACATAGTCAAGGACACATGGTCATGGTTTATCGAAATAGTGGGACGGTGTAGGGGGGTTGCGATCTACCTCTGCATATGCCCTATACATATGCACATTTCGGTCTATCATGGATGTGTCAGTGACTTGGTTTAGTGGGTTTTGGTTTGGGAATTATAATAGTAAAGATAATAAAATAATAAAAACAATTACGCGATAGTGAGGTTACGAACGTTATTTAAACGCGAATATTAATTCGGAAATATTAAACCTAATAATATATTCGCGTCGGTGACGATTCACACGAATATAGTTGTTGGGAATAATATTCTAAAACAATATTCCACAAATCCTAAATCGAATCGAAATACATTACGAACGATGGATTCGTAAAGGTGACGATCATTACGAATACGTACGCAAGTAATGCATTTCGACGAGATAAATTAAATAATATTTGGTGATATTAACTTAATAGATGAAAACTAAAAACGTTTATTAGGAATTACAACCTAAAACGAAAATGAACAAATTAATTTATTTATTTAATAAAAATAAACGGAGACCTTATATTTAAACGATTTTAATTGAAAACTATTTTATTAGAAACAAAACTTATTCATTTAAATGTTTTACCTTTCAAATACGTTTAACGAGTAGAACCGAGCAATTTATAAATTGTATCGTGATAAAAGCGAGACCGAACACGCGGGGAATACCCGGACTATAAAACCCATGATCTTCTTCTTCCTCCTCACTTGCAAAGAGTCATTCTCTCTCTAAAAACCCCAATTTCATCACTTTCTCTCTCTAGGCCTTCTCTCTACAATAACTTCATCATCTCTTCATCATTTTGGATGATTCTTCTCATAAATCGACCACGCAGCTGACTAGATCAAGATCACGCGAAGAAATCTAGCTTTGGATCATTATTTTGAGGTAAAACTAAAGCTCTATTCTCGGTTTTGCTGGAGATCTCGAAATCTGTAACTTGTTAATGTTTTAACCGAACAAAACCCTTAGATGAGTTAATATAAAAGAGTAGGATCGTGGGTATAGGTCTGTAACAGGTAGGAACCGTTGGGGATGATGATGAGAGGTTCAAGTTGCAGGGTTCGTGGGAAAGGAGTGCTGTCGGCCGAACCCTGTGCCACCATGAAGATCGAACATGTTACACCGAACCTTTGCCTGTTGGCCGAACCTTCCTTGGCCCAGCGAACCTATACCATGCAGAACCCTAGCCAACGAACCTTTGGCTTCTACGAACCCTGCATGTGCCGAACTTTAGGAACCAGACGAACCCTTGGGCCAAAACCCTAACAGCGAACCTATCTTAGCCCAGCCGAACCTTGGGTTGTGCGAACCAAGGGACAAACTCGTTTGGGCTGGTCACCAACCTTCTTTCCTTGGGAGAACCAATTGCATGTGGCCGAACCCTTCATGTTTATGGGCCGAGCCTTTCATATTCATTTAGCCGAACCCTAGGAGCTTTCCTTGAAAGAACCTAGGGGCGAACTTCTAGAGTTAACCGAACCTAGAGGACTTATAAGCAAAAGGTTCGTTGGTCTGATGGATTCCGAACATGAACTAGTATAAATTGTGATAAAACAAGGTGTAACGAGACTTCCATATACATGCATGAATATACATGATGACTACCTTTGAATTAATAAAATAAGATTTATGTTATGGGATTTTGAATAATGTTAAACTTTTATAGCAAAGAAAGTGGATATGATCTCTTAGAAACTTAAATTAGGTTTTAATAACTAACTTAAGGCGGTCAAATAAGTTAAGCATGCAAAAAGGGGTATACGCAACGGGGTACACAAGTGTATAATATTATTATCCTTACAACTTGTAAATCTTAGCAATAATAATTAAAATCATCATATAATTGTTGATTTAAAACTAAGTAGTTTGAATTATAAATTAATGATGACTAATTATGAATTTCTAGTTGAATCATGTAAGTTAGGTGAAACAAACTAAGTTAATGTCACGATTAATATTGAAAGAAAACAAGTACGGATAATTAACTCAAATGAAATACAAATACTTATGAACCCGAAATACATGATAATTACAGGTAATTGAGTTGTTGTGGATTTGTATACGCGAGCGCGCATTTTACGAACACACTGATTCTAAGGATTCAGGTGAGTTCTCATAACCTCCCTTTCTTTTAAACTGTTTTGTTTTAAAACTCGGAGGTGAAACATGTATACCAATTTTATAAATATTATTTTGATAACACAAGGAATGATACCTGTTTATCAATATGATATTCATATTATGGATTATCATTATTATAGATTATCACTTATTACTATACATCCGTGTAACATTGTCATTGACTCCGGTCAATAACAATGATTACATGAATTGCCACTTGGATTATCACAACTCCGTGAAACATTGCAATTGACCTTGGTTTCATGTATTGTCATGTGGATAGCTTTCACTCCATGGATCATGTTTTTAACTTATGTTAATTACATAATGTCCATGTATAGTCACGGATATCATTTGAGAATATTGATGTTGAGATTGGTTGAATGGTTATGTGTTTGATTATCTATTATTGACTATGATTATCTCTGATTGTCTATGACTGAATTGATGTGTGATTATGTGTTTGTTTATGTGTTTGATTGATTGTTTTGGGATATGTATTGGATTGTCACACAGGTACTCTTGTGGATTTCCTCAAAAAGAACATAAGTTCTTATACTCATTTTACCTAAATTTTTTATAAAATCTTTTCAAAATACAAACTTTTGTACTCAATTTATAAAACATTTTTTAAAGTATAAAAACTTATGATTACTCACCAACTACTTAGTAGTTGACACTTGATTTCTTTACATGTTTCAGGTGATGAAGCTAAGTAGGTTGGAGAAGATGAATTCTCACTTTTGGACATCATCACATAGGATCTCAGACTTAGCTAATTAATTAAAATTCTGGCGATTAGAGTTTAGTTAGTTTAGCTAATTCTTTTGTGTAATTGATGTATTTAATTCATGATGAACATGATTTTTGTGTAAACATTTATTTGGTTTGATTGATATGTGATGGTATGTATTTAGATGCCCACGAGCTTTTGAACAATCTACACATCCCTCGTGGCATCCCGACGTTTCCGCCATCGGTCGGGATGTTACAATAGCTCACCTTGTCCTTGCCAGAATGGCGCAGAATCAAGGTGCTCGCAAGGATCCGATGAATGTATCGCAATAAGGGGTCACGGATCTGCGTAGCTAGCCGCCGATCCGTGTGTGGAGGTACCGCTATCGTGCTCCATTAAGCGGTCATCTCATCTTCGGTGACGTACCCGGGCCTGGCTACCCTAAATACGCCCCGAATGAGGCCCTCAAATGCGCCGGCGGCAACCTCCTCCCTGGAGTAGATGCCCATACTGACAACGAAGTCAGCAACACTCATGTTGTGTGTCGTTTGACCTAAGGCGAACGACACTACTCCAGGGGCAGTGAGGGAGATCACGTCGTAGCGGAAGGTGGATAAGAACTCCACCTTGAGCTCAGCGTAGCAGGTACGCCCATGGTGGAGTCACCATGGCATCGAACCCCTCTCCGCTGCCCAGCCGCTTGATGACTGCTCGGTCAAATCCACGGTGCTGGATCGTCTATAATCTCGCGAGCGTAGTCATGTGAGAATACTCAAGCGTATCCGTAGCAAACTGTAAGAAGGTGTGGTCCAGAAGGGAGCGCAGCTACGGGTGGACTGGGTGAGCATGTGGGGGAGGGATAACTAATGGTGCAGAGTAGTGGATCTCGCGGGATGGCGGCGGCTGTCTCTGTGCATGTGACTCTGCTGTGGTCAACCTCCTGGCCCTCTTGGCCCTCGAAGTGGATGCCTCAGCCATCTCTGCGATAATATACAACAAGAATATAGACAATATGTTACAAACTAACTACAAAACTAAATCCTAACTTATTATTGTTTTTCTTTGAAAAATGTTTATTTATATACAAGTTTGGTTAGTTATGTTATGTATTTACCATTTTTGTTTATTAGGTAATTATTTTTTGTGATATACATATGTACAATGTGTTATTCTTTATTTATATGCAAATTTTTATTTTAGCATAAAGTTTATTTAATAATTTACAAATGTTATACATACATTATTTTTCATTTATTTCATGCAAGTATACATTTAAAAAATTTTATTTATGTTACAAGTATTATACATATATGTTATTGAGTATTATTTATTTTACAAAATTTTCTTTATTAATTATTACAATACAATTGTTTGTATAAAATTTTTTTTTGTACAACATTATTAATTCATGATATACAACTTATTTTATTTATATACTTAAGTAAATTTATTTAATCAATATTACAATGTATTTTCACAAGTGTATTATTTAAAATACAACATTTATTACTTTTATTTTACAAAAGAATTATTATGCATTTATTTTTATTGGTTACAACATATAATTTACATTTATTTTAAATTTATATTTACATTAGTATTTTTATACATAATATATATACATTTATTTGTTTATTTTTATTGTATAAATACTTATTTATATTACAAGAGTATTCATTTATTTTTATTTTATTTTACATTAGTTTATTTTATTAGTTTTAAAATTATTCTGTTATTGAAAGAATTACATTATTATTATTTATAGTTTCTGTTTTTATTTTTATTTATTTACTGATTACTGAAGAAAAATAAAATCAAAAGAAAAACAAAATCAAGGGTGAAAATTGGACCCGGGCACATAGACTGGACACCAGTTCTTGGCCCTAGGCTGTGTGCGTAGGGTTAAGGTGAAACGAGAAAAAGGGGTCAGCAATCTGAAGCATTCCCGATCCATTTTCCTATCAATCATCAACAATAATCAATCCCCAAATCAAATCAAATCTAACCTAACCTAGTCTAACCAATTTCTAATCTATTCTGAAAATCGAAAATTTAAAGGAAAGAAAAAGGGGGTTTTACCGATACAATGTGAAGCGGTGGTGTATGGAGGTAGAAGGTGGCAGACGGCGGTCAGACGGTGGTGGACCGAAGTAGCAACAGGAGTGGTGGTGACTGGTGTACCGTGATGCTGACGCCGGTGACCGGAGGCACTGGTTGCTACTGGTGACGACCGGAGATGAAAACGACGGTAGTGACGATGACGAGTAGCGGCGGCGGTAGCTGGCGAAGCAGAGAGATGACGGCGGTCGGACGATGGGTTTGACAAAGAAGGAGATGAGGATGGTGATGAGCGTCTTCTGCGGTGGTGGTGCAGACAGATGGCGGCGAGTGGTGGTGATAGGTGGTTGTGTGGCAGATGGAGGTTGAACGGCGGCGAACGGTGAAGGTGAGCGCTTTAGGGTTTTCAGCGTAGAAGAAGTGATGGGCTTGGTGATGACCGGTGGTTTTTATCGAATTGTTTTTAAATTTGTACAACCGCGTGCATCGCGCGAGACCAGTAACTGGGCTAAGGCGTTGCCCCTTAGACGAAACGATTCAAGTTCTGGCCTCCATCCGCGCGTATCGCCTGCTGCTGGCTCTCCGTGCCAGGCGTTCCGCCTAGGGTTCAACTTTCTATTTTTTAAGTGTTTTTTTTCTGCTGCTAACTTAATTCTAAATAAAAGAAATCCTGAAAATTAAATTAATGAAAACTAAATTAATTCCTGCAGACTAAAATTTAATTTAACTAACTAACTAAAGTCTAATCAAATAAATAATTACTAAAGTAAAAACGAAAATCCAACTTACAATTTAAACTAAAGAAATTTAAATCTATGTTTTCAGTTCTGTTATTCCAAAGTCCAGCAATTGGTATTGAAGCCAAAGGATTTGGGCAGTGCAATGTGTTGCTACAATATACTCAGCTTTAGCGGTTGAATTTGACATTGATGTTTGCGTTTGCTTTGCCATGAGACCATGCAATTTGCAATGAACTGACATCCTCCTGAGGTAGAATTCCTGGTTAGTGAACATCCTGCATAATCACTGTCTGAAAAACCAACAAGCTTTCATGATTGATTAGCAGGATACCAAATACCAAGTATAGGGGTACCTTTTAGATATCTGAATATCCTCTTCACAAATGATAAATGGGATTTTTTAGGGGCAGATTGGTATCTTACACAGACACATGTGGCATACATGATATCTGGCCTTGATGCAGTGAGATACATCAAATATTCAATCATGCACCTGTAGAGAGTTTGATTTACAGGTTCACCATTTTCATCTGGAGTTATTCCAGGTGCAGTTGCCATGGGGTAGAAATTAGTTTTCAATCGTTCATTTCAAATTTATTCAAAAGATCTTTTACATATTTATACTAATGAATGAAAGTTCCATTAGGGATTTGTTTGACTTGGAGTCCAAAAAATGTTTTTAGTTCACTTAAAGCACTCATTTCAAACTTAGAAGACGTTAATTTTGAAAGTTGTTCACATAAGGAAGGTGGTTGATCCAAAAATAATGTCATCAACATAAATTTGGACCAGCAAAAATTCCTTATCTACCCTCTTAATGAACAAAGTCTTATCAATGGTTCCCTTAGAAAATTTATTTGAAAGAAGAAATTGAGAGAAAGTATCATACCATGCTCTTAGTACCTGTTTTAAACCATATAGGGCTTTGTCTAATCTGCACACCCAGTCAGGATCATGAACATCATAAAACCCTGGTGGTTGAAACACATAGATTTCCTCCTTAATAGTTCCATACAAAATTGCACTTTTTATATCCATCTGAAATACCTTTATGTTGTGGGATATAGCAAATGCAAAGAAGAGACTTATAGCTTCAAGTCTAGCTATAGGGGCAAAGGTTTCATCATAATCAATGCCTTTCTCTTGGCAGTACCCTTGCACTACCAATCTGGCTATATTTTTTATTACAATGCCCCTTTCATCAGTTTTATTTCTAAATACCATCTAGTTCCTATTGGGTATTTTCTTTTGGGCAAGGGGCAGAGAGTCCAAACGTTTTGTCTTTTAATGTAACACCTCAACGTGGCTAGGTGTGACAACTAGCACCAAACCGTACGGCAAACCCGTACGGTGTGTGTACTTTCACCATGTGCTGTGTGTAAATACAGTACGTAAACAGTTATGTGACAACAGAACTCGGAAGACAAATCACAGTTGTATGTGTTTAAGTGAAAACTTAAACGCAATAAATACAACAACCCAAGAAAAACAACAGTGTGCAAACGAAAAACAATAACAAATCGGTTTCGATCTGATATCCATAGATGACAGGAATCAGATGACCGACAATACAATGTGACAGCAAAGTGATAACAGGATGTTGAGTTGAGTCCGACAGTGAGGAAACACAATTCAAATCAGATTATGCAGTGTCGTTTTAGAATATTAAACTGACAGCGTGTTTGCGTGGGTGACGATTCACACAAACATATCTGCGAGTTTAATGTTCTGAACGATAACTGATAATTAGAAAACCAAATCAGAAAGTGAAACATACGATCGTGTTCGTACAGTTAGCGCTCCGTACGAAGACGCGCGTAAGTGACGCGATCTGATAAAACGAAAACGAAACCCGACACGAGCGATAATAAACTTAATAAAATAAAATAATTAACATTTTACAATTTTGAAACTCATCAAGAAATTAAATTAAACTTCTTTTATTTAAAACATTTGAAATACGCGTAAAAGTTCCGGATACGCGACGAAGTCACGAACCGAGCAACCGAAACGAACCCGAACCCCACACGGGGTATAAAAACCCAAAAATGAGAGTTTCTCTCATTTCCCTCACCTTCAACCTCTCTCCAAGACCAAAATCCGGCCACCACCAATTTAGGGTTTTCTACACCTTCTCTCCTCCATATCTCTCTCATTTCTTGGCCAAATCACCTCATCTTTGGACCTACACGAAGGTATTGATCTCCTCTACACGAAAGTACAAAGGATCTGCTGTAAAACTCAACCAAACTTGAGGTATGAAGCTTCCAAAGTGGCGAAAATTAGGGTTTTCAACCCATGTGTTCGAACCTTGTTTAAAAACCGGCTCAACCACTTCAAAACCATCTCAAAACCATACTAGATGATTATAGGAACTTGGGAAACCATCATGGGGAGTTGAGGTTCGATTGAGTGGAGTTGGAACCATGGCTCACCCTCTCGGTCGAATGAGAACACCCAGGTCAGCCGAATGGCTGGACCTGCCGAACCACACCCTCATTCGAACCTCCTAAGGCCGAATGGAACCCTCAGTCGCCCAACTCTCTTTCGGTTAACAATGGTTCTCATTCGCTGGGTCCTTGCCATTCGACCATGCAACCTTATTCGGCCATAAGCATTCATTCGGTGTCACCCTAGTCGACCAACTCATTCAGTATAGGGCCACTCATTCGACCAGCAACATTCGACCACCAATTTGGGCCAACATCATCATACAAACCATGACACTATCTCGGCCCAACAGAAAGTACTCAGGCCCAACTCCATTGGGTTCATCCTATGATGAATAACTAGGCCAACAGATAGCCCACGCATACATTTGGCACAACAGATTTCAACAGGCCCAACAGCCTACTACATTCCGCCCAATATATTTCAAGAATGTAAATCCACATTGAATCAAGTATTATGGGTAGTACGCATGAATTGGTAATCAGATGCTACAAAAGTGATAGAAACTTGGATTTATGGTTTCACGAAACTTAAAATATTAAGTCTACAAGGATGACTACATGGTTGTTTACTAATTACGTAATAAACCACTTTCAAAAAAAAAAAAAGACAATACGAGGAGTCTTAAACTCTAAATTTAAGTTGAACACGTAGGGTGTATTGTAAAGATCCAAATAATACAAGTAACTAATCTACCGCGTAAAGGTATTGAAATTTCAAAAATGGGCCAAGAAAAGTGAAACGTAAGAAATCAAGACACCACATACTAAACTTAACTTAAATTAGTTAAGTGCTAGTACGATTTATGACAATTGAAGCAAGGGCCGAACTATGACTGAGACTTATGTGTGTTAGCCAACTCTAGGGCTAACACCTACACACACTCAAGCACATACAACTTATACTTACAAGATACAAATATCGTGAAATCAATACAGGATCGTGAAAGCAAATCCAAGTACAAACAAAGAGCGCGTACATTCTTCATTTAAGCTAAGTCAATCATTTCATACACAAGGTGAGTTCATATGCCCCTTTTCTTTAATCTTAACTGATTTTAAACTCTCGGGGCTGAGAAACATGCTTAACTTTTATTTATTTAAAAGTTTTATGTTTATCATATTGCTTACACTTTGATTAGATAATATTAATTGAATTATTATTATTTATCATTGTATGCATGCGTGCTTGATCATGATAAGACAGAGATACCTCAGATGAATATGATAATATAATTTCATAACTCATCAACACAATATAATAAACTAGTTGTAAGATTATATCACACAACACATAGTTATTCTTACAAGAATAAACATTGAGATGAACATAGATGAACATGATGACAAGGAACAAAACACAAGAATGATGTGAAGATGACACATCTTTATAACATCATTCAGCACTAGAGTTAACTAAGTGTAATAAGTCAAGTGCTTACAACACTTAGCTTACAACTCGAAACATATTACAAGATAACATGGAACGACTATCAACTACCACCTGAGTCGATTAAGTGAAGTAAGGCTATCTCTTACAACAGCTTAGGGGCAACATGGTGACCCTATGGAATGACAAGGAATGATAATCATGATAATGCAACTTCATGATAACAACGTCATTCACCACTAATACTAACGATGTGTGATAAGACTAGTTCTTATCATACATGGTCCAACACGAAAACATTTATCACTTAGAGCAGATGACTTATGAGACTACTACTTGTGACATCAAGGGTGACATCAGGAAAACCTAATTCCAAGATGTCATTCCCCATACAGGCTAACATTATATTATAAGACTTGATCTTATAACGCCATGCTTGTACTGTAGTGAAACCTATGACACTATACCGGTAATATCTATAAACAAAAAGGTGACAGTGTTAGGGTTAGATTAGATCCGATTTGTGTGAGACCATGAACTTGTGACTATGTAATTAAGAGGTGATATCTATATGAATTTATGCAATATGATTCTATATGTGCCTATGTGATGTGACTATATGAGCCTATGTGATGCGACTATGTGAGACTATATGAGACTATATGAGACTAATGAGACTATGTGATGAGACTATATGAGACTAGGGAATGAGACTATGTGATGAGACTATATGAGACTAAATGAGACTATATGAGACTATGTGATGAGACTATATGATGAGACTATATGAGACTAGGGAATGAGACTACGTGATGAGATCATATGAGACTATATGAGACTATGTGATGAGACTATATGATACTAGGGAATGAGACTATATGAAACTACGCGATGAGACTAGGTGAAATCACGTGGAACAAATGGGAAATGGATATCTCTAGTTGTACCGCAAGTGGTGTGAAACTTGACTGAGTATGTGGTGGGATAGCGTCTGGGCTCGACCCTTTCGTGATTCCCTATATATAAGCATGCTTGATCAGGTGATACTCTACTTGTACGTATAACTAGGGAAAGGCCATTGGGTGGAACAGGTGAATCAATCATTACAATTAACCAGTATGACATTGTGACTGTGTGCATGAACATTTCAAGGTTTTCAATTTACTTACTTATGAACTCACCAACTTAGTGTTGACTTTGTTTTAAATGCATGTTTTCTCAGGTGACGGACATGTGTAGATACATAGATGCAAGTATTAAGCTAATGGACTTTTAGAAGACCTAGCTTATTTTTGATTGCATACTTTTGGAATGACACAGTGAATCACTTTTGTATATCTTGTACAGATACAAGATATAAACTCATTGATTCTTCTTGATTAGATTTACTTAGTTAAGTTATGAACACGTACTGTGTAATTTAACTTTGTAAATTCTATATTGTATGTCATGTTAGCATTTCTCATTATTTATCATGTGCCATGTAAACAATCTGATCATTTCGATTATCACTCAAGATATCGCGCCCCGGGAACCTTCCGCCCGACGGGAAAACCCGATCCGTTCCCGCCGGCCCGGGGTGTGACAGATTGGTATCAGAGCCATGGTTATAGAGAAATATAGGTCATATTACTTAAACGGTTTGGCCTAGACTATAACCTAGGGACCCTCATGTAGTGAACATACAACATAGGATTCTATTTGCATATGTCTTCTGCTTCTGATCACTGCACTAACCGATTTTCTTTCGGTTATGATCAGAATGCCGCTGAGAAGACAACCACCGCTATTACCGCTGACTCAAGGTTCAGCTCCGCACTCGTCGACACCGACACCGCCTGACTCTCCTCCACATCTACCACCACCTCCACCTCCTCCTCCGCCACCACCTGTTCATCAGTTGGATCCGGCTACCGTGGCACTGGCCACCCTTTTGACAAGCCAATTGAGGGATGTAATCCCCGATATGATGAACAGGATCAACACCAACAACAGCAACAACATTGTCAACTCATCTGGAGAGGGTAGTGGAAACACCAGAAACCAGCAGGACTATTCCTACAAGAATTTTGTAGGATGCAAGCCACCTGCATTCAGTGGCAATGAAGGAGCTGTTGGCTTGATCCAATGGATCGAGAAGATGGAGACGACCCTCGACATCAGTGGTTGTCCTGATCAACACAAGGTAAGATATGCGGCAGGCTCGTTCGACAAACGAGCGCTGACCTGGTGGAACGCACAAGTACAGACCAGGGGACGAGATGAGGCACTGTCTATGTCTTGGGAGGAGTTCAAGGTCTTGCTGAGGGGAGAGTTTTGCCCCAGAAACGAATTGAAAAAGGTTGAGACAGAATTGCTCAATCATGTTATGGTGGGGGCTAGACATCTGGCCTACACCACAAGATTCCACGAGCTAGCGACATTGGCACCGGATATAGTGCCAACACTGGAGAAACGAATTGAACGGTACGTCGGTGGACTACCGGCTTGCATTCAAGGGCATGTGATTGCTGCCCACCCCACTACCCTAGAGATGGCTGTTACACTGTCAGCAACACTAACAGATGTAATGGTTGCCTCGGGGGCACTGAAGGAGGAAGCTGAAGTAACAAAGACTGAAACATCCCGGGAACTGGATGAACCTCAAGTTAAGAAATAGAAAATGCTCAAAAACTATGCTGGGACCACACCAGCCCTGAGAGCACCACAATCACCACCATTACAAGTCAAGAAGCCGTATGCTGGCGCGGCTCCTCAATGTAACAACTGTCAGTTTCATCATCATCTTGGAACCCCATGCAGGCAATGCACGGGGTGTGGGAAATTGGGACATTGGCTTGATCACTGCAGAAACCCAACTCCCTATAACAGGAACTACCATGCAGCAAGGATGGTTGCGGTTACCGATCACAGGTCTTGCTACACATGTGGCGAACCTGGGCATCTCTCAAGGGACTGTCCCAAGAGAATCCCACCAAAGGCACCGGTAGCTAGAGGACGGGCTTTTCAAATTGGTGCAGCTGCGGCTCACCAGGACACTGACACCAACACTAACACTGGTACGCTCTTCATATCAATCTTTGCAGTTGTATATTTGATACTAGCAAAGATTATCATTGCCTCTTCAGAGTTAGTTTAGAACTTACTCGCAATTGGGGCAACACCCGAACATCTCTTACACTGAATGACATGAACTTAGTGTTCACTTACCTTAGTGAACAAACGCATGCCATGGAATTTAACATGGTGGGCACGAGGGGTGTCAACACCGTTATCGGAACGGATGCTTCGTTCTTGATAGGGATGAAGTCATCTAATCCGATAAAACCTTTTCATGTCATTACAATGAACGACAGAGATACATTTATAAGTCTCAGTATTGGGTCCGTCAATGTTGTCTTATCTGACAATATACGAATCCATCCTAACAAGGGGAGAAACGAGAGGCTTCTCCTAGCAGAAATAACATGCGAGCATAAGAATCATAGTGAACATTATAGATCATGAAATAATGCAACATCATGAGATACAATCATGGGAGTGTATACAAACAGCTATGACACGCGATGCCAAGCTACCTTACACTTCCAGTAAACTTGATGTTTCTGAATTGATAGGAACAATGAAATCAAGTCTACTCATTATATAACTATACACCAAAGCCTAGGTTCCCTAAGGAGGACTAGGTCACATACGAACAATGTTTTATCAAGAAACATAAACATTTCGGATATTACGGTCGAGAGACTGAAAACGAATCCGTATCACATCGAACAGACTCGGGGAAACTCTAAATACAATTTAGCATAAACATAAGAACATGAGAAACACGTGATATCAAAGCATCTCCGCCTATACAAAGAAAAAGTAGTACCCGATAACTACGCTTAAATTTCGGGACGAAATTTCTTTAACAAGGGGAGACTGTGACAACTAGCACCAAACCGTACGGCAAACCCGTACGGTGTGTGTACTTTCACCATGTGCTGTGTGTAAATACAGTACGTAAACAGTTATGTGACAACAGAACTCGGAAGACAAATCACAGTTGTATGTGTTTAAGTGAAAACTTAAACGCAATAAATACAACAACCCAAGAAAAACAACAGTGTGCAAACGAAAAACAATAACAAATCGGTTGCGATCTGATATCCATAGATGACAGGAATCAGATGACCGACAATACAATGTGACAGCAAAGTGATAACAGGATGTTGAGTTGAGTCCGACAGTGAGGAAACACAATTCAAATCAGATTCTGCAGTGTCGTTTTAGAATATTAAACTGACAGCGTGTTTGCGTGGGTGACGATTCACACAAACATATCTGCGAGTTTAATGTTCTGAACGATAACTGATAATTAGAAAACCAAATCAGAAAGTGAAACATACGATCGTGTTCGTACAGTTAGCGCTCCGTACGAAGACGCGCGTAAGTGACGCGATCTGATAAAACGAAAACGAAACCCGACACGAGCGATAATAAACTTAATAAAATAAAATAATTAACATTTTACAATTTTGAAACTCATCAAGAAATTAAATTAAACTTCTTTTATTTAAAACATTTGAAATACGCGTAAAAGTTCCGGATACGCGACGAAGTCACGAACCGAGCAACCGAAACGAACCCGAACCCCACACGGGGTATAAAAACCCAAAAATGAGAGTTTCTCTCATTTCCCTCACCTTCAACCTCTCTCCAAGACCAAAATCCGGCCACCACCAATTTAGGGTTTTCTACACCTTCTCTCCTCCATATCTCTCTCATTTCTTGGCCAAATCACCTCATCTTTGGACCTACACGAAGGTATTGATCTCCTCTACACGAAAGTACAAAGGATCTGCTGTAAAACTCAACCAAACTTGAGGTATGAAGCTTCCAAAGTGGCGAAAATTAGGGTTTCAACCCATGTGTTCGAACCTTGTTTAAAAACCGGCTCAACCACTTCAAAACCATCTCAAAACCATACTAGATGATTATAGGAACCTGGGAAACCATCATGGGGAGTTGAGGTTCGATTGAGTGGAGTTGGAACCATGGCTCACCCTCCCGGTCGAATGAGAACACCCAGGTCAGCCGAATGGCTGGACCTGCCGAACCACACCCTCATTCGAACCTCCTAAGGCCGAATGGAACCCTCAGTCGCCCAACTCTCTTTCGGTTAACAATGGTTCTCATTCGCTGGGTCCTTGCCATTCGACCATGCAACCTTATTCGGCCATAAGCATTCATTCGGTGTCACCCTAGTCGACCAACTCATTCAGTATAGGGCCACTCATTCGACCAGCAACATTCGACCACCAATTTGGGCCAACATCATCATACAAACCATGACACTATCTCGGCCCAACAGAAAGTACTCAGGCCCAACTCCATTGGGTTCATCCTATGATGAATAACTAGGCCAACAGATAGCCCACGCATACATTTGGCACAACAGATTTCAACAGGCCCAACAGCCTACTACATTCCGCCCAATATATTTCAAGAATGTAAATCCACATTGAATCAAGTATTATGGGTAGTACGCATGAATTGGTAATCAGATGCTACAAAAGTGATAGAAACTTGGATTTATGGTTTCACAAAACTTAAAATATTAAGTCTACAAGGATGACTACATGGTTGTTTACTAATTACGTAATAAACCACTTTCAAAAAAAAAAAAAAGACAATACGAGGAGTCTTAAACTCTAAATTTAAGTTGAACACGTAGGGTGTATTGTAAAGATCCAAATAATACAAGTAACTAATCTACCGCGTAAAGGTATTGAAATTTCAAAAATGGGCCAAGAAAAGTGAAACGTAAGAAATCAAGACACCACATACTAAACTTAACTTAAATTAGTTAAGTGCTAGTACAATTTATGACAATTGAAGCAAGGGCCGAACTACGACCGAGACTTATGTGTGTTAGCCAACTCTAGGGCTAACACCTACACACACTCAAGCACATACAACTTATACTTACAAGATACAAATATCGTGAAATCAATACAGGATCGTGAAAGCAAATCCAAGTACAAACAAAGAGCGCGTACATTCTTCATTTAAGCTAAGTCAATCATTTCATACACAAGGTGAGTTCATATGCCCCTTTTCTTTAATCTTAACTGATTT
Organism: Mikania micrantha; assembly: GCA_009363875.1. Classification (NCBI taxonomy): domain Eukaryota; kingdom Viridiplantae; phylum Streptophyta; class Magnoliopsida; order Asterales; family Asteraceae; genus Mikania; species Mikania micrantha. Next base: position 58,192,531 of record CM018692.1, read on the forward strand.
TAAACTCTCGGGGCTGAGAAACATGCTTAACTTTTATTTATTTAAAAGTTTTATGTTTATCATATTGCTTACACTTTGATTAGATAATATTAATTGAATTATTATTATTTATCATTGTATGCATGCGTGCTTGATCATGATAAGACAGAGATACCTCAGATGAATATGATAATATAATTTCATAATTCATCAACACAATATAATAAACTAGTTGTAAGATTATCACACAACACATAGTTATTCTTACAAGAATAAACATTGAGATGAACATAGATGAACATGATGACAAGGAACAAAACACAAGAATGATGTGAAGATGACACATCTTTATAACATCATTCAGCACTAGAGTTAACTAAGTGTAATAAGTCAAGTGCTTACAACACTTAGCTTACAACTCGAAACATATTACAAGATAACATGGAACGACTATCAACTACCACCTGAGTCGATTAAGTGAAGTAAGGCTATCTCTTACAACAGCTTAGGGGCAACATGGTGACCCTATGGAATGACAAGGAATGATAATCATGATAATGCAACTTCATGATAACAACGTCATTCACCACTAATACTAACGATGTGTGATAAGACTAGTTCTTATCATACATGGTCCAACACGAAAACATTTATCACTTAGAGCAGATGACTTATGAGACTACTACTTGTGACATCAAGGGTGACATCAGGAAAACCTTATTCCAAGATGTCATTCCCCATACAGGCTAACATTATATTATAAGACTTGATCTTATAACGCCATGCTTGTACTGTAGTGAAACCTATGACACTATACCGGTAATATCTATAAACAAAAAGGTGACAGTGTTAGGGTTAGATTAGATCCGATTTGTGTGAGACCATGAACTTGTGACTATGTAATTAAGAGGTGATATCTATATGAATTTATGCAATATGATTCTATATGTGCCTATGTGATGTGACTATATGAGCCTATGTGATGCGACTATGTGAGACTATATGAGACTATATGAGACTAATGAGACTATGTGATGAGACTATATGAGACTAGGGAATGAGACTATGTGATGAGACTATATGAGACTAAATGAGACTATATGAGACTATGTGATGAGACTATATGATGAGACTATATGAGACTAGGGAATGAGACTACGTGATGAGATCATATGAGACTATATGAGACTATGTGATGAGACTATATGATACTAGGGAATGAGACTATATGAAACTACGCGATGAGACTAGGTGAAATCACGTGGAACAAATGGGAAATGGATATCTCTAGTTGTACCGCAAGTGGTGTGAAACTTGACTGAGTATGTGGTGGGATAGCGTCTGGGCTCGACCCTTTCGTGATTCCCTATATATAAGCATGCTTGATCAGGTGATACTCTACTTGTACGTATAACTAGGGAAAGGCCATTGGGTGGAACAGGTGAATCAATCATTACAATTAACCAGTATGACATTGTGACTGTGTGCATGAACATTTCAAGGTTTTCAATTTACTTACTTATGAACTCACCAACTTAGTGTTGACTTTGCTTTAAATGCATGTTTTCTCAGGTGACGGACATGTGTAGATACATAGATGCAAGTATTAAGCTAATGGACTTTTAGAAGACCTAGCTTATTTTTGATTGCATACTTTTGGAATGACACAGTGAATCACTTTTGTATATCTTGTACAGATACAAGATATAAACTCATTGATTCTTCTTGATTAGATTTACTTAGTTAAGTTATGAACACGTACTGTGTGATTTAACTTTGTAAATTCTATATTATATGTCATGTTAGCATTTCTCATTATTTATCATGTGCCATGTAAACAATCTAATCATTTCGATTATCACTCAAGATATCGCGCCCCGGGAACCTTCCGCCCGACGGGAAAACCCGATCCGTTCCCGCCGGCCCGGGGTGTGACACTAGGGCTGACGTGTCATTATTACAAAAATCAGAACAGTGCATATTCCCTATTTAATAAATTTAACCCAAATAAATACATAGTTTGACTAAAGGAATACCCATATCTAATTATATCACTTATTAACAAAATTAATTTAAACTCTTTAATCTCTTTATCTTCTCTTCACACATCCCCTGAATCCCATGTGTGCCTGTTATAAAAAGGAAGAAAACAACAAAAAGAAATACGGCTGAGCCAAAAATTGCTCAGTAACGGAAGAACAACAGTAGTGGTAGTGAAATCTGAAATGGGTAACGATTATCGAAGTGGCGACGATCAATAGTAATGGATATAGTAAGGTCAACAGAAACATTACAATTGTAAGGTTCATAGCAAAAAAAAAAGATAACGAACATCATAATGAACTAACAGTACGATTAGCAACTACATCTAATCAGAACGAATACATATCAAATAAGTCGTATGGTAAGGAGACACCCATTTGAGCACAAAACAAATAGTGTACACAGACCCGTCGGCCTAATGTGCCAAATGTGAGCTGTATGTAGGCACACACCAACAGTCACCAAAATGAAACAATTATCCTACGACCAGTCCATACGCCTCTTCAAATTTCAGTATGTGCACAATTGTAATATCAGAGTACTAAATAGAGACGCCGTGAACCAGTCACACTGTCACGGAAAGTGCTACGCCATTAATGCGCCAATGACGCACCGGTAGATACACCTATCAGAGGCTCTGCTCGGGTATCGGAATCGAAACAAATAAAGGTTACAACAAATCGAATATCTAAACCAACGTCGCCTCAAATAATCTTATACATCAATATAACGGAACATGCGATAATGAATACAAATTCTATAATTATATCGCATGCAAAACCAATTAGAATTAGAAATAATAGATGCTCGAACACCAACCGGTCCAACATAATGAAACAAATAGAACATATGATACAAACAAAATATACTACAAGTTAAATAAACGGAATCCGTACAAGAAACTGGTGGCATAACAGAAATACTATCATGTGAGGGTATAAAATCCGTACCTTGGTTTTAGTAAATAATCAACAAATCAATCTCAGATAGTGCGTAAGCAATCCAAACCTCTAATGTTTCAGTAGTGTTTTTGGGCGATTCACATGAGTTTAGCCGAATTTATGATTCATATATATAATCAGTTAAATTTTTGGTGATTTTGAGCTTCTTAACATTTAACCGATCAAAACGGTTTATGTTGTAAAGTCTTTTATTAATATTCGTTCCTTTCGTAAGTCGGCTATTTAAACGTTTTTCGATTGGACTTTTTTTAGAAAAGAAAAAAACAAATAATATTAAAAAAAATATATTTTTAAATATATTCACCTATAACCTTCCTAATAAAATTCAAAAGTCTTAACTAATCGAGCTAGACTTTTATTAGTAAAAAATGGATTTTGAAATTTATATGCTTACTAAACTCTACCAATCTAAGCTTATAAATAATTAAAATTAAAGTGGTCTAAGAATAATTTCAACCCAGAACCTTCTAGCATCGCTCCTTGGATCTAAACCAGTCGACCCAAATCTTCTTATTATCAACACTCATGAATTGTTAGAGTTTCAAATAATTTGAAATCTGGTCATAATAAAGTTTGAAGGCAACAATGATAAATAAATAAAAAAAATGTGCAAGCGGGTTTCGATCCCGCAATCTTTCATATTGATGCAAATTTGTTTAGCCAACCCATCTAGACTTTCAATTGTTAATTTTCCATCATGTTTATTATCTAACATTAACAATTTTTCTTCCATCTTCCTTTCTATTTCGAGAATTTCTAATCAACACAGTGGAGTGTTAACACAAATTCAAAGATGACTCTCAGGCTTGTTTTCGATCAGATCGTAATAATCGACTGGACTTTATTTAAAACTTCAATATACTATGATTAAAAATTTACCTTAAACCGTGTCGATTGTAACCGAACCGAAGATTGTAAATAACATTTCACTCACCAGTCTTGTTTCATGTTTCAGTTATAACCTCCTGCTATTGTGTCTGTGGTAAACAACCGTAAATACTGCCAACGAAGAGGGTTATAAGGTGTTGATGGTGGTCTTGTTCGTAAGGATTCAGACAACAAAGGATTAAAACTTGGTTGTTTTATGTTGATCTTATTATGTAGGTTTCATGTTTGATAGAATTGTACATATGATCTGTTTCTTTTAATCATGTCCAACCAAATCATTAATGGTCTCACTAAATGACTATTACTCCATCGGTTACATAATATAATCCACATATAATATAAACGAAATGGAAATGATCCGACTTCTGAGGGTTTATTTATTGAGTAATTCGATATTAATATATAATTTTATTTATTTAATTGTTACGCTTTACGGTGTATTATATTTAAACTGTAACAGTTCATCCTTCATAGCTTCCACCCAATTATTATCTTTGAGAGCCTCTTCATACTTAGATGGCTCAATTTGGGATAGGAAACCAGCATGAAGACAAAAGTTTGAGATTTGGCTCCTAGTTTGAACACCTTTCTTTAAATCACCCAGAATCTGTTCTAGAGGGTGATTTCTATTGAAGGGAATGATGTCCAAACAATTATTAGCAGAAGCAGCATCAGAAGAAGATGAATTTTTAGCAGGGCCAGGAGAGTTTTTAGGAGCTTGTTCAGAGATATCTACTAGTGCATTGCCAATTATTGGAGATATGGAAGTAGATACATGTTAATTTTGATCTTGAAGATTTATTGGATAAGGAGGAACGGAAGAAAAGAACTGAGACACTGAGCACTCCTCAAGAGATGACAGATCTTTGGAAGTTTCGCAAGACTCTGAAGAAGGAGACAAGGAAGAGGCAGGAGGAAAGTATGTGAAACTTTCAAGATCAAACAAATCTTCATGAGTAGAATGGAAAGAGGAGGTTGATGCAGATTCATTGAATTTGACATCAATGGATTCCTCAAAAATCCTAGTCCTGAGATTGAAAGCTCTGTAAGCTTTGGAAGTTTGAGTATCCCATAAAGTAACCAGAGTCCACTTTTGTAGCAAACTTGGACAAGGAGTCCTTTGTGTTCAAAATGAAACATGGACCCCCAAAAACTCTGAAAAAAGGAAATGAGAGGTTTTATTTTAGGAAGAACCTCATAGGCAGTTTTGTTATGTCTTTTCATAATGTGAACTCTGTTCAAAACATAACAAGCAGTGTTTACTGCTTCAGCTTAGAAAGACAAAGGTAATCCTGACTCTGCAAGCATGGTTCATGCAGCCTCAATAAGTGTTCTATTCTTTCGTTCCACAACTCCATTTTGAGCAGGAGTTCTAGGAACAATGTATTGTCTAAATATTCCTTTGAAAGTGCAAAACTCATCAAGAACATGATTCTTGAATTCGGTACCATTATCACTTCTAATTATCTTGACAGGAAGACCAAATTATCTTTCAAGTTGAGTGACAAGGGATTTTATTTTATCAGAATTCTCATCTTTGCTGAAGAGAAAGAAGGTCCAGCAAAATCTTGAGTAATCATCTACAACTACTAAACAATATCTCTTTCTGGTTAAACTAGCTACCTTCACATGACCGAATAGATCCATATGAAGTAGATTAAGACAGTTAGTTGTTTTAGATTCCTCAATAGACTTATGTGATGATTTATGTTGCTTTACCTTTAAGCAAGATTCACATTGTCCTTCAAAATGAAATTCTTTTGAGGGTAATCCTTTTATTAAAGAAAGGGTAGAAAGCTTATGAAGAGTTTGATGATTTAAGTGGCTAAATCTTCTGTGCCAGAGGGCAGTATCAGAAGATGAAGCTTTGGCTATGAGACATGTAGGAATAAATGCTTGAGAATCAGTTGTGATGTCCACAACATAGACATTCCCACTTCTCTTAGCCGTCAGCAGAGTGTGTTGGTCAATTAGGACCTTTATTTCAGAGTTTATTTCAGGAGAAAAAATTTTACATTTGTCCTTGTTGAAAAATGAACTATAGTTTTTGTCTACTAATTGAGAAACACTCAACAAATTAAACTTGAGGTTTTCAACTAGGCTGACATCCATAAAGTGCAATTTTCCACTAAGGACATAACCAGACCCAACTATCCAACCTTTTGCATTATTTCCAAAGGAGACAGACCCTCCATTCTTTGGAATGAAGTTATTCAGGATGGATCTGCATCCTGTCATATGCCTAGAGCCTCTACTGTCCACATACCATAAGTGATTTTGGTTTGAAAAAGCTTTCTACGCATAGAGGATCAAATGTAATAGGTTAGATATGGGTCAATGTTTATTTCAGAAAAGAAGCAAAATAGTTTGAGAGTTTATTTGTTTTTCTACACATTATTCATCAATTTCTGGATCATTTGAATCAACTATTGCTGATTTTGATGTAGAATACTGATCTGTGAGTCCACAGAAAGAGGATTCACAGCAGCTGGTGAGTAGCGAACATGGTTTACCATAGGATAAGAGGGTGGTGTACCAAGGATTGGTGGCCTAGGAAATGTAGCCAAAGGATGAGGTTAGTCAAATGATGAATGAGTGTTTGGTCTTATTGTGTTGTTAGCATCTTGTCTACTTGCTTTCTTGGCCTTCTTCATTTTATTAGGGGGTTCCCTTTAGATGAAGAGGCATGTTCATCTTTCAACTTCCTGGCTTTCAGCTTATCTCTTATTTTCTCCTGGGGAGTTTTTGTCCTGAGCATCAGGATATTGAGCTTCAGGTTGGTCAGAGGAGATGGAGTTCTCACCAATAGCCATTAAAGCAAATTATGTTGGCTCATTAGTGATGAGAGCATAGCCTACATCATCAGGCATGCTACTCAAGTCTACATACTCTTGTGTAAAGAGAGTTGGTTGGCTTGATTGAGAAGACTGGACAGCTGGGCCTGGTTTGCTTATTTGAGAAAGAGAAGGTGAAATAATCTGGAGTGGAGCAGGAGTAAACTGGTACATGCTGCCATTAGTAGCTTGTACATATTGAACATTGGGAGAAGGTGAGCTTTGAACAATATGAGCAGTGGCTTGAGTGTTGTTGTGTTTTGGAAAATGGGAAGAAGATGAAGAGTAAGGAGCTACAGAAGAATGAGTGTTTGCAAATGTCACATAAGATGAGCTGTTGTTATTGTTGGGAACATTTCTGCATTCCCTGGCAAAGTGTCCTATGCCATGACATCTGTAGCACTGGACCTTTGATTTATTTAAACCAATTCTGGTTTTCCCATGGAGACTAGGAAATTTTCTTCCCGTCCTCTTATAGAACTTATTAGTTCTCATACTTAAGAGGGAAAGTAGATGTAAGATATCCATCTCTTCCAAGTCTTCACTTGGAATTTGATGGAGATCATCCTTGATAAAACACGGTTGGTCAGGGGTGAAAGAGGGGTCATCACATAAAAAAGAAGTGATGCCAGTGGTTATGTCAATATGTTCATAATAATCCTTATCAGCAATCTCAGATTTATGACTAAGAAGAGCAGTGTTCCCTTGAACATACTCCTCTTTTGATTTACCAGACTTGATTAATTTCCTTTTCTGGTCAATCTGTTGCTCAAAAGTGAGCAACTTGCCATGGAGTTGGGTAAGTGAGAGATTGCCAAAGTCTGGCGAAGATCTCATAACAATAGAATATGTTTCCCATTTGTCTGGGAGAGATCTTAAGAAGCGATTGAGGACAGAGATGGTAGGGTACACTTGACCCACAAGTTTTAGTTCACTTAAGAGAGAAGTGAGCCTTTCAAACTTCTGAGTCAGTGACTCGTTATTTAGTTGGGTGAAGGTCTCATATTGTTGAGCCAATATCTCCCTGGTATTGGCAACAACATCATCAGTCCCCTCGAACTGCTCTTTTAGAGCATCCCACAAGTCCTTAGCGGACTCATGGTGAAGAAGCCCAGAATAAATTTCATTAGGGAGAGCCATGGCTAATTGAGCATGTGCCTTCGCATCAAGATCTAGTTTCTGGAAATCATCTTCTGTATAGTTTTGAGCGTCATTGGGGATAGAATCTCCAGTCTCTGTGTCCAAGACCATAGGTTTGTGTGGTCCGAACATCACAAACTTCCAACAACCAGTGTGATTGTTGGACAGAAAGTGCAATATCCTTCTCTGCCATATGTTATACTGGTGCCTTACCAGTATTGGTGGTTTAGTATTAGAGCCGGTGTTGTGAGGGTCTAATGTGAATTTTTCTACCATTAGGTTACAAACAATATGAGTAAATCAATGGAAAGATCATTTCTCAAATTTGTTTGTTTGAATGGTTTTGAACAAAGTTTAGTTCAAACCCAAGCACCTGCAGAGCTTGAAAACAAATGAAGTAGAAAGAAAACACAGTTTTGATAGAGAAAACTAAACAAATCGATATTAGACAGAGCTTTGAGTCTTAGACTTGATGGTTAAACCAAGACTAAAGAACAAGGCTCTGATACCAATTGTTGAACCTTATAGGAGCTATTTAACCAGTAACAAGGACTTTAGACTCATGGTCAAAGCCTTGGTATTCGCTTCCTCTAAAGTTTAACACTTAGTTATTTTCGGTTGTTTTGTTTTGCTAGAAAAGGAGAAGACATAATAGTAACACAAGGAATTTTCGGGGAATGTAACTCAAATATTTCAGGGAGTGTTGGGGTATAAATACCCAACATTCAATGTTACAAGACAAAGAAGAATAAGACAAGCAACTGACAGAATGCAGATACTGAAACAAAACAAAGTTGTACAACAACTGAATGCAAAAGTCAACAACAGCAGAGATCCATGTCTTCAGTTGATCCTCCGTGGTTGTGATCCGTTGTTGTGTCTTCAGTGGTTGAACCGCGGAAGCCATTCCACGGTTTATAGAATCCGTTGTTGTCTTCAGGTCCTGTTCTGTGGTTGTTATCAGCTACATGATCCACGGTTGCTTGATCAGTGGTTATTAGATCCGTTGTTTTGGGACCCGATGTTGCAATCCGTTGTTGAGATACAGTGCAGCAAGAAGGTATTCCGCGGTTGGTCAATCCACGGTTTTATTTCGTTGTTTGGCTTCAATGGTTTTGCTCATCAGTCCTTATTTTCCAAGATGATCCATCATCATTTTTACCCCATTTCTTCAAAAATTCCATCATCTTCTTCACTTCACCCACCAAGAACACATACAAGCCCTAGATCCTAACTTCTTCTTTTCTCCACCAAATCTTGCAAACCTTATATGCATTTCGAGTAATTTTGCAAGGGGAACAACATTATCCACTTAGATTCTCAAGATTCCCTTCGGTTTGTGAGATCTAGAGACACAAAGGTGAAGAATTTTAGGGTTTTCTTTGGGTTTACTCATAGCTCACTTTGAAAGTTCAAATCACATCGTTAACAAGCAAAAGGTATGTTTCACTTCCATCTTATGCATTCAAATTAGTAAATTGATATATGCATGCTAACATATGTCTTTTGATGCAATCATGGTGAAATGTAGTATGTGTCTTCATTGTGTTAGGTGAAAACATAGAACTTTGCATGATAATAGGAAGATTTGGTAAAGCACATTAACGTGCATGAATAAAATTGTTAGGAAGAATGAATTGGGCAAGGGGGTTAACTGAATATGCTTGGGAAGAGACTGATGTTGTTAGATATTTCATGGTTTTAATAAAAAGGGTGAATAAGAAGCAAATGTGGGGATATGATCAACCATGGTGCCTTTGAACGAACTCTTGGATTCAATTTGGTGTTAGTCACCATGGCTTATACTCACCATGCAACTTACATGTTCATTATCGTCATATCATGTACATCTAGTTGATTCACCAATTGCGTACTAATTTTTGGGTAAATTGTATGAAATGGGTCGCTCTAAATCTACCAGTGCCAAAGGAAAGGAAGTTGCATCCTCATCATCAACACCAACAAAAAGAAAAAGGACTGCTGAGCAACAACACGAGGATTCTGACTATGAAATGGAGGACATGGACCTCTATGATGAGGATGAAGACCTAATGGTTGGGGAACAACCAAAATGGGTAGAAAATGTACCATTAACAAACTTTGGCCTCGCTTGGAAACCTATACTCTATAGGAATAAGATGTAAGGAGTTGCTAGCATCAAGAAGGTTATGGTTTGTGAAAGAGCGGTTCAATTGGAAGAATTCAGAATTTTTGGAGTGGTACAATGTTTTGAGAATGTGGGGTGGGAATCAGTTCTTAAGTTCAACAACAACCCCTTAGAAAACGTTTATATGAAAGAGATTGTTGAATGGATGGCAACCTTAAGAAGAGAAGAAGAAAAAAGCCCGCCAAGGACAACCAAACTCATTGGCACAGTGAATGGGAAATAAATGGTTCTCTTGTTTGAAACAATGAACAAGATTATGAAGTTTGACACCAAATCTCAGAGAGAATATGTTTATCCGGATAGAGATCAGATCTTGGGAGAGGCCACTGCTGATTCACAATGGAATGACATGGTACGAGTGTTGTTTGCTAAGCCCCCGGAGGCTATGGGTACCAAGCTGCTGAGAAGCGATTTGAAAGTACCACCAAAACTCTTATCATTGACTTCAGGACACAATGTCATTCCACTGTTAGGAGACAAGCTGCTTGTTAGAAACATTGAGATCAGGGTACTGATGCCCTAGTGATCGGACAACCAAAGTTGTCATTCTGACACTTGGTATTATTGAATGTGTGGGAGAGTCGGGTGAGTAGGATGAGGTGTTTGTTACCACATTGCAGATTGTTGTCCAGCTTGATGGTGAAGCAAAAGGGGGTAACCGCGTCGACTCAGTTTGAAAAAGTAACTCAACATTACTTTCTGTTTGATAGATTGGCTACATATGGGTGGATCTATAGGGAGAGACCCACTGAGCATGTTCTGATTGATGATAAATCCAAAAGACAACTGGTACTCACCAAGGAAAGTGTGGAACCGATTGAAGAAGAACCGAAACAGGAAGAGGAAGAGCCAGAAGGACCAGGTGGCACTGCTCATCATCATCAACCCACATCATCCCAGCACTTTCATGAGATGCCTCCTTTTGCGAGGCCCATTGTTTATGACAGACCTGCAGGTTTCGTATTATGGCCCGAGGATGCACGGAGAAATTGGGATAGGATGTCATCATGGAGAGAAGAGGATCGGGTTGACAGAAAGGCACAAAGGCAACGAGAGATAGAGTTAAGGCGTGAACGCTGGGAGCAAGCCGAACATGCAGAAATCTATGCGCAAGCTGCCAGATACAGGTTTGAAGAACTCCGTAATGATTTGTTTTTGTTGGAGGAGGCTGTGCGCCAACACACTGATTATTTAACTGGAGACAACTATTAGGTGCGACCAAGGCCGGTGGATTATGCTAGCTTGCCACCATATGTGTAGGGAGAACAGCCCCCACGGTACCCTCAGTTTTTCAACCCTTCTCCGTGGGTACCATGTAGGTCCTTATCTGGATCAAGACTCAAGCTTTAATACTCTTGTCAGCACCAAATGATTCTAATGAGTGCGGAATCAAAGATAGAAGCAGTAAAAGAGATGGAAAAATGAATACTTTGTACAAAATGTCAAGTACACGAAATTCTAGTGGAGTTCAAAATGTGTCTATTTATACTACATCTAGAAATACTGGAACCTATGTACAAGAAATAGTCAAGTACACGAAAATCTAAAGTACACGAAAAGTATAAGTACACGAAATCTTCAAAACGTGGTCTTCATCCAGTCACGTTATGATTTTGTCAGTCTTCGTCTTCGGATTGGGCTCTACAAACTCCCCCAAGAATGATGAAATCAATCAATCACAAGCGTGACAGAATGAGGACTAGCACCTGCATAAAGCTTATGCTCCATAGCCAATGCAACAACTAGCGTGAATGGCTTTGGTTCTTCATCATAACCTCCATAGGTGCGAATGGGGTTATCGTGCAGCACCTGCATATCATCTTTACCATACATCAGCAAGTCCATCGGGTCTAGAACTATATCTAAATCATCCTTTTCTTTCTTGATAACCGCTGCGAAAATCTTCTCGTCAAAGTACCAGGAATCAAATTTCTTCAGCGAGTTATCCGGAACCCACAATGAAACTGGGACTGCCTTTTCGGTTGTTGGAGGAGGATACTTGTAGTATATCCACGGTTATTTTTTGATTGGATCATGTATACACGAAGAAACATATCTTTTTCCTTTAGCAGTCTTCATAGTAGGAAAGTCTTTCTCGCATTGATCCTTTATGAATTTGGCGAAGAGATCTGCTTGACTGTCTTTGGAAAGATTGTAGAACACAAATCTGTTGATGCTTTGGATATCAATCTTGGGCATAGAGCAAAAATCCTGAGGCTGTTAATAATATTCCAACTTTCTGTTCAGCCTCGTGACAACGTACAACTGCTTCTCCTTGTCAAACATCCTGCTTGCAACTTGAGATCTTTCGTTGCGTACTGCGAATAAGTCTCTGGAGCCAACAGCGTATGTTACTTCGTGTTCCTCCTCAACGGGTCCTGGACCAAGCCAAGACTCTTGAACTTCAACAAGAGCAGGAGTCCAGTCATCTTTCTTGTCGGACCAGCTCTCAATCACTTTTCCGAGCATGGGGACCTCCTACCCTAGTGTGTTGACATATTTGTGAGCATACAAATAGTCTATATCCGGATTAGTGGAGATGTTTCCGAGCATAATATTTTCAGGTTCTTCTTCCTTGGATGCTCCCGAGGAAGATCCGGACAACTCTCCACGTTCCTGTTCACAGACATCACCGAATACAGCATCCATGGTTATGTGTGTGAACATATCTCCGCGTCCCACGTCTTTCAAATCTTCTCCGAATCCTTCAAAGAGAAAGTTCTTAGGAAGATCTCCAATGTTAGGACATTTTTTGTAATAGATTGCTTTTCAAAATGTATAAGTTTATATAGGTTTTGCCAAGGTTCGTGTGGCCCACGAACCTAGGGTTTTCATGTACAGGTTCGTCCAGCAAACCTCAAGGTTCGGCTGGCGAACCTAAGGGTTCGGCTAGGTTCGCCTGAATGGTATGTATATATAGCAGGTTTTTCTAGCAGCTTTGGTAGTTCTTGATTTTGCGTGTGTGAAATAGATCTGTGAGATAGAGTTTTCTCTGTGTGAGAGCTTTGAACTATGTGTTCAGATTTCATTGTAATCAGTTTATTTTGATCAATAAAATGATGTTTATATAAATGGTTGTGTATCTTTGATTCATATAGATAAATTCTAGATTTCGCATAGATTTGATTGTTAACAGGGTTCCGTTGATCGATCGAGAGTTAATCTACAGTTTGTAATAGATTGCTTTTCAAAATGTATAAGTTTATATAGGTTTTGCCAAGGTTCGTCTGGACCATGAACCTAGGCAAAGTTTTGTAGTGGTTCGACGAACCTAGGGTTGTCATGTACAGGTTCGTCCAGGGAACCTCAAGGTTCGGCTGGCGAACCTAAGGGTTTGGCTAGGTTCGTCTGAATGGTATGTATATATAGCAGATTTGTCTAGCAGATTTGGTAGTTCTTGATTTTGTGTGTGTGAGACAGATCTATAAGATAGAGTGTTCTCTGTGTGAGAGCTCTGAACTGTGTGTTCAGATTTCATTGTAATCAGTTTATTTTGATCAATGAAATGAAGATTATATAAATGGTTGTGTATCTTTGATCCATATAGATCAATTCTAGATTCCGCATAGATTTGATTGTTAATAGGATTACGTTGATCGATCGAGAGCTAATCTACAGTGGTATCAGAGCTAAGGAGGAGTTCTATAGAAGTATTTTGAAGATCTACAATCATTTTGGAGATAAAGAGATCAAGAGATGGATTAAAATTCGATTTTATTTGTATTTTATTGTTGTATTGAAAGTGTTATCATCATCTACTGCTTTGGAACATCAAAATTTAGAGATTTGTGGCTGAAATCTGTGGAGTTAAGGTTCGTGAAGATCAAGCTTTGGAGAAGGTTCGCCTGTCATTTAGGTTCGTGAAGTTAAATTCTATGTGGAGGTTCACTGATAAAAATTCAGAATCATGGCTGATATGTTTGGTGTTGTTGCTAGTCAAAATTCTAAGATACACAGTATTTTGATTAGTGAAACTGATTCAGGAAGCACAAATAAAGTTCCAAAACTACTTGATTTGACCGATTATGAGAACTGGAAAGGTCGGTTTGAGACACGTCTCAATGGAATGGACACAAATATTTGGGAAAAAATCTTGTCTCCCTATGAAAGACCAAAGGTGGTGGGAACAGATTTGAATCCAACTCATGATAGATTGGATGTTGACCAAAGAAAGAAATATGATTCTGAAAAGAAAGCATATTGGATGTTGAGTCAAGAAATTCCTAAACAGATACTTCATCAATTTGATGAACATAAAACTTCATATGGTTTATGGAATGCGTTAAAGGCAAGAATTGAAGGAAACACCAAACTTAAGAAGATGAAATCCACTGATATGCAAAGAATTTGAAAATTTCAATTTTATTGGCAGTGAGAGTCTTGAAGCTTTAATAACCAGATATAGGCATTTGTTGACTGAATTTCGGAAGTGTGGAATTGAGTATACTGAAGAGGAGAAAATAGATTGTTTTGCAGAAGCGTTGCCTAAAAGATGGAATTCATTGGTGTTGATTTTGAGAGAAAATCTACCAGGAATGACACTGGTTGAGTTTATACAAAAGTTAGAAGAACAGGAAATGAAAGATAAGAGAAAAGCAAGAAGAGTTAATGTAACTCGGGATCCTTCACTCTATGGTGCATCTGTGGTTACACCCCCTGTTTCCTCTGCAAAGATTCAAACAACCTTTGTTTCAAGTACTGCTGATAGTACTTTTGTACCATCTGCATCTGCTGGTTCAAGTTCATCTTATCATGCGAATGAGAAGAAATCTGATTCTACAACAACTCCAGTTCAATCGAATACAACAAATTTGGGAAAAGTAAATGTGGAGGTTGTTAGAGATCATATGTCAATTTTGTCATGTGTTGTCAGTGCTTATGAAGAACAGATAGCTGGAAAGATTGGAAATACAAATCTTACTTTTGAAGACTATGAGCAGATTGATGATGATGAGATGGAGTTGATTGATACTCAATGGGCTTTGGCAAGTGCAATTAGAAGAATCAACAGATATGAGAAGAAAACTGGAAAGAAGTTCACTTTTGATTGAAACACAAAGTTTGGATTTAATCCAAAGGCTACACAATGTTACAATTGTGGTGAGTTAGGTCATTTTGCTCGAGAGTGTAAAATTCCGAAGAAGCAAGGAAACTTGAATCCTTTAAAGCCAAAAGAAGCTTATCAAAAGAAGAATGAAAAACCAGAAGAATCAACAAAAGCTTTAGTCAGTCAAGCAGATGAAGGGTATGACTGGGGAAAGCAATATGATGATTTAATGGGTGCATTCATGGCTTCTCTGGATGAAGAAACAAGCAAAGGCAAAGAACAAGTTGAAGAGGTAAATAATGATCTTTTAGAGATCATTGATAAGTTGAACTGGTCGAGTGCACTAAAGCTAACAAGAGGTTGATTTCAAGAGAAAAAGCTTTTGATAAAAAGATCATTGATTTAGGAAAAGAAAATGAAGAATTAAAAATTAAAGTTTTGCAAAATAATCATGCAGTTTCTGTGCATCTCGTGTCAATGCAAAAGTTGAAAGTTTAATTGTCAGCAGCAAGAGCAGAAGCAGAAATGAACAAGATTAAGCTAGAGAATTATCAGAATTCTCAGTATGTTATCGATTACTTTGCTGCCATGCAAATATCATTGAATGATACTACTGGCTTGGGTTTTCATGCTGTACCACCTCCTTCAAGCTATGTTCCTAGACCACCATTTGATCCGAATTTGGAAGTTCATCTAGTTTCTTTGAATGAATGTGAGTCTGAATAAGTTGTTGAAAATGCTGGAGGTTCATCATCTCATGAAAAGGTTTCGCTTGACAGTGATGCTCCTATCATTGAAGATATCACTGAATCAGAATATTCATCTGATATTTTGAGACAAAATGGTTATCAAGTTAAAAATGTTGACAAAAAGAGTTTGAAATCTCAGAAGTCAAAGGCTGAGATGAAACAAGTTGAGAAGGTGGTGATTAAACCCACTAAAGTTTCCAAACCAGTAATTAAAGCCAAACCAACCACTACTCTTAAACCGATTGTGTATGTAAAGTCATCTACTACACATCAAGGAGAGTCTAGTGAAAATTTTCGAAAGCAAAATGTGGTTTCTAAAAAGGTTGAAAAAGTGGATTTTTTCTTTGACAGGTTTGGAGTTGGAGATAAAGATAAATCAAAGAATTTTCAAAATCAAATGAGTAATTCAAAGATAAAATCAACTGGTTTGAGAAACAGACTCTCATCTGCAAAGGTTGTTTCAAAACCTTTCAGTTCATCAAAGTATTATGATGAATCAACACTAAAGAATCATTTAAAAGATAGAAAATGTTACCGATGTGGTAATTTTGGTCATTTGATTGCTGATTGTGATTTGGATTTCAGTTCAATTGATTGTAGCAGTTTTAAGCCTTTTTCACCAAGAGAAACACGAAAGTGTTTTACTTGTTGTGGTAAAGGACATATTTCTACTAATTGTCCAAATAACAAAATCAGGAAGAGTTCTGATGATGAGAGTTGGGTAAATAGGTCAGGTGGAAGTCCTAGGAGACTTAGACCTAGTGAAGATGAGATGAGAGTTTTTCGAAAATACAATCCTGATTGTTTTTGGGTGAAAGAAGAAAATAATCAGAAGAAACGAGTTTTTGAGAATAAAAGAAATGTTAAAAAGATTGTGAAAATTGTGACATCATCTGATGATGATTCTTTTGATAATGCATCTTCAAAATCATTTTTAAAACAACATTTTAAATCAAAATCATTTTGGAATCTTAAAAACAGGTCAGGTGATGAAGTTTTTGGGAAAGAAGATGACAAAAGTGATGATGGGTATTCGAGTAGGTCATCACAAAAGAATGGAAGGGGTCCCATCCGGGAGACTCGACGCCGAAATGGCGGGGGTCATCCCTTTTGAATACTGATAGGTTGTTTTAATTTATTATGCAGGTTGCATCCATGGGCCATATCAATAATCATTGGATTGTTGATAGTAGATGTTCCCGGCACATGACTGGAGAGTTGAATTTGTTGAGAGATTTTAAGTTGGTGAAAGGAAGTTATGTAAACTTTGCTGGAGACAGAGGTCAAATTACAGGGTTTGGTACTTTGACAAATGGAAAGTTTTCATTTGATAATGTTAATTTCTGCAAAGAATTAACTAACAATTTGTTGAGTGTTTCTCAGATTTGTGATAAGGGTTACAAAGTGATCTTTGACAAAGACAGGTGTTATGTACTCAAACAAGGATTTCAGATTTCTGAGGAGTGGATTCTGATGACAGCTAATCGGAGCAAGGATTTGTATGTGCTTGACATGGCGAAGGCGGAGACAGTGAATAAAGTGGAAACATGTCTAGTGTCTAAGGCAACTGAGCAAGATACACGTTCATGGCGCAGGCGGATGGGACATATTCATATTCGGAAGATGAATCATCTTGTGCATAATCATTTAGTTGAGGGTGTACCAGTTAAACATTTTAAACTTTCGGATGTGTGTGTGTCATGTAAAAAGGGTAAACAGAAAAGGAAGTCTCACAAAACAAAGAAAATATTTTCTATTGATATGCCACTTGAACTTCTTCACATGGATTTGTTTGGACCAATCAATGTGAAAAGCAGAGGTGGTGAATCTTATTGTTTTGTTGTGACTGACTTTTCAAGATTTTCATGGGTCATTTTTTGATTTTATAAATCATTTAATTATGAAATTATTTGAAAAATTTGTGTTGTTAATCAATAGGTTGGAGACGTTGTATAAGTTGAGAGTGAGACGCGTACGATTAGATAATGGGACTGAGTTTAAGAATCACCAAATGGGGGAATTTTTAATTCCAAAGGCATCCAGCAGCAGTTCAGTGCACCGTATGAGCCTCAGATGAATGGTGTAGCTGAAAGAAAGAACAGAACTTTGATTGAGTCTGGGAGAACAATGCTAGCTGATTCTAAACTTCCCATCACTTTTTGGAGTGAGGCTGTGTCTACAGCTTGTTTTACACTTAACAGAGTTTTGATTGTTAAAAGACACAATAAAACTTGCTATGAATTGCTTTAGAATCGAAAGCCTAATTTGGAACACTTGGAACCTTTTGGGGCTCCTTGTACCATGCTAAAGAAATATTCAAAATTCAATTCTAAAGTAGAAGAGGGTTTCTTTCTTGGCTACAGTCTTCCTAACAAACGTGTGTTGAATAAACGTATGGGTGTTGTGGAATTATGGTATCATGTGGATGTTCAAAGACATACACCTATACCAAACAGAAAGGAATTCTGACGAACAAGGTTTTCTCATCATTCTGAAGATGGAATTTCTGCACCAAATGAAGAAGGCATTTCAGAAGTAATTAATGATGATTGGTCATCTAATGATGATAATGAGGTTTTTGAAGATGCTATTTCTCATGATCAAGATGTTGATCAGGATATTACAAATCTAGAACATAATATGGGTGTCCCGCAAGTGCCTGTCACAAGAGTTCATGTAAATCATCCGATTGCTCAGATCATAGGTGATCAAACTGCAAGAGTACAGACACGACATCAATACACAAGTCACAATGAAGAAAGTTTGTATGTAGAGTTAGAGAGAACTCATGGCAGTCAAGAGCTCTGGATGCATTCTGCATTTATTTCACAAATAGAGCCAAAGACTGTAACTGAAGCTTTACGTGAGCCTGCCTGGGTGGAGGCGATGCAAGAAGAACTGAATTAGTTTCAAAAGTTGGGAGTTTGGCATTTGGTCGATTTGCCAAAAGGAGAGAAAAAGATTGGTACTAGACGGGTGCTGAGATGCAAACGAGATGACCGAGGCGTAATTGTCAGAAACAAAGCTCGTTTAGTGGTTCAGGGTTTCAAACAAGTTGAAGGAATTGATTACGATTAAATTTTTGCACCTGTGGCGCGGTTGGAAGCAATTAGACTTTTTCTTGCTTTTGCTGCTCACAAGAAACTCATAGTTTTTCAGTTGGATGTAAAATCTGCATTTCTGTATGGTTCTATGAAGGAATCAGGTATGTTTGTCGGCCACCGGGCTTTGAGGATCCTATCCATCGGGATCAGGTTTACCTCTTGGAGAAAGCACTATATGGTCTTCATCAGGCTCCGCGTGCCTGGTATGAGACATTGTCGACTCACCTTATTAAACACGGGTTCAATAGGGGTCAGATGACAAAACTTGTTCTTTAAGGAGAAGGGCAAGGACATTCTTCTTGTTCAGATCTATGTAGATGGTATTATTTTTGAATCTGCCAATGAACAAATGTGTTTGGAGTTCAAAGAAGTGATGATTGAGAAATTTGAGATGTGTGCAATGTCAGATATCAAATTTTTTCTGGGTTTACAGATTGATCAAACTGATGATGGAATTTTCATTGATCAGACAAAGTATATTCAAGATGTGTTAAAACGGTTTAGCATGCTTGATTCAAAACCAATTTCCACGCCCATTCAGTCTAATCACGGGATTGAGCCTGATATTAAGGGGGAGATAATTGATCCTACAATTTATCGTGGAATTATTGGAAGTTTGATGTATCTGACTGCCTCAAGACCAGATATTGTATTTGCTACAAGTATCTGTGCAAGATATCAATCAAAACCTAAAGTGTCACATCTGATTGCAGTCAAGAGAATACTTCATTATCTGAAGGGTACACCAGACACCGGTCTGTGGTATCCTAAGGATGATAACTTTTCCTTCAGTGCCTACAGTGACTCCGATTATGGAGGATGTAAGACGTATACGAAATCCACAACTAGTGGTGCACAATTTTTGGGGGAACGATTAATTTCTTGGCAGTGTAAAAAGCAAACATCTGTGGCTACTTCAACTTGTGAGGCTGAGTATGTAGCTGCTGCCAGTTGTTGTTCACAAGTATTGTGGATACAGAAACATATGAGAGACTATGGTTTGAATTATCTTACAACCCTAATTCATGTTGATAATGAGGCTGCTATTGCTATAACAAAGAATCATGTGTATCATTCACCTTCTAAACACATTGACATTAGGTTTCATTTCATACGTGATTGCTATGAGAAGAAACTTATTGATGTGGTGAAGATACATACAAATGAGCAACGAGCAGACCTACTCACCAAGGCTTTTGATAAAAACGTTTTGAGTATTTACACAAATTAAATGGTATTCGAGTCATGGGTGAGGTCATTTCAAATCAACTTCTTTCATAATCAATTTTTATTGAATTAACATCAGATATTTTAATTGTTTTTTTTTATTTTGTGTTTTAGTTTTTAGGAAAAACATTTGAAAAATCAAAAACACAAAAACATTAAAAAAATTAAAATTCTGAGAAACTGATTCGACCAAATGAGAAATGATAGTACATTGTAGCAATCGGAAGCACATCTGTATCATACTAGAACTTAAACATAATGAGCATTTACAATTACTTAGTATGATAATGTTGGTAGGTTTATAACTTATCCGAGATAACATTTGACAAAATTTTGATTATGCTTTATGAGAAACATATGCTTAGAATACAGTGCTTAGCTTTGTCCTGAATGAGTGGTGATTAATCTACAAAATGTTTCATGAACAAAATTTAAGTTACTAGTTTTGATCATGTGTTTAATTTTAAAAGATATTCTAAATTTTGTTTTTTTTTTGTTTTAGTTTAAAGCTGAAACATTCTCTACGTATACTTACCTATCAACCTGATTGTTATGGCTTTAAACAATTCAAATTTGTTTTCTTGGTTTTGATTAAGATTTGGACAATCTCTGCGTATATGAGAATATCGATTTGATTGTTAAAAGCTTGATCTTAAATTATTGTTTCGTTCATTTTCAGGATCATCTGAGCATACGAAAGTATCAACCTTGATTCCAAGATTTTAAATAAATTCAATTTGTTTTACATTTTGTTATTTTCAAAAAGATATTCTGTTTTGTTTTTGCATGATCAAGCTAGTTAAAATTGAAGTAAATTGTTTCAAGGACATTAATGTTTGTTTAATTATTCACAAAACGGGGATGTGTTCAAGTAAATGGAGAACATAACGTTTTTGACGGTTTTGTTTTCATTTGATATCTTAACTAAGTAATTAAATTTAAAGAGGTATATATACTGACAATCATCTTTGAATTGTAATTTGCTGATAAATATATTCATTAATTCAATTAGGTGTGTTGATGATTGTAATACAATATGATCTCATGTCTGAATCTTTCTCAAACAAAATATGTGTGATTGTTTTAGTTAGTTTTATATTTCATAGTTAGGTTTAGTTCATTTGTAGTGTGTTTGTTCTAAAATTGAAAAATACAAAAAGATTTTTGGTTTTATCTGATTTTAAATCAATAATTTTTTATTATTTGTTTTGACTTTGAAAAATTAAACATTGGTTTGCTTAAAATTTTAAATAAAATTGAATTTCAAAAGGTTTGCTTGGAGGTTCGCCTGATAGGTTTGTGAGTGGGTTCGTTTGAAAGGTTCGTCCA
The DNA here is from genome assembly GCA_009363875.1 of Mikania micrantha. NCBI lineage: Eukaryota > Viridiplantae > Streptophyta > Magnoliopsida > Asterales > Asteraceae > Mikania > Mikania micrantha. Next base: position 58,214,000 of record CM018692.1, read on the forward strand.
ACAGGTTTGGTCACAGGTTCGTTCATCAGGTTTGGTCAAAGGTTCATCCAACAGGTTTGGTCAACGGTTCGTCAATAAGGTTTGTTCACAGGTTCGTATAAATAGAGGTTCGTGTATGACCTTCGTCACTTTCATCAGAACACCTTCACGAACCTTCATACTTGAGAGTTGATTTTTTCAATTCTGGATCTTTGATCTATTTGCCATGTACCATTAGCTTCAGATTTGTTTTGTAATTCTAAATAGGTAAAGAGATTGGAGTTTGACCGGCTAGATTAGGAGATTTTTTTATTTTTAGATCTGGTTAAGTCGAACCTGTTCTTTTGATTAAAATATGTTTAAATCTAAATTTGATGGAAATTGCTTTCATTAATGTTGTTCATCTGTGAATTACGAACCTTTGGGTATAAGTTTTTTGATCTAATTCATAGATTTGAAATTTTGATTTTAAACTGAATAGGTTCGTGTAAATGAACACAGCTTCGCTAATGTGATAAGGTTCGTTTGACCTTAAAAGGTTCGGGCCGAACCTCTTCACATTATTGAACCGAACCTCATATGGTCAAGGGTTCGTTTGACCATAAGGTTCGTTGTATGTCTATGTAACATCAGTGCCGGAACCGCCACCGGAACAGTGATCTCTACAGTACAGGAACAGTAAAACAGGTATGAATCACACAGTTCAGTATTTTTCATATTCATAGCATTTTATCATTATCATAGTGAGTTGTCATAGAACAGTTTCAGACACATTTAACAGAAACACAGTTTAGAACAATGGTTCTTGAGTCGGATAATTATCTGGCAACACAGAACCATTATGTGATTATTAGATTAGGATTATTATGTATAAACGTATGTGAGGCCTTACAGAACGAAACACACGAATATTGTTATGTGAATGCTAAATTGACGGGTTATTCGTATAGGTGACGATCTGTACGAATATATCTGAAAGTTTAACGTTCTGAATGATATTCTATAATTAGAAAACAAGGTTGAAAAGTATAGTTATCGCCGTTTTCGTACGGGTGACGATCCGAACGAATACGCGCGACGACCGTACATTTCGATTTAAACAGTTAATTAATATTTTAAATTTGGTTAAATAAGAAGATATTAGTTAATTTATTAGGAATCACAACCTAGAACAGTTAAATAAATTTTATTTTATAATCGGATCGTTTTACCGCGAAAACCACGCGAAACCGACACATTTACGCGAAACCGAACGAGACCGAATAACCGGGTATTTTCCTAATCATTTAATGAGTCATTAGACTCCAACAACCACCACCAAGACCCACAAACCTTCTCATTTTCGTCCAACACCTCCATCTCTCTAAAAAGGGTGTTCTCCCTCCTTCTCTCTAAGAATTTGTAAAGATTTCTTGGTGGATTCAAGCAAGTTAGGTGCCAAAACGTTCCTTTCAACACATAGATCACGGAAGTACAACTTATTCGTGCTTCCATCCACGAAATCTAAGGTAAAAACCCTTGTAAACTCGTTTTTTAGAGGGTTTTCACGAATTTATATGATTTTATGATTATGAACGATGTCAAGCACTTAGAACACTTAGATAGAAGTAAATGTTCGATAGGTATTTCTGGAGATGGGTTTGTAACAGATCGAAGTCGTGAACAAGAAGGAGATGATGCAGGTTCGTGGACCATTAAGATACCGAACCCTGTTGGATCGCGAAACTGGGAGCCGAACCTTGTAGGCACCTCACGAACCCAAGGGTTTGTTAAACGAACCATGTGGTGGCGAACCCTGTTGGTCTGACAATTCGCAACAAACCCTGCTAGGTTGACCAACGAATCTGCATGGAGCTGCAACGAACCCTGTAGCTCCTGTGTGCCGAACCTGTGGACCTCAACCTACCAACCGAACCTTAGTTGGGCCGAACCCTTGACTGCAACGAACCCTCATCATGCTGATTAGCCTAAAAGTCACGAACCCTTAGAACCGAACTTTGCATGGCGAACCCTGGCCATGCAACCCACGAACTCAAGGTGAACGAACCCAACGAGCTGGGCGAACCATGAGGAACCGAACCTTATGGTTCGTCTAGTTCCATTAGAGCCGAACCATAGTTAAACATAGTATAGGTTCGCTGCCATGTAGGGGTATTCGGACCAAAATGTTATAAAACCCTAAATTATCATGATGCATGGGATTTAAGAACAATAGAATCTCTATAACTAAGATCATTAACACATGTTAACAACTTAAAAACGAGTTGTACACATGAATAACTTAGACATCTATGTCACATGTTCAAACAATTTTGATTATGATCAAGGATGAATCAAGATTTTGTTATTGGGCTTAAATGGGCCCAATGGGACTTGATTAAGTCCATCAAGTGTTAAACGTTTAAATTAAATTTTGTAGTGATGTTTCAAATATAAAATTTGAAATTTGAATCATATGTTTTTAAATTAAAAGTTATAATTTTTCTTCTAACTTCTTGTTTAATTGTAATGTTTTGAATTAAATTACTTACTTGAATTGATTGATTTGAGGACTTGTTGAAAAAGAGACGATTTAAATTGTCTGGAATTGTTTTAAAAAAAAAAAAGGAAACTCTGCCGAAATTTTCTAAAATTTAAAGGTGAGTTAGTAACTATCATGGGAATTGGGAACATAAGAAGGGTAATTAAGATAGAGTAGATCTTAGATACACTTAGTACTAAGACACTTAGTTGCACACAACAAGACTCAAGGTCTTAGGCACAACGACTACTACTACGCGTACTTATTATATTCAAATTCTTATAAAATAACTCAGGAACCGAAGAAACTTAGCTTTACGCTTGAGCACCACATTTTGTGTTAGATCAAATTTCATAGCAGCACAGGTGAGTTCATTGCCCCTTTTCTAACATTTTTGTTTTAAAAACGCGGGGCTGAGAAGCATGCGTAAACTGTTTATTTAATTTGTTTACTTAAATGCTTTTAAATTTATATGTTTTACATATATATAAATGTTATTCTAGACCATGTCTAGGAAGATTTTATGCAGGTTATTAACTGATTCACTTATATATTAAGTGATAATCAAGTTAAACTAAACTTTTCAATAAGTCAAAACATTTCAAACCAAATCAAACTAGGCATTTTGACAAAACAAGTGGGTGAATTCAAGGGATCAAAACAAACATTTTGACAAATCAAGTGGGTGAATTCAAGGGATCAAAACAAACATTTTGACAAAACAAGTGGGTGAATTCAAGGATCAAATCAAGCATTTTGACAAAACAAGTGTGGGACATCAAGACATCAACAAAACAATCTTTGCAAAGACAACAATCAATGTTCTACAAACCAAGTGTTTGTTGAACAATGAATCAAGTGTACAACCGATCAATGAATCTTGTATTCTATGATCATCACACATCAAGTACATCTTGTGACAAAATCAGACGATCATTAAATCATTTTAAGGGATAGTATGGGAAATATCAGAGATAACATTTGCCAACACATTGAATTCAGAAATCCTATATTTCAAGAAGTCCTAGCTAGACTGATTGACTTGTAGGTCTTATGTTTGATGATATTTACAGAATTTCCTAACTACTAAGTACCTAGATTGACAGACTAGTACTCTCGAGTATGACCATAGGCCCCCAATCATAAGGACTTAGATTTTATTAAATGTTTATTTATTTTTTAATTAA